>CM053029.1:41755214-41887397 GCA_028564925.1 Lithobates sylvaticus
GTGCGCTCTTGTCACCCCTGTATGCTTGATCAACATATTTGGGGTGCCATGATGTACACCTGCAGATAGTCTCCCATCCACAAGGAACAATGTATAATAAGGATTGCTATCAGCGGAATTGTAGTCATCGTTCATTGGTTTTTTATGGTTCGCATCATTGAAAGCATTTAGTCGGTTTGCACACGTCACTGCTAGTCTATTTGAATGTATACATTTCAGTGATTGGTTCTTTTGAAAGAATACAAATGTCTGATTGGTTGTCTGTGAAGACACCACCTTCTTTTATATTGTATTGTATTGAATATTTAACTAAGGTAGCAACCGCTCCTTAATCACCGTTCCTTAGTATTTAGCATTTAGCACAGACGCAAGCACGGGCATAGGCATAGGCTCGCCTCAGGACTGAGATTTTGGATGGGAAGGTGGGTAGACGACCTCTCCTTAGGCCATCATGCTAGGAGGGATACTAAGAGGGAGCTTCACAGGCTTACGGGCTCAGCATTGGCTCTCACCCAACGCCCACATCCGGCCCCTCCCTGTATATATGTAATATATAATAATTACTTTTTCAGATGACGCGCCGGTGATACTAAAAATGAAGACAGGAGAGGTCCTAAAAAGGAGCAATATGTGGAGATTGAATGAAGATCTACTATATGACAAAGCAATAGAAGAGCGAATAAAAAAAGAATTAGAGTTCTTCAGAGAAAACAACACAGAGGGTATATCAGAGACCACAGTATGGGAAGCCCATAAGGCCTACATTAGGGGTATTCTGATAATGGCTGGGTCTGAGAGGAAAAAG
Organism: Lithobates sylvaticus; assembly: GCA_028564925.1. Taxonomy (NCBI): domain Eukaryota; kingdom Metazoa; phylum Chordata; class Amphibia; order Anura; family Ranidae; genus Lithobates; species Lithobates sylvaticus. Next base: position 41,756,020 of record CM053029.1, read on the forward strand.
AGAACTAAGGAAAATAAAACCGCCCTGAGTAAAGAAATTAAGGAATTAGAAGAGTCGCATAAGAATACGAGAGATACAGAAATCCTATTAAAACTTTGTTGAAAAAGAGAGGAGATGAGAGAATTAATAGAACAAGAATCACAAACGACCTATAATATAGTAAAAAGAGAAAGGTACCAATATGGGAACAAGCCTGGGAAACATCTGGTGGGGCTATTAGCGAAAAAAAAGGCGCTAACTATATCGATAAAATACAAACAAAAACAGGGGATTTAGTACATAAAACAGCAGAAATCGCCAAGATGATTCAAGAGTATTATGAAAGCCTATACTCAATTAAGAAGCATTATTTTCTACTAAAATCTACTTAAGAGAGACTTGTTTAAATAAAATCCCAGAGGACCTATCTAGCCAGATAGAAGCCCCTATTACAGAGGAAGAGATAACAAAAATTCTAAAAGAAATACCGGCAGGGAAAAGCCCCGGACCTGATGGCTTGACGTCACTTTATTATAAAAAATTCTGAGATATTTTAATCCCAAAAATGTATTCCTACCTGAATGGGATTGGGGAAAAGTGGGAAATGCGTAAAGAAGCTTTAGAGGCCATCATTACGGTCATTCCGAAAGACGGGAAAGATGGAACGTTATGTTCCAGCTATAGACCCATTTCACTTCTAAACCTGGATACTAAGATATTTGCCAAAGTTCTTGCGAGTAGGTTGAAAACAATATTGCAGAATATAATACATCCTGACCAGGTTGGTTTTATCCCAGGTAGGGAGGGGAGGGATAATGGAACCAGAACCTTGCTGGCAATACAAAAAATGAAATATAGCGGGGCCCCAGGACTACTCCTGTCAATAGATGCTGAGAAAGCTTTTGACAGGGTATACTGGGGCCTTATGCAGGGTACTTGGGAAGAAACAGGTTTGGGGGTGAAAATGATCGGACGGATAAAGGCACCCACAGCAAGGGTTAAGGTAAATGGGACAGTTTCAGCATCGTTCAAAATGTTTAACGGCACAAGGCAGGGGTTCCCCCTTTCCCCCTTGTTGTTTGTGTTGGCCCTGGAACCCCTTTTAAGTAGGATAAGGCAGAATATAGATATTAGGGGGATAAAAGTAGGTGAGGAAATGCATAAACTAGCGGCCTACGCAGATGATATACTATTTTATATAACTTGCCCTATGATAACTCTCCCAAACCTAATGAAAACTCTAAAAGAATATGGTAAGATTTCCAACTTCAAGATGAACCCGGCTAAATCAGAAACCTTAAACTTTAATACACCAAAGAACGAAGAGCTTATTTAAAAAAAAAAAAAAAATAATTTGCGTGGGGTAAAAAAGAACTGAAGTACCTAGGATTTAAGCTAACTAAATCAAGTGAAAGATTATATCAATAAAACTTTCTCCCATTACTGAATGATATCAATGCAGAGTTAAATATAATTATATCCAGACAAATATCCTGGGGGGGAAGAATTAATATTCTTAAAATGGTTATCTTGCCTAAAATTACATATAGGATGCAGATGCTCCCGACTCCACTCCCAGAGGCTTTCTTTAAAACATTACAAACGATGTTCTCAAGATTCATATGGAGAAGGAAAAGAGCATGAATAAGTTATACACAGTTAACTAAAGATAAGTTGAGAGGGGGTTGGGGAGCACCAGATGTTAGAAATTATTATAATGCTATAGTATTGTCACGAATAATAGAATGGGTAAACGAAAATAAAGAAAAAAAATTGGTTAAGATGGAATGCACATTAAGCACAGATATATTAGGCAAAGTAATATGGATTCCTCCACGATTCCGAAAGCTTAGTAAAAATACAAATATCATCACTAGTAATGCACTAAACATTTGGGACAACTTACACAAAAGAGAAAAGTGGGAGTACAATTCACCACTAATACCACTAACAAACACAGAATATTTTCACACCAGGAATAGAAGGATTGTTTGGTAAATGGGTAACACAGGAGAACGCACAACTGAAAGATATTATGCAACAAGGAAAAATATATACTTACCGCAAACTGAAAAATGAAAAGGAGTGGAAAACGATAGATGTATGGCGGTATAACCAATTGAAACATTTTACAGAGACATTGCCGCATCCCATTAGATCTGAGAAAAATGTACTCCCTTTAGAGAAAATCTGTCTTAATAAGGGAAGGAAGAGGATCTATAGAGTGCTTCTGGAAATGACAGGGCCGGAGATACCGCCGTACATCGAGAAATGGGAGATGGAATTGGGGGCACCTGTGAAAGAAGTTGAGATTAGACAAATATTGCAGAGGGTCCATGCCACGTCAGTAAATAGTAATATGGTAGAGTTAAATTATAAATGTCTGGCCCGGGGGCGCATGCGCGACTTCCACGGAACCGGCCGCATGACTGAGTAGCTCCGCACTACTCTGACTGAATAGCCTGATTCCCGGGGGCACAAACACTGGATTTTCTCCACAACAGCCACTATCACCCCCCGGACCGAGCTGTGCATGCCGCTGAAGCTCAGGAAAGGCAGAAAGACCGCGCAAAGGTCACTTACTACATACCTGCTGAGGACCCAGGAACGCTGCAATATGTCTCAAGATGGCGCCGACAGCCCTGCATCTCCGTTATTACAAGACTCACAGGACACCCCCCCTGACAAAAGCAGATCTAGACAAAAGTCTAGAATCAATATACAGCAAAATTGCCACCAAGTTCCAAACGGAACTACATAAGAGCACCAATACCCTGACACAGGAAATTGCTGCCCTGGGTGCCCGTACTGATCGCTTGGAAACCAACCACGATGAGCTCAGTATTGCCCATAATGACCTCTCCAGGGAATTTGAATCCCTCAATGCGACTGTCACCCAGCTACAATCCCAAGTCGAAGATCTCGACAATCGTAATCGCAGGCACAATCTCAGGGTTCGGGGAGTCCCTGAAACTACCTCTGATCTTCTCCCAGCCATACACAAGCTATTTCTATCCCTGTTACCAGGCCATGCGGTGGAAGCATTTACATGCGACCGTATCCATAGGGCACTTCGCCCCAAACCTCCCCCTGACAAACCACCCAGGGACGTTGTCCTCTGCCTAAAGGACTTTCTCATCAAGGAGGAAATCCTCAGAGCTGCTCGCAACTCCCACAACATCTCCCTGGACGGCTCTCCAATCCAAATATACCCAGACATCTCCCCTGCCACCCTAGACAGACGCCGCAAGATGAAGGAGGTCACCACGGTGCTGGCAAAGGCACATATCCGCTATAGATGGGGCTTCCCCTTTAAGCTCTCTATTCCTCATAATGGCACAACGTATACTGCTACCACATTGTTAGAGGGCCAGGAAATTCTTGTCAAGTTGGGCCTCCTGGATGCTGAAGCCCTTCCTCGCCAACCTTCTACGCCCAGACCGAGACCCATATGGAACACTCCACCTCCGAGACATGATCGCAGGCGTCCCACACATGATCCTGGCCATAATGCCTCTCTGAACTGATCCTGGGCCTTTTTTTTTCTGTCATTTTTTTAATTTTTGTTTCCTCTGCTATTTTTGAGCTTCTGAGCTATATTTGAATTTCATGGTGTCTGAGCGCCATCTACTGGCCCATTTTGGAACTACTGATTCACCAGACTTGTCCTACATCTTTTCATCCTACCTTGAACATCACCCCAGCAGACTGGACCCTAAGTACCAGTACTCCTCACCAACCAGGGGTCCTGCATAACCCAGAATTTTTTATATTTTATATTTTTTTATTATTTATTTTTATTTTTTTTCTCAGTTGATGAATCTGATGATTTTTTATAGGATGTTGCTCCCGGGACTTTCCTATATGTTTCGGTTGGTTCTTGGTTCTCAGATCATCAGATGAATACAGTTATTTTGATCCAATGATCTTTCGCATGCACATGCTTTAACATGTAATGTTATTTACATAACTGACTTGCAGCAGGCTAGTTCGGTTGAGGTTGATGCCGTGCTGCCCCACCCCACTCATATCCAGACTCCTATTTGATTTCTGGGTATGACCTGGGGAGTTAAGGGAGCTTTTGCCCCTTATCCAGTTCACTTCACTGTTTCAGGTTTCTGCTTTATGCACCCTGACCCTTTGTTAGTCCAGCTAGCATTTGCTCCGCTGGCACTATGTTTTGAGGTATTTTCTTTTATCCTTTTATGTGTTTTGTTTTTTTTGTTCAGGTCACTGAAGCACTCCAAATGTGTACTCTTCTATTGTACCTTTTATGTTGTCTATTGCTTGAAACTCCAGACTGCGGTTCCCCTTGTGATGGAGAATTTCAACACTACACTGCCAGGGTTTCCGGACCCTCCAGGTGAGCTTATGACGCACCCACTCACATAAATGGTGATTACTTGTATTACACATAATGTGCAGGGTTTCAATTCTCCTCACAAGCGGAAGAAGGCATTCACATCCTATAAAAAATTAGGGGCCAAAATCTTGTTATTACAAGAAACCCACTTCGCTGCTGACAAACACCCAACCTTCTTTCACAACTCATATAGGCAAGCCTTTTATACGGTATATAACTCTAAATCCAGAGGGGTAGCAATCTTCCTTCACAATTCATTTCCCTTAGAGGTCAAACAGGTCTATAAAGATCCCGACAGTAGGTTCCTTATTGTCAAAGGTCTATTAGCTGGTCGAGAACTTACTATTGCTAATGTATATGCCCCTAATACCGCACAGGCCACTTTTTTTTCCACTTTCTTTAAAACACTGGAGAAATATTCCTCAACACATATGTTCGTTGGGGGTGATTTTAACCTTGTAGCACACCCACAATTGGACAGAAGTAGCTCCTCTCAATTGAACTCAGCATTCCCTAAATCATTGTCCAAGACCCTTCAATCATTCCAACTATCCGATGCATGGAGAGCTCATAATACCGGCGCAAAAGATTTTACATTTTACTCTCACCCCCATAACTCTTTTGCCAGATTGGACTATATTTTTTGCATACCTATCATTCTCGCCAACTCCACACTTTCCGAAATCCACCTTTGCCCTTGGTCTGATCATAGTATGGTTGCCTTGTCCACCACCTTTATCGGACTAACGGACACGCCTTACACGTGGAGACTAAACGACTCCCTTTTATCTGATCCTGTAATTCGCCAAGAAATTTCCACTGCCATTCAGGAATATTTCACTATCAACGCCACCCCAGACATATCCCCTGGTACGCTATGGATGGCCCATAAGGCAGTACTCCGCGGTCGCCTCATCAGTATTGCATCAAGACAGAATAAAGAAAGATGGCGAAACATTTTCACGTTAACCACTGAACTAGACACCCTCCACAAAGCCCAGATAGGTAACCCTACACAAGACATTGCACGTCTTGTGGCACAAAAAAGATTGGATTTGGACACCTTGTTGTCCACCAAAACCGAAAAATCTTTAAGATGGTCCAAGGCTAACTTTCTTCTCCATAGCAACACGGCCTCCGCCATGTTTGCTCGCAAACTAAATCATACTCTACGTCCCCCACATGTATACAAACTCCGCAACTCCACTGGTAGGATGGTATCCCACCCCAAAGAGGTCCTCAATATTTTTGAAGACTTTTACTCTAATTTACTTTCTCATCCTCCTCCTTATCCCGCCCAACCCTCCCAAGACTGGCTTGCCTCTCTACCCCTACCTGCTTTGTCTAACTTACAGATGGAATCACTGAATGCCCCTTTTACAGAAGAGGAATTGCTGGGCGTTATCAAGTCCTTGAAACGTTCTGTAGCCCCAGGCCCGGACGGCTTTACAGCCAGTTACTATAAGCACTATGCCCCTATTTTGCTACCACGCCTCACTACTATGTTTAACAAGATTCTCGAAGGTGAACAATTCCCCTCTGAGATGACCTTGGCCAATATGTCCCTCTTACCTAAACCGTTAAAAGATCACTCCCTCCCCCAAAATTATAGACCGATCTCGGTCATTAATAATGATCTTAAGATCTTTAGCCGTGCCCTAGCTGACAGGTTAGCTGCAGTTATAGAAACTCTGACCTCCCCTGCCCAATCTGGATTCATCCCTAATAGACTCATCACAGATAATATTCGTTTGACACTTAATGTCCTTCAGGATGCCAACATTCGCAAGCAACAAGTCCTTCTCTTGAGCTTAGATATCAACAAAGCCTTCGACAGTGTACTATGGCCATATTTGATCGCAGTACTTCAACGACTGGGCTTCAGGGATGAATTTTTGATGGGTGTACAAGCCCTATACCATCATCCACAAACAAGAATTAAAATTCCAGGCTGCAGCTCCGGCTCTTTCACACTGGGTAGGGGCACCCGCCAGGGATGTCCCCTATCTCCTTTATTATTCGCCCTAGCCCTTGAACCCCTTGCCATCGCTATTAAACAACATCCTGACATATCAGGTTACCCTATGGCTTCCTCCACCTCTCATCTATGCATGTATGCAGACGATGTCATGCTCTTTCTAACTCAGCCCCATATCTCCCTACCCAACCTATTTGACTTATTATCCCATTTCGCTTCCCTCTCTGGACTTACAGTAAATATGTCTAAATCTACTGCTCTTCCAGTTAACATCCCCCCTGCTCAGTGTGAAACTCTCCGGAGCTCCTTCCCCTTGCAATGGTCTGCCGACAAGATTCCTTACCTAGGCATCTACATCACCCCGCATTGGTCCTCTATTTTTGCTGCAAATTACCCGGCATGTGTGTCCCGTCTCCGCAACATGCTTAAACTATGGAGCACGTACCATATCTCACTTCTTGGGAGAGTCACGGCAATCAAAATGACCCTCTTGCCCAAGCTTTTATTTCTTTTTAGGGCCCTTCCAATTCTTATCCCTAAATCTTTTATAGATAAACTTCAGCAGGATATTCACAGATTTATATGGCAAAACAAGAGGCCTAGGTTCTCCAAATTAGTACTTTACAACCCACAAACTAATGGTGGACTAGGTCTACCAAACCTTTGGCTCTACTTTTTGGCCGCACGTTTTTCTCAGATTGCTCAATGGAATATTCCTAACTCTAGAGTTCCCTGGGTAGATTTTGAATCGCAATCCATTGTACCATATAGACTTTCTACTATACTTTGGTCCCCTTCCAAATTAGTCCATAAAATGATCTCCCTTAATTCCCTAGTAGCCCACTCTCTCATCCTATGGGGCCGGTATAAACATAAATTACACTTAGTATCTCAAGCACCCCGTGGCTCCTCCTTTATTGGAGAACCTTTATTTAACATGGCTTTTAATCACCCTGAAAGCTTCTCCTGGTGGATTTCTAACTCTATGGACACGTTAACTAACCTGCAAATGGGTAACTCATTTGCCTCATTTGATTTTTTACGTACGCAAAAACATATCCCATTAAGGGAACACTTCCGCTACATGCAAATTAGACACTTTTACATGTCCCACTTTGCTCTCTCCCCATCTTTCCCTTCTACTACATTTGAACAGCTTTGCCGTGACTCCCCAAGAGGAAAGGGCCTTATCTCTACCCTTTACAGATCAGCCCTAACTGCAGTTTTTCCTGGAGCTATCCCATACAAACAAAAATGGGAAGCCGATTGCAACGAAAATTTCGACTCGGAGGACTGGGACACGATGCTGACCAATTTGCGCAAAGCCTCTAAATCCCTGGCCGTTAGAGAAACGGCGTATAAAGTTTTAACTAGATGGTATTATACCCCAGCCAAACTTCACTCCATCTTCCCTGGGACCTCTGAACTCTGCTTCAGAGGATGTCAACTTCCTGGTACATTTATGCATATATTTTGGGACTGTTCTAGGCTGTCCCACATCTGGAATACAGTGATGGCTATAGCATCGGCAATTTCAGGGATCCCGGTACGACTTACGCCCTCTATGGGCCTCATTGGAGCACCTATCCCGGGCGTACTTCGATCCGAGGAATGCCTCATTCACACTATCTGCTTAGCCACTCTGTGGGCCATTGCTCTTCACTGGAAAACCCCTACGGTCCCTATCTCCTCCATCCTTAACAGGATGGATACCATTATGTTAATGGAAAGGATCCTCTACACACTGAGTGATAGGATGCACTTATTTGACCAGAGGTGGACTCCCTGGAAATCTCATAGACAATCCCTATTGCCCTAATTTTCATCCCTATACAGGTAACTAAGCTGCCCTAGACCATATTGCGCTGCTACATTCCCCTAACCCCACATTCTGGTATAAGAAATTGTGTCTCCCTTAGAAACTTTACTACAGGCGACGGCCGCCTTCGGATGCTTCATTGGTTATTTTTGTATTTTTTTTATTATTTTATTTTTTTTATTATTATTATTTTCTTTTATTATCACTGCCTTGACAGGTATGTACTTATGTTTTATCACATGTTTGTGTGCGATACCTACTGTCAATCGTCTGTATTTCTTTACTTTTTGTTTTTTTTCAATTAAAAAACGTTTGTATTAAAAAAAAAGTAAAATGAGAAAGGTGACTCTGGAGCGAGATTGGTAGTAAGGGGGTATTGGGATGGGGGGCGGGCAAAGGTTGGGTGGGGGGGTAGGGTTGGTGTTTTTAGATTAGAATGTATTAAGCATATATGTATATGGATTTTATCATGGCTGTACCATGTTAAATGTGAATGTTTTGATACTGATAAAATGAATAAAGAAATTGAAATAAAAAAAAAAGTATTGAATATTTAACTAACCCTGTTGGAAGGGTTTCTGTATTGTCACAGCCTGTGTTGTCAAATCCTTATTTGGTGATTCATATCCTGTGTTGTTCATTTCCTGTGAGGTCACAATCTGTGTAGGAGGCTATTGGAGCCAATCCCTCCGCTTTGTAATTTCTTTTGTTGTCTGTGAATAAAAGAACGAGCAGACTGCTGAGAGGCAGCCATGCTGAGATGAGGATGTAAGAATGTGGTAATGTCTGTTTACTGGGGAAAGGGGAAACAGAGGGGAGGAATGGCCAAGGGGAGACATACGATCAAATGTCTGCATTATATCACTAGACAGAAATGGGTGCTTACAAGCACAGGAGATCAGGAGATATGGTTGTGTGAAGCCAAATTTCCCCAACAGGATCTGACGCTCCAGGAGGTAATGCCCTTAAAATGGATGTTGTACATTTGCTGGGATGGCAACATAGTCATAATAGCCATAAAATGGTCAGGGACTGGTCCAAAGGGAACAGGGTTTTAAAAAGAGGCAGCCATCCTCAGAGTGTGTCCAGAGACTCTGTAAGACATGTAAAGAAACAGGGAGGGGGTGGCGCCACTTTGAGTGTAGTATTAACATAAAAACATTTATTGCACAAGATAAAAGCACATACAAGATATAAGTGAAAGTCATGTTCTTGGAATGTACAGTCCTGTACAGTCCTGGCAGCTCGCATGCGGCCATCTGGCTCCACACACATTCCGGATTGCTGGTGGGCAGGGATGAGCTTTATGTTCGAGTCAAACTCATGTTCGACTCCAACATTGGCTATTCGCCAGTTCGACGAACAGCGAACAATTTTGGGTCACGGAACACCCTTTAAAAGTCTATGGGAGAAATCAAAAAAAGTGCTAATTTTAAAGGCTTATATGCATGGTATTGTCATAAAAAGTGTTTGGGGACCTGGGTCCTGCCCCAGGGGACATGTATCAATGCAAAAAAAAGTTTAAAAACGTCTGTTTTTTCGGGAGCAGTAATTTTAATAATGCTTAAAGTGAAACTATAAAAGTGTAATATTTCTTTCAATTTCGTACCTGGGGGGTGTCTATAGTATGCCTGTAAAGGGGCGCATGTTTCCCGTGTTTGACAGAAAAATTAAATTTCTAAAGGAAAAAAAGTCATTTAAAACTACTCGCGGCTACAATGAATCGTCGGTCTGCAATACACATAAACGTTCATTGATAAAAATGGCATGGGGATTTCCCCACGGGGAACCCTGAACCAAAATTAAAAAAAAAATGTGTGGGGGTCCCCCTAAATTCCATACCAGGCCCTTCAGGTCTGGTATGGATATTAAGGGGAACCCTGCACCAAAATTAAAAAATAAAATGGCGTGGGGTCCCCCCAAAAATCCATACCAGACCCTTATCTGAGCACGCAACCTGGCAGGCCACAGGAAAAGAGGGAGGGACGAGAGAGCGCCCCCCCCTCCTGAACCGTACCAGGCCACATGCCCTCAACATTGGGAGGGTGCTTTGAGGTAGCCTCTCAAAGCACCTTGTCACCGTGCACCTGCAAACGCACGTCTGCGTATGCCATGTCCCTGACACCTTTTCTCTTTATCTCTCTCAGGAAACCTAAGGTTGTCAAACCTTCGGAGGAAACTGTTGTATGTTTCATATAAAGAAGACAGAGAGGATCCACTAGGTTATACAGCACCTCATCCCTTGGTATTAGAGTATACAAAAGGGGGGAAAAATGGACCTCCTTAAAACCTCTTGGGAATTTAATCTCCAAGCATGTTCCTTTGGTATGATTTCCATACTGTGTAAACAATATGACCATGAACTTGACCAACTTGACATTTCCATTTCAGAATGGTATGAAAACCATATTTCCTGTATATCATCCTCCAGGTTTGCCAAAAAGGACAAGGACCTGCGGGCACACCTTGAGGATTATACTTTAAATATTATAAATAACAAAGAAAATAAGTTTGCCAGAGACAAATCTGCACACCAAAACGGCTATGCTTATAAATGGGATAACCCCTCCTTCACTAGAACATCGACCAAACCATCTAACTTTCAACCCACCAAAAACAATCCTGATCCATCTAGTATGTCGTCTAACTCTTTTAGCTCCAGTACGACCTACCATGAACTTTCACAAGATCCCATCCCTAAAAAACGAAAAAGGTGACCAACCTACCTCCTCAACGGATTTAATAAAACGTGCCTTAGGCACTAGCTCTTTAACTAGACCCTCGGGCACTCGCCCTAAAACTACCAACATTTCCACCCCTTACCCTAAAAATCAACCATCCTCACAAAATATACCCCTTTCTACCACTCAAATGTGTACTCTGGATTCCACTAATCTTTCATCCCTTGCACTATCATCCCCTATTAGAAGAGCAAGCGAACCTTCTCTATCCACCATGTTCCCTACCTCATCTCAAGAACTCAAACTCGCACCTATTTTTTTAGGCCAACCTCTGGACCCACCTCCAACACCCACTTAACACTACAGCCTAATATCTATCAATCCAGAACAGAAAATCTGGATGTCATTAACCTTTCCTCATCCCCGCTCACGTTACCTCAAATCCAGGTTTTACAACTGGGTCTCACCTTCTGTCCCTCCATATATTTTGATTGTTTCCAACTAGTAAGGGACCTCCATCTCTTTGCGAGAAAATTGCTGTATAAAACAATCTATCACAACAAAACTACATCCACTCAAATCTCCAATACAGAAAACACTATCCCCACCTTAGCAGAAATTCAAGCTTTAGAGGACCTAATGACCCTCTTAGATGAAGCAGATCCCAATGACGATGACTTTATGGATAACACATAAAATGAAACGACTATCTCCGCTACCTCATTTCCATCGACTACTCCTTTCAAACCAAAATCTAAATCTTTTCCCTCCCTAACCACCAACCCCAGTATTTGGGCCTTTGTGGAACAAACCACAAAAGAACTAAAAAAACTTAATCTAGGTGAAGCTGGCATGACAAATCTAACTAAAGTTCAACAGATAGCTCTCAAGTCACTCCAATCGAATCGCAATATAGTTATCAAACCCTCAGACAAAGGGGGAAACGTGGTTGTCATGGATGTCCTGGCTTACATGACTATGTGCCATGACATCCTTGACAACCACGACTGGTACAGACCAATCTGCCCCACTCGAATCAAATCATATATCTTGGAATATCAAAATCTAATTTTCCAAGCTACCAGAAAGGGAATTATAGACACCAACACCTGGAAATTTTTACATGTAACTCAACCCAAAACCCCGACCTTCTATGCATTACCCAAACTCCATAAATCTATGGACAAACCCCCAGGCCGACCTATTGTGTCTGGCTGTGAAGGACTTACAGAAAAAGCTAGTGAGCTTGTAGATAAACATCTTGCCCCGCATGTTCTTGCACTTCCTTCCCATATCAAAGATACTATTCATCTATTACGCATTCTTGAAAACAAACAGTTACCTAAAAATTCATATCTTGTTGCTTTAGATGTTGAATGTCTCTATAACGCCATACCACATACAAGAGGTTTGGAAGTTATAGCCAAACAACTGGAGATACGTGGCCCAAACGCACAACCCTACAACAATTTTGTATTATCACTACTTCAGTTTATTTTAACTAAGAACTATTTTACCTTTGGCTCCTCCCACTACCTCCAGATACAGGGCGTAGCAATGGGCACTAAATGTGCCCCTTCCTACGCCAACCTGTATCTGGGGGGGTGGGAGAAGGAAATACTCTCGCACCCTGAGATGAACAGCTATACTCAACATATATTCTCATGGCTGAGATATATCGATGATATTTTGATTTTCTGGACCGGTACCTATCGGGACTTACAACAATTTTTTTTAAAAATTTCCATTAATGCATACAATTTAAAATTTACCTTGGATTGTAGTCAACAAATGATCACCTTCCTTGACCTTACCATAACTATTGACAACGAGGGAAAACTATATTCCTCCCTATATAGAAAAGCCTCGGCTGGCAATACCATATTGCATGCATCCAGTTCGCATCCCAAAACTCTTTTAAAGAGTATACCGTACAGTCAATATCTACGCATAAGAAGAAATTGTACCAACTATATCAGAGATTAATACAAAGAGGCTACAGCCATAATTTACTTAAAGATTCATTTAATAGAGTTAAACGTTTAGAGAGAAAGGAATTAATCTTTAGAGACAAAAATCTTCAATCAATGCAACCTGTACGCCTTATTACCCAATATTCGAACCAATTCACCCAAATAAGGGAAACCTTGAACAAATTCTGGCCCTTACTTTCAACTGATCCAATAGTAGGACAATATGTGAAAACATATCCAGAAATTACCTACCGGCGACCACCTTCTCTCAGTGATAAATTAACCTCAAGCCATTTTTATGCCCCCAATGACACCAAAACCGATCACCCAGGCACCTTTGCCTGTGGCCACTGCGAATCTTGTGTATTTCTATCCAACTAAAACACCACCTTACTACCCAATGGCAATGTACACAAACTTAAACATCGGGTCACATGTAACACCATAGGAGTTATTTATCTAGCCACCTGCCGCTGCGGAGGTTTCTATTTCGGCAAATCAAAAAGAGCATTCTCCATTCGCATACAGGATCATATCAAGCCCTTATTTAAAAAGAAAATTTCGACAGCAATTAACCGTCATATTGCTCAAAAACATAATTTTGATGTTACTGCAATTCTATTCTCTGCTTTGGAACACATACCCCCTAATGTACGCGGAGGGGATATTGATACTCGTTTGCTTCAACTTGAGACCAGGTGGATATACACCTTAGACGCCACCAGGCACCCTGGTATGAATGAATATATATATATTTATATAGTTTCAAATCATTTCTATAATTTAGAACAATTCTTATTCTTTCTTAAATGCATGACCGTAACTGTTTGATATAACTCTTTGTTACCTACATAGGTCCTCCCCCTTCCCCCCCTCTTTTTCTTCTCCCCCTTCCTTCTCCCCCTCCCCTACACTCCTTCCCCTTTTTCCATCCCCTTTTTTCCTCTCTCTTCCCTTTCCTCCCCTCCCTCCCTTATTGTCCCCCCCACCCCCTTTCCCCCCCCCCCCCCCCCCCTCCCCCCCCCTTTTTGCCATCCCCATCTCCTACTGACCTTCCCCCCCTTCCTCTATTCCCCTCCCCTTTTTTCCCTCCCCTCTTCCCTACCCCCCCCCTTTCCCCACCCCGCCCACCCCCCCACCCCCCCCTTCCCCTCCCCCCCTTCCTATCCTTGCCCGCCGAATCCTTTCCCAATATGCGCTGAAGCTAGCTCCTCCCCTATTTCTACTATTTATCTGAAAACGAAATGATATTTCTTAAATACACACTTAATACCCATTAATACACCCAATAATCTTGTGAATTATACTGTATGGGAAAACAAATGATATATTTTTTTCTGAAAATACACACTTTATATCTATGTTTAACTGTCCCTGTCTCATTTAATAACCCGACACTCTGAATGACTCAAAAACTGGCATTTGACCTATATTAAATTATGTTAACCTTCAATTGTATGAGTCCATTTTTATAATGTGTTCTTTCAATTGTAGAATGTCCGTATAAATCTTTATAAATGCATAAATTGTCATCATGTAATTGTTTCATCTTGCCAATTTTTTTGTCCCCCCGGATGGGGTTTCGGGATCAGGCGGATGACCCTTTGTACTTTGGGACCTGCGGGGTGCCCCCACCTCCACCCCCCGGCCTAAGCCCCCCCTTTCTCTCGTCATGACCTTTCCATCAATTCCCTGTACGGGTTTCCCTGACACGGCCGTTTATTGGTCTGTATGTTTGTCTATTTGGTATATGGCTCTCTGCAATAGTATGGACACCCAAGGGCGGTGCATCCTTCGTGAAGCCCGCCCAATCCAGCCCCTGCAGCGAACTGGCACATTCTGACGAATACGTCATCACGTCCTCCACACGCGCACCGCCAGGCATTATGGCCTTTGTAGGCACCTGACCGATGCGCCTGTAATGCGCCTGCGCAGAGACTCCTTTGTCTGCTGACTGAGGGGCGTTCCCCACGCCTCCTCAGTCTGGAAGGTCAGTTAAAAGCCGGCTCCTCATTCAGTCCATTACTGGACCTTGGAGGCACCTGACGTATTTCACTCTCTGTGATTCAAGTAAGCAACTCCTTCCTACCTGACTTTTAAACTGGTTTTCTGTTAAACCCATTTAAAACCTGCCCTTACTCCTTTACTTTCAATAGGGACCCCCTGCCTTCGTGGACACCGCTTCTATCTAAAGGGTGCCCACTTATGCCTTATTTACACCGACTCTATTTGAAACTACAGACCGAAACAGGTATGCAATCCTACACATTGAGAGAGACCTAATTTACTTCATTACGCCCCAGCTTTAAATGCCCACCCCTATTGCTATATTTCAGGTGCCTCCCGCTCGATCATCCCTTTAAAATCTTTAAGGTCCTTTCAACTTTATTACCAGCTTATTTTAAGAACCAATTTGTTTAAGTAAGTATATATATGAGAAACGTGTCCGTTCTATACAGTGTCAGGCTATATGTCCATGGATTATTTTACCATGGACTAACAACACTGTACATTTTTTCTAAAATAAACATATTAACCTTTTCCAATTGTGTACTTTTCTGACTAAAAATCCTTTCTGGCCAGGCCTGACTTACCTTCTGCTATGCACTGAAGGCCATCCACTGGACAACTTCATTCCACAACTCGACCTTGTGTCCAATCTTTTTACCACTCCATACCGACTTGGGTAAGTCCTGATCGAGTTAAGGGGTCTCTTCTGTTTCCACCAGTAGGGGACTGGGGGTGGGGGCACCCCCTGGGATCCAATCATCGGGTTTCCTTTCCCTGCCTGCCCCCACTAAAACTCCTCTCTAACCGGGCTAGGACTACTTATTTATCTACTTTGTCAGGAAACTTAATTAATGATGACAATTTTCTTTACATTAGATATACTTACCCTATACAGTAGGCCCACCCTGAGGAAGCCATTGCTATGGCGAAACATGTCGGAACCGTCTACTAAGGCCTGTCTATCCTACTCCAGGTTCTTCTATTCACAGTAACCATGAATTATTTTCTAATTTAATTGGTACTTTTGAACTGATCATTTAATCTATTTTTTGACTGTTGTAAAAACGGTATTATGTCACTTAGGTCAACTTAATTAGTAACCATTGTTAAATCTTACTAGAAAAAGTACTGTCCAGTGTTTATTAATATTTTGTTTTTCTTTCTATGTAATTTCTATAATATGATTGTATTTATATGTAATAAAATTATTTTGTACTAAACAAAGTTCCTTGAGCCTTGAATTGTGAGTCAACCCCGACCATTCTATATTATTTTTTTGCACCGCTATAATCCCCATTCCATTTCCCCCCCCCCTTTTGTATGTTGTATGTTTCATTACAGGGTTTCACAGGCAATATAAAAAAATGGAACATATCCTTGTAAAACATTGGAACATCTTAAAGCAGGATCCCCATTTGAGTACAACTTTAGGTGACAGACCTAAAGATGCTTATAGGAGGGCCCCCACACTGAAGAATAAAATAGCGCCTAGCAAGCTAAAATGTAAACGTGATAAAAATCCTTTGTGTCTTATTCCACTTAAAGGGATTTATAGGTGCAACAAGCCCCTGTGCAGAACTTGCCAGTTTGTCAATCATGGGCAAAAAAATTTCACCCATAAAGGAATAACTTACCAGTTTGATCAATTTCATAATTGCTCCAGCAATTATGTTGTCTATTGTTTGACCATGGGAAATGTTATATGTAGGTCGCACCATTTGTCCGCTCAGGCAGCGGTTCGGTAAGCACCACTGGTTTGTGGAATTGGGTTGTGACAAACATAGTGTGCCACGGCATTTCTTGGAGTACCATGATCAATCCACAGTGGGCCTCCGGGTGTGGGTCATTGAATCCATACCCGGTGGTTTGTCTGAGGCAGAACACTTACATAGTTACATATAGTTACATAGTTAGTTAGGTTGAAAAAAAAAACAAGTCCATCCAGTTCAACCACAAATAAAAAAAATAAAATAAAATAAAAATATATCATACAATCCCATATACCCCATTCTATACCCACAGTTGATCCAGAGGAAGGCAAAAAAACCCTAGCAGCGCATGGTCCAATTTTCTAAAGCAGGGGAAAAAATTCCTTCCTGATCCCCCAAGAGGCGATCAGATTTTCCCTGGATCAACTTAACCTATAAATGTTAGTACCCAGTTATATTACGTACATTTAGGAAAGTATCCAGGCCTTTCTTAAAGCAATCTACTGAGCTGGCCAGAACCACCTCTGCAGGGAGTCTATTCCACATTTTTACAGCTCTTACTGTGAAGAAACCTTTCCGTATTTGGAGATGAAATCTCTTTTCCTCTAGACGTAAAGAGTGCCCCCTTGTCCTCTTTGTTGACTGTAAAGTGAATAACTCAACACCAAGTTCACTATATGGACCCCTTATATATTTATACATGTTGATCATATCCCCCCTTAGGCCTCTTTCAAACTGGGGCGTTTTTCAGGCGGTACAGCGCTAAAAATAGCGCCTGTATACCGCCTGAAAAAATCCTGCCCCATTCACTCCAGTGTGAAAGCGGCGGGCTTTCACACTGGAGCGGTGCGCTAGCAGGACGGCAAAAAAAGTCCTGCTAGCAGCATCTTTGGAGCGGTATAAGAGCGGTGTGTTCACCGCTCCTATATCGCTCCTTCCCATTGATTTGAATGGGAAACCGCGGTAAAACCGCGGCAATACCACCGCAAAGCGCCGCTATGGCGGCGCTCTGCGGGGGTCTTTAACCCTTTTTCGGCCGCTCACGGGGGGTAAAACCGCACCGTGAGCGGCCGAATACCGCGGTTAAAACGATGGTAAAGCAGCGCTAAATATAGCGCTGCTTTACCGTCACCGTGGCTCCCCGCCCCAGTGTGAAGGGGGCCTTAATATCCTCTTATCAAGGGTGAATAAATTAAGTTCCTCTAATCTTTCCTCATAGCTGAGCTCCTCCATGTCTCTTATCAGTTTGGTTGCCCTTCTCTGCACTTTCTCTAGTTCCCCATTATCCTTTTTGAGAACTGGTGCCCAAAACTGAACTGCATATTCCAGATGAGGTCTTACTAATGATTTGAACAGGGGAAAAATGATATCTCTCTCTCTGGAGTCCATACCTCTCTTAATACAAGAAAGGACTTTGCTCGCTTTGGAAACCGCAGCTTGGCATTGCATGCTATTATTGAGCTTGTGATCTACCAAAACCCCCACCTTCTCCACTACGGATCCCCCCAGTTGTACTCCCCCTAGCATGTATGATGCATGCATATTCTTAGCCCCCAAGTGCATAACTTTACATTTATCAACATTAAACCTTATCTGCCACATAGTCGCCCAATTAGACAGAGCATTGATGTCGGCTTGTAAATTGGAGACATCCTGTAAGGACGTTATTCCACTGCATAACTTGGTGTCATCTGCAGAGACAGAAATTTTACTTTTGATCCCAGACCCAATATCATTTATAAAGATATTAAAAAGTAAGGGTCCCAGCACTGAACCTTGGGTTACACCACTGATAACCTAAAGGGAAAAATCCCCCCCAAAAGGGTTTATGGGGTTTTTAGGCAGCGATTTGGAAAAAATTGCATATGATACCACGCTTTATCTAAATATAAATCTTTATTAAAGATGTCACAGAAGTGGCATAGTGGATAAAAGACATGGGTCCCAAATGGGAATAATAAAACAAAACAGAAAAAATGTATAAGAATTACACTGATAGGCAAAAAACTTTTACAGCAGAGTATTTTAACACAGCCAACATAAGTGGAGGTAAAAGAGAACCTAAAAAATGTATAAGAGTTACACTGACCCCGTGTGGGTCTGGAGGTGACCCCCCGTAAGTCACGCTTTTGGATCACTCACTCCCCCTGGCTCGGCTCGCACACATTGCAGGGTGCCGTTACGAGTGCCACACGGGGGACAGGAAACCTCTTCAGGGAAACCTCACATGAGGAGTAATTCTCATCAGAAAAACACACACACTTGGACATATTACCTCTGAGGAAGACCCACACGGGTCGAAACGCGTCAGGTTCTCTTTTACCTCAACCTATGTTGGCGGTGTTAAAATACTCCGCTGTAAAAGTTTTTTGTCTATCAGTGTAACTCTTATACATTTTTTAGGTTCTATTTTACCTCAACTTATGTTGGCTGTGTTAAAATACTCCGCTGTAAAAGTTTTTTGCCTATCAGTGTAATTCTTATACATTTTTTCTGTTTTGTTTTATTATTCCCATTTGGGACCCATGTCTTTTATCCACTATGCCACTTCTGTGACATCTTTAATAAAGATTTATATTTAGATAAAGCGTGGTATCATATGCAATTTTTTCCAAATCGCTGCCTAAAAACCCCATAAACCCTTTTGGGGGGATTTTTGCTACCTCTTAGGGGTGAGCAGCAACCAAACCTTCTCCAGCCGTGTGTCTTTCTCCCTTCATCACTGATAACCTTAGACCATTCAGAGTAAGAATCATTAACCACTACTCTCTGAATTCTGTCTTTTAGCCAGTTTTCTATCCATTTACAAACCGATATTTCCAAACCTGTAGACCTTACCTTACACATGAGCCATGTGTGTCGAACACTTTTGCAAAATCCAAGTATTCCACGTCCACCGCCACCCCTCTTGAAACTATGTGAACGCGAAACATTCTGGATTTTTACCTTGGACACTTGCCCCTAATGGCATCAACGAGGAGCTTGAGGTACACACTATTCTTTAAGCTTACATACCATATATACTCGAGTATAAGCCAACCCGAATATAAGCCGAGGCACCTAATTTGACCACAAAAAAATGGGAAAACTTATTGACTCGAGTATGCCTAGTATAAGCCTAGAGTGAGAAATGCGCTGCTACTGTAAGTGGAAAAGAGGGTCAACAATGCCCATTTGCAGCCTCACTGTGCCCATTTAAATGACTCACTGTGCCCATTTGCAGCCAAAGGTCCCCCAAACCTCAAACTTGGTAGTTAAGGGTTCCTAGATGCCCCCTATCTCTGGACCCAAAATTCCTCAAATGACATTGCTGCAGATGGACACAGTTGACTGATTTTGGGGCCCCGTATCTTAGGGCCACTTGGTGCTAGGAACCTTGCAACATTGGTGTGCAAACACAGTGGAACTAGCACTACAACATATCCAAAGATGGGGTTCCTAGCACCAAGTGGCCCCGAGATATGGGGCCCCAAAGTTGGGTCGGAAAATGTAATTCTCTGCTGCAGAAAGGTGCTTGACTCCAGTATAAGCCGAGGGGGCATTTTCAGCACAAAAAAATGTGCTGAAAAACTCGGCTTATACTCGAGTATATACGGTACTGTTTTAAGGGTACGTTTTCCTTGTTTATGGTTGCATGTGCACATGCATCTATATACAAGTATACAGGTTCATTTACGTGCTGGTGTTTACGCATCTGTGTACACACGCACATATGTTTTAGCTGTCATATCACATATCCCTTGTAAATATATCTTCCAGAGGTGTCTCTTGCATAGGATTCCACACATATTTGCATTTTATTTTTGATAAGTTTTTTAATATTTATCTTTAAATTAATTTTAGATTAGTATTTTGATACAGACTTTTTTAATAGGTTTCTAATTGATTCATATAGTTTATTTCATCGTTTTATTTGATCACGCCAGTGCATTTGATCATGTCAGTGTGTTTGTTTGTGTATATATATGCATTCTCATAATTATTTACACATTTTTCATTTTTAGATGTATTTATATTTATATTAATTAATAATTCCTTTTTTTTTTTATATAATGTCTAATTATTGCCATTTTAAAGTGGTTGTAAACCCTTACAAACCACTTTGGCCTAGATTAAGGCTTACCTGTAGGTCCAAGAAATATCTCCTAAACATACACACGGTTTAGGAGATATTTCCCAAAAGACAGGTGCCGCTGTTCACAGCGATATGCCGCGAGTGGCAGCTCCCGTGCGCATACGCGGGAGTGACGTCATCATGGCTCCGTCGAATGACAGCGCCGGAGCAGAGAGACCCACCAAGAAGATGGAGGCTCCGAACACAAGGGGACAGCAGTGACTTTGCAGGCTCCTGTGTCAGGTAAGTGACACATAATGGGCTACTATGCGGTGCATAGTAGTCTATTATGCTTTACCTTTGCAGGGAAACAAAGAGGAAGTAAACCCATCAGGGTTTACTTCCTCTTTAAAAATTGCTGCTTGATATACATTTTTTTGGTCGGCATGGGTTTGTGCCTGTGTTTACCTTTCTGATGCAGGTTGTCCATTATTTAGGGCACACATCCATGCTGATGCTGTTCTATCAATTATCACCAATCATGCATTTCAATTTATTTATTTTGAGTAGAACATGCAGCATATTTATTATTACTTGTCCCGATTATGTATTATGTACTTTTCATGTATTTAGCTGTATCCCCTATTAATATGGAGTATTTAAGTGCCGTCCTTCCTTCATTTCCTATTCCTACACTTGATAAAAGAGCGTGCATGTGCCTTACGGACCTTGCGCATGCTCTGAAACGCGTTGTGTTTCTCCTCAAATTGCTGACTTCACACGTTGTTTCCATGAGCCGCTCTACACTTTCCTATGTGAGACAAAGCCGGGCTCCCCCCGGTGTCTTGCGGCTACTGCAGCATGGAAAAATGAACTCTTGGACACAAGCTTTTGACTACAGCCGTCCTTCTGTGTACAGTTTCTTGCATTGTATATGTAAGGGATACTATTATGTTTTATTATTGATTAAAGCACTTTAACTGAGTGGAGCTCTCCTATTTCAGTTTTTTTAAAGAAGTTTACTTATCCAGTTCCTTCTGTCTCAAGAAGTCAGCTCAATACATCCAGGGTTCCCTGACTTCAGAGATATAATGTTTGTTTGCCTTCTTAAATAACGTTGACATCCCATGGATCATTGGATCTCATTATTCTTGTATGGTTATACCTTAACCCTACCATTAATAAGAATGTACAACCGCTGTTACATCATTTTTGTATACTTCTAGGCCTCTGGGCCCACGTATCACCAACTTACTGTATTTTACTCAATAAAATTGTTATGGAAATCAAAAAAAACTTTGACTTTAGAACCACTTTCATCTTATACTGTTCAACTCCTGAACAGGTCCTTTTTGATCCCGTATCCATGTTAGTATTTGACAACCTGCCTATGCTGAGCAAGACTGAATGCTTCTTCATCTGTTGTAATTATATGTGTCAATCTTTTTGCTATCAATTTGATTTTACAAGCTGAGTGGTTGTTTTATACATCTGTAACTCATATATTTAACAACTTTTATAATTGAACTAATACCCAATAAACATTTTGAACAAGAAAAAAAGGGAAATTCCTACAGCTCAAGAAAGAGAAACATAACCTTGAAAAAGTTGCAGCAGCTAAACTCAATTAGACAAATCATCCATAACCCCTTCACGCCAACCATGCGCAAATTTGCGTTCATGGCTTGAAGGGGTTAAACCAGGATGATGCCTGCAGCTGCACACATCAGCCTGGTAGCGTTTTTTAGAGCCAGCAGTTGGCTTTTTAATGATAACAACCAATGCAGCTATAAGCTGTTATCCTAAAGGACCGGGAGGGGACATCCCCCCTCCTGCCACCTTTCCCTGCTCTTCCTGGGCCTCCCGCCCCACTGCCTAGGCTAAGACCCAAACAAAGCTGGATTCAGCTTTGATCGGGTCTCCGATGTAAAATCACAGAAAGCAGGGGGAGTGGCCTGTCACCAGAGCAAGATGGCAACATAGAAGGAGAGCTCCGTCGCCCAGAGCTTCAGACTAGCCTCTCATCAGTGGGAAAACCTCAGCACTCAGGTGAAAAGATGACCGGGAGAAGCCAGTCCGCCACCTGGACTCACGTCTACCCAGCTGAGCAAGAACATACCAGCGATGTTCCGCACACACCACGCTGACTCACAGGCTGCATCTCAAGCCACGGACCATAGTGCGGCGAGTCACGCCGCCGCCACAGACTCTCCAGCTACCTCTCATCCAGGAATGAATATCTCGTATCCCACCCCTCTCCTGTGTCTAGCCGATCTCCAGTAGGTGGCTATGGACATTAAAAGTACCTTGTCTCTTACATTACCTATCTGAGAATAAAGATTGGAAAACTACCCTCTTCTCTTTATCATCTTAACTACCCTCCCCTCTTTGCTAAACTTTTTCAGGAACTGTCTACCTGGATGGATCTCCCCCTCTCGCTCCTGGGAATGTGCCACCTTGTCAAAATGATAAGCTTCGCCAGACTGCTGTATCCTATGCAAACCATACCTTTACTCTTAAAACACAAGGATGTCAAATCTCTTAATTCCATAATCTCAAAATTTCTTTGGTGTGGCAAAATACCCCGCATAGCTTTCAAAAAAAATTACACCTTCCTAGGAGCAACGGGGGCATCAGTCTACCAAACATTAGATTGTATAACCTAGCATGTTTGTTAAGGACCAGTCTAGACTGGATAGCCCATTCATCCCGACACTCCAACTTCAGCCTAGAATCTGAAATGGCCCACCCCTATTCTCTGGTGGCCCTCCTGCACTGCAGATGGAAATCTGTCCCCCCTCCACATCAACACAACCTTATTTTATGGGACATAGCCTTAGCCTGGAGAGAAATCAGGAAAATCCTCCTTCCCCCTTTCATCTCCCCTCATCTACCTATCCAAGGCAACGCTCATTTTCTACCTGGTCTTCACTACAAATCCTTCTCGGTCTGGCAGAAATGGGGCCTCTCAAATTTTTCTTCCATGTGTGACTTGATTACTGGGAAACCAATACCTGTTCAAACTTTGGCAGCTTAATTTTCTCTACCTCATTCCTATGCCTTCTACTATAACCAATGCATCAGCTTCCTTTATAGCACCTGCAAGGATGAATCTCGGAGATTCAAACCCAGTTTTACAGAACATTTGCTGCAAAGTGGCCACTACAAAATTTTGGATATATACAAACTTCTCTTGCAAGACTCATCCCCACTCCTATCCTCTGCATCCATCGCCAACTGGGGCGTAGATTTCCCAGACCCCAACCTAGTAGACAAAGTTCTGACTGGACTACAGAAAGTTCTCGGATTAACCCCCAACAAAATTTGGAGGGAAACCCAGCTCAAGATTGCCCCCCCGGGCCCATGTCCCTTTTCTCTCCCCCAAAACCAACCGGAATGGAGCCTCTTGCCCTCTATGTATGCTTTCCAAACCTCCTCTCTCACACCGTTTCTGGTTCTGCCCCTCCATCTCTACGTTTTGGGACCGAGTCATTTCTTTCATCTTCACTTTGTTGAAGTTATGCAAAGACCCTCTACTCCTTATCTTCGGATACTGAGACCCTCTACTGCTACCTTGGTCCCTGTCTTCCAATGTCTCACCCTCTGGTGCGACCTCCAAACACTCCTCCTCTAAAGACTGGACTTTGTTATGCCTGATTATCGCACGGAGGCTCACCCTTAAACACTGGATTTCACCCCAAGGCCCATCTATTAATCAACTCAAAAAGGACCTCCTTACCCTTTTATTTAGAGAACGACTCCTCACAGATTTCAAGGAACCCAAATCTAAAGCTCGCTTTTTATACAGATGGCAAGCCTTCATCCTTTCAGCCCTTCCACCAGCCAACCAAGCAGCTTTGGACCAACTTTCATTCTCTTACGACGAGCCACCTTCAAAGGATTAAAGAAAGGCACTTGTACTCTCATTTACTCTCTCTCTCACTAGTCCTACAATGGCTGACTAGCTACGGGAAATACCACCAGTTGGACTTACCGCCCGCCATCCACATCCTCCCCCCGCCCCCTCCTCCCTCTCTCCCTCCCTTTCTACCCCGGTTATGACCCCTCTCTTGTTTTCTTTTTTAATAGCAGGGGCTCATAGACAGATCCATCCAGTGTCTTCTATGATTTAGGCCCGTGATTACTTAGGATGGTCTTTCATAACCTCACTACATGAGACTCACTGCTTTATATTGCTTTTTCTACAACCCCATAATGATAATCTTTCAGCATTAATGTTAATCTCTTGTTTTTTTTTTTTTCTGTTTTTTTTTTTTTTTACTGTAAATTACTATGTTTTATTCTGTGAAACATTATCAAAATCGACTGTCAATTATCTGTATGAATGTCTTTTGATTCCCAATAAAAACTTTTTGAAGAAAAAAGTACCTTGTTTGCTGCAATCTCTTAAAAAGTGACATCAAAGCACTTGCCTCTCGACTGGAGCACGTGGAATCGGCCGCCATGACACAATGAGCCACAACTGTACAAGCCCAGCACCTCTTGGACATGCATAGGCATAAGGAGACATAATCTGCGCATTAGAGGGATACCGGAGTTGGTGGAAGGTCCCCGATTGCAAGCTGTTGTGTGGGCAATCTTTAATACACTATTAGGTAGGCCGCCCGATGCCCCTGTTGAAATGGAAAGGTGTCACAGAGCGCTTAGACCTAGGGGCAGAGACACTGACCCACCCAGAGATGCTGTATTTTGCTTGGCACGCAATCATGCTAACTTAGAACATGAAGGAGTGTGCATCCAGCTATTTCAAGATCTTTCCTCCATCACTCTCCAGCACAGGAGGGACTTGAGCCCTCTCCTTCAAGTCCATGGGAAAGACGTATCCCTTATCGCTGGAAGTTCCCCTTTTGCCTCCAAGCAACAGCTGGAAATCGCACAGCATCGCTGAGAACATCAGCAGATCTACAGCCGTTTTGTGACACCCTCTGCATCCCGGTGATCAATGTTCCTGACTGGTATGGTGCATTCCTCAAACCAGAACCCTGGATCCCTACCCAGCCTGATGACACCCCAAGGTCACAAAGAAGCAGACAAAGGCGTTGCAGACCTTCTGCCACCACCCCACCACCCCACCAAGAATGCGCAGAGATATGGAAACAGATGAGAGCCCACGAGTCTCCCCATCGTACATTCGTGGCAGAACTGAGCATTGATTACACAGGGAATGGTGCGGTAAGCTGACCCTTAGATGTCCTCTGCATTTACCACCACATCCTAGTACACTAATTGTTGCTATTGACTGTATGGCTAACCTTGTTCTTTAAAATAGAGGCTGACTCCTGCTGCAGAATTTCTGGATTATGACAGCTACACATGATGTTACTATTGCTCTGCTCTATGACTCCTTTTGCCCTGCCTCCGAGGATTTGGAGAGCCTTCCCAGGCTTTGGGGGGTATGTTTGCAGGAACAGGCATTGTTGCAGCCTGGTTACATAACAGGTACCTACATCTTAAGGCCCTGCGTCAGTAAGAAACAGAGATAGGCTCTTACTTCGCAGGCTTCCACACTCTCCATGCTGTTTGCCCTGCTTCTCTAAAGTTGCTAATGGAGACTGTCCCACACAAGGCCGCAGCTAATCACTCAATGGGTGAATGACTACTCTCCCCGCCTTGCTATATTGAGATGCCTGCATGGTATCGGACGGAGACTGTTCAAGCATGCAATAGATGTCCTGTTCTTCTCCTTATCTGACCTATATTATATCTGAGTCACTGAGCACTTATGCAGGACAACGAGTATATTAGGGGCCAGTAGCTGCCATGGTAATAGGAGTCCTGTAATTTCTGTCCTGTTTTTTTTGTTTTGTGCATGAACTCAAAGGGTCTTAGTCGAGCCTGCAACATCTTGGCTCAATGTCATGATCATACAGGAAACACACTGAAGTGACTGTGATCCATACCTGTGATTACATATGTTCTGGAGGGAAGGTGCTTAGTTTACTGACAACCAGTACTATTATCTGTCACATGTTGATGTTAGTATTCTGCCTCCTGTGGCCCCCATGATACTGACCCCAGGCTAGTGCAGGTGTTTTGTCAGTGGGGGATCGGGAGACAGAAGAATTTAAATTCATTCTCTCATAAATAAAAATACTGAAGGTTATGATCTTTCTGTTTATAAAGAACCTTGGCTTAATAACGCCTCCTGTGTTGCATGGGAAGAAGGTTGGAAGAGCTGGAGATTCCTGAGTCGGGGGCGCTCTTGCCATCTCTACATTAGGTTATAAGAGTTCCTATATGTTTTTGTTTTTGCAATTTACTCTTTTTGTAATCTCTCACAATATAGATGCTGCCCTGGGCAGTGAACCCAGAAAAGGGGTGGTGCGTTGGGGCCTCAGTCTCCTGGACATATATCAGAGCCCAGTGTTCCCGGATACAGGGGCCCCCGCGGACCGATGTAGTACATGCAGCAGTGGTCACACCCTTTATTGGGTGGCCCTGCAGTGTGTTCCTATTGTTGCCTTTCATCTTCCTGAAAGCTATGGTTCTGTCGGTAGGGGGTGTGCCGGTGAAGGCCTTACTCACCTATTATGGGTGGGCCTGATCAGTGTATCCCCATTTTTCATGGCTGAGGTTTCTCCCTCAAATGTTTCTACCTAAAGTCTAGAGTCTCTGGTTGATAGAGTGTGTATGACTGTTTTGGTGCTAGATTTTATCCTCACCTCAAAGAGGCAGGTTCCCCGTTTGAAAACAGCCAGCATAGTGTTCTTTTATCCCAATTCCACAGACTATCCCCTATTAGGTTGTTCAGCAGGAATAGGACTGCCTCCGGTACATTTCTCACAAACCCCATATCTGGGGTATCTACATTACAAGGGAAGTAGATCCTGCTTAGATCTTTAGTCACTTTAAGTGCATCATCATGTTAGGTGTAAGCTCTACTGTCCCTCTTTTTCCCACTCTTTCCTCCTATTCTAATTCACCCCGTTCTTCCCTCTCCCCTCCCCCATGGACCCTTTCCATCGACAATTTGGAGGTGAAATTGACACACTACTGCATCCATTGAATATGCCTTCCAGGGTGCATTCCTCAGCTCCTCTATCCCTCAAGGTGTACTCCTTGAATGCTAAAGGCATTAATATTCTGGAGAAGTGTAATAGTGTTCTGGCTGAAGCACACCAAAAATCCAAGTTGTATTTCTACAAGAAACTCACTTTAAATCAAGCTCCATTCTCCGCTTATTCAATAATTGCTTTCCGGAGGTTTTTCATGCAACTTGTTCTGATTCCAAAACAAAAGGAGTAGCAATACTGATCGCAAAGTCGCTCGCGTTCTGCCTTACTGATCAGGTGTTTGACCCATAGGGTAGGTACATTTTTTTTAAAAGGGCTCTGGAAGGTGACATCGGCAAATATATACTGTCCCAACTCTAAACAGGTATCCTTTTTGAAAGATATTCTCATGAAACTTACGACATTTAGGACAGGCCTCTTAATTCTGGGGGGTGACTTCAACATGGCCTTAGACCCGCTTCTTGACACATCCACGGGAACCTCCTCACTCCCTTTTTCTTCTTTACGACAAGTGAAACTTCAACTGGCCTCTCTCACGCTCCATGATACCTGGTGCACTCTGAACCCATGAGGGAAAGATTATACATTTTTTTTTGTCACCGCACAATTGTTACTCAAGGCTAGATTACCTTTTCATATTCAAAAAGGACCTGGCCTACCTCTACGATGCTACAATAGAAACCATGGTGCTTTCTGACCATCACCCGATTACCCTGACTCTGCGATTCCCCCAGAGAGGAATGTCTACTAAGATCTGGAGAATGGATGCCTCCCTTCTTACTGATCCTGGTGATCTGGCCACCATCAAACAGACTATTGGGGAATACTTCCACCACAATGACATGCCAGATGTGTCCCCCATTATTTAATGGGAGGTACACAAGTTTGTTGTGAAATGCCACCTGTTAGCCATTGCGGCCAGGAAGAAAAAAGGAACACCAAACTGTGATCCGAGCACTGTCAGACAAAATCTCTAAGCTGGAAGCGCAGCACAAATGTTCACTGGCTATTAAGGTAGCAACCGACTTAGCTGACACACGTGAACTTCTGCTAGAAGAACTATTTAAAAGGGCACTGAAGCGGCAGATGTTATCACAGAAATTGTTCTATGAGCAAGATAATAAGTCAGGGAGACTTTTAGCAAAAACCCACCCTCGCTTCTACTGCCCATCATGTAGTGGATACATTTGGGGTAACTCATTCTAAGAATGAAGATATTGCTCGCCAGTTCCATGCCTTTTATAGCAAACTGCTTGATATTAAATCGAATGAACATAGCCCAGTAGCAGCAAATACATGATCGGATCTGATAAGAGACTTTATTCACATGTATTGCCCTATATATATATCAGTTAATGCCTGGCAGGCTCTTGAAGCCCCGCTGTCATCAGAGGAATGGAAGGAAGCCTGGTAAGAGTCCAAAGCCGGATGGCTTCACGGCACAATACTACAAAAGCTTTGCAGATCTTTTGGCTCCAGGTTTCCTCAAATCCTTCAATACCCTATCAGATACCGCTAGTTCTTCAGGAAGCCTATTAGAGGCATATATCTTGGTGATCCCAAAATGGGATAAAGACCCCACTAATGTAGCCAACTACCGGCCGATCTCGCTTCTGAACGTAGACGTCAAACTATTCTCCAAGATCCTTGCCACCCGATTGTCTTACCATGCGCCTGCCTGGGTGGATCTCAACCAAGTTTGCTTTGTCCCTGGCAGAGAAGTCATGGACAATACCATTAAAGCTCTAAACCTACACCACTGGCTTACCTCCAGCCAACGTGAAGGCTTTTTCCTGTCAATGGATGCGGAGAAGGCCTTCGACCGAGTGGCCTGGGACTATATGCGTGCAGTTTTAGAAGCCCTAGTACTGGGGAGCTGTATGTGGGACTTCATTGGGGCACTATACGCCAATCCATGAGCTAGAGTTCGGGTCAATGGCCACTTGTTGGATGCCTTCTTCATCCATAATGGAACCAAACAGGGCTGCCCCTTTTCTCCCTTACTATATATCCTTACTTTTGAACCTCTCTTGCGCTGCGTCCAGGCAAATCCGAACATAAAAGGCATTGAGGTCCATCATCTGGAATACAAGCTTGCTGCCTTTGCAGATGATATCCTGCTTTTCCTCTCATCCCCATTGATGTCCTTACCCAACCTGATGCAAGTCCTAGAACAGTTCCAACTTATTTCAAACTTAAAAATGAATTATTCAAAATCTTTTGCACTGAACATCTCTTTACCCCCTAAGCTAGTACATCTATGTCAGACAAATTTCCCCTTCCGTTGGAAGATGGATGCCATCACCTATTTAGGTATCCAACTACCTGGTAAGCTAATGGACCTATACGACAAAAACTTTTTGTCAGAACTGAAAATTATACAGCAGGACCTCCTTAGGTGGGATGTGCCCACTGTCTCCTGGTTTGGACGAGCCTCAATTCTAAAAATTATGGCACTTCCCCGCATTCTGTATAAACTGCAGACTATCTCGATCCGTTTGCCACCTTCCCTCTTTGCGGAACATAAAAGAATGTGCAGGGCTTTCCTATGGGGAACCAAGGCAACACAAATTGTATGGGCGAAGCTGGTGTTACCAAAGTCTGGTGGTGGCATTGGCCTCCTTGACCTGCAGAGATATTATTGGGCTGTTCATCCTGCTCGGGGAGTGGATTGGAGGATACATACCCGATGTAAGGGATGGGTACTCTTGGAGCAATTGATCGCAGGAGTGGAACTCCGCTCAGTCCTCTGGTTCTATAAAAAGCACATAACACCCAACATCCAGTCACACCCTCTTATTGGGGCAACTCTTCATGCCTTTGAAAGAGCTTGTAAAGTCCATGCGCTCTCAGCCAAAGACCGCATGAACACCCCTATTAAGGGTAACCCAGATTTTCTTCCAGGTATGGTTAAGGCCTACGTATCAGCTGAGTGGCCCTAAGCAGAAATGCAAGCTAAACATTTTTTTTTCACCAGAGAGAGCTTGCAGCACTATTTATAACCAAGTCCTTCCCTTTTTGGGCCTATCTACAATTAAAACACAACATCTCGAAAACCCAGCGAACAGAGAAAGCTTCACAAAAACCCCTACTGTCTTTGAATTGCTGTGCTCTAGCTCATCTCCCAGAATCATGTGATCTCAGTGCTTTATGCCTCATTGTTCAGAGAACCTTATACTTCTTTGCGCACAGAGCATGCTTTTTGGTAGACCGAACTAGACACAGTGATAGAGGAAACTAGCTGGGATCGCATTCATAAATTCATAAAATCATCCCGACAGTCATAAAATCATCCCGACAGTCTCAGATCCATGCTGGAGATGTGGACAGGACTTGGGCAATTTTCTCCACATATGGTGGACGTGCCCACTGATTCAGCCATACTGGTCTAAGGTGCATGACGCGACAACTGTGATTTTTTTGCTCCCGCTGGAGTTTTCACCAGCACAGTACCTCCTTCATCTTTCCAAAATACCCAGGAAAAGATACTATAAGTCAGTGACTATGCATATGATTCACGCTGCTAGACTATGCTTGCCGATTCATTGGAGATCCACATCGACCCCTTCAATGAAAGAATGGGCGTCACGCATCAATCATATTGCAGCAATGAAGGAGCTGATCTATACCAAGATAGAATCTCCAGTTTCTTGAATATATGGGAAGCCTGGTTTAAATATCAAAACTCTCAAGGATATCAAGAACTGATACAAGACAACATATAGTCAGTGTTCCATGGTTAGTCTCTTTGTAGATACAATCGGAAGGCATTGTGGGTTCTTATACAATATACATCACTACCAGAAGTAGATGGAGAGGGTAGCTGGTGGTTATCCCACCCCCACTTCTCAAATTAGCCTTTCAATACACTCCCCCCTCTCTCTTTCCCTAATCTTTCTCTTTCTTCCTTACTCCCCCACCCAGCTATAACCTAGCGGGTGGAGATTCTGGGATAATGGGCTGATTTAGTAGTCGGTTCCTTCTCCCACTCCTCTCACGGTATGCAGAACAAGTAGAAATCAGATCAGGAACCTTGCCAGAGGCCCCGAATGTCTAATAATTTTGACATGTCTACAGGCACCTGAATTACCTTACACAAACATGGCAACACAACGACATCTCGAAGAGCACTTTATGTCTTTTCATGTTAGGAATGTTGATTGTACCTTATGCAGGGAGTACCTTATTGAGTATGTCACTGGTATGTAACTATTGTTTGTACTTCAGTTGGAGCCGTGTCCTTTTATATTGACATTTCTGTATCATCTGTTAAAATCTTTAAAATACAAAAGAATTGGGCTAATTTTACTGTTTCGTTTTTCTTTTTTTTATTCATGAAAGTGCATTTTTTCCTAAAAAAAAAAAATGCGCTTAAAAGACTGTTTTAAAGACTGCTGCGCAAATACGGTGGGACATAAAATATTACAACAATTGCCATTTTATTCCCTAGGGTCTCTGAAAAAATATAAAAAAAAATTAAAATGAATATATAAAAATAATAAAATGAATATATAAAAATTGTAATTAAATATGCAGATAAATGTTAAAACACGGTAACCACACCAACAGTTACAAAAGTATCTGGTAGTACTGCACAGGAAATAATGTAATAGACTCACTTTCTGCTGTCCATTTTTTGATTGAGTAGTATCCTGGTTTGTAGTTGATTTGAATAGGTATGGGGTACAAAGTACCCCTGGTCATTCAGAGAAAAAAATTGTAACCAGGAAATAAAGACACCCAAACATTTGAAAAGTTCTTTATTGCAAAAATATCCCCCTAAAACCCTCAAAAAATTTCACTCATAGTAACTCCATCACCAATCACACTGTCCAGCAATGCAGATCCATATCAATCATGATGCCAGATGACTGCCAACCCGCTGTAATAAAAAAATGCTACCACTGACACACAATTTCTGTACAAACACCCTGCCCATACATGGATGAAAAATAAGCCAGTCCCTGCTGATTTTCAATCGATGTATGGCTGGCTAAACAGGGATTAAATCGCTTATTATACAACCTCATTGTTTGGCCAATGGTTCTTCATCAGAGACCTTTGATTAGACAGTTTTTTCCCTAACATTACAGTCACCATTGATGTGCATATTGTGATCATCTCTCCTCTTAAACACTTTTGTCCGCACTATAGCCAAAAGACGGCTACAGCGTGGGCTTCCAGTACTGATAGGGCGTCCATAGACATCCTCCCGTGAACGCGTTGCTCGCACGGCCCTGCAGTGTGCAGGCGACGTGCTCTATGTTTGTCGAGTCCTTTGGAATTGGCTAATCAAAGAGCAGGGTAAAGGGTCAATCACAGCGACCCTTTACCACGTGATCAGCTGTCAGCCAATAACAGCTTATCATGAAAGTAAACAGAAGCTGGTTATTGTCTTTCTTTGTCCTCACGATCTGCGTGAGTAGAGAAGAAGAAAGCCAGTGACCGGCTTCTGTCACAGGGACATTGGTCCCAATCTGTGCCAACCAGTGCTGCTAATCAGTGCCAACCACTGTCACCTATCAGTGTCCACCAGTGCCACCTATTAGTGCCCACCAGTGCTGCTAATCAATGCCCATCAGTGCTGTCAACCATTGCCACCTTCCAGTGCATATCAATGCCCATCAGTGCCACCTATCAGTGTTCATCAGTTCCACCTATCAGTACCACTTATCAGTGCCACCTTTCAGTGCCACTGCTCAGTGCCTATCAGTGCCACCTCTCAGTGCCCTTCAGTGCCTCCATTCAGAGCCCATCAGTGCCCATGAGTGCCACCTATCAGTGTTCATCAGTGCCACTTATCATTGCCCATCAGTGCTACCTCTCAGTGCCCTTCAGTGCCACCTATCAGTGCTCATCAGTGCCACCTATCAGTGCCTCCTCATCAGTGCCCACCAGTGCCGCCTCATCAGTGCCCATCAGTGTACATCAGTGTCACCTATCAGTGTCATTTCATCAGTGTCCATCGGTGTAGCCTATCATGAATGAATGAATGAATAATTTGTATAGCGCTGCAAATGCAAACTGAATCGCCTCAAGGCGCTAGATTCGACCTGTGTTGTCAAGCTTCTAGAAGAGGTAGGTCTTGAGTTTTTTCCTGAAGGACTGAGGGTTTTCTTTCATGCGGATAAGAGTCGGTAGAGCGTTCCATAAGCGTGGTCCTTGGACTGCGAATCTCCTTTCTTCCTTTGATTTGTAATGGGATTTGGAAATGAGGAGGAGGTTTTGGTTAGATGATCAAAGATTTTGATTGGGTGTATAGTGTTTTATTTTCTCGAGTAGGTATTGAGGGGTGTTTCCTTGTGTGCATTTGTGGGTGAGACAGAGGGTCTTGAATGTAATCTGATTCTTTACGGTAAGCCAATGTAGGCTCCTCAGGGAGGGTTTTTTTTTCCCGTTATCAGTCTTGCCGCCTTGTTTTGGATGAGTTTTAAGCGCGCAAGTTGATATTGGGGTAGTCCTATGTAGAGGGAGTTTGCGTAGTTAAGTCGTGAATTAATGACCGTTCCAACTACCGCTGCTTTGTCCTCTTTTGGAATGAAGGGGATGAGTCTACTTAGCAGGCAGAAGAGATGGTGAGATCCGCTGACTACTGATCCTATTTGTGCATCCATTGACATTTCTGAGTCAAAAATGACTCCGAGACTCTTGTCCTTGGTCCTTGGAGAGATGGTCTGTCCAAAGATGGTGGGTGGTGTCCAAGGGGTCTTGGTTTGGGAATTTTGGTTTGCGTGTAGGATAAGAAGCTCTGTTTTCGATTTGTTGAGTTTGAGGGAGCTAGTGGTCATCCAGTCGTCTATCAAAGTGAGGCATTTTTCTAGTTGCTGATGATGGTATTTTTGTCCGGTGATGCGAAAGTAGAGTTGTGTGTCGTCAGCGTATGAGTGGAAGCAAAGGTCAGATATTCTGATGATTTTGAGGAGTGGGTGGATGTATATGTTGAAGAGCACTGGCGACAAAAGTGAACCTTGAGGGACTCCGCAAGAGATGGCCCGGGTTTCAGAGTTGAATGCTCCTAGTTTCACTGTCTGAGAACGATTTCCTAAGAAGGATGCAAACCATTGTAGATCTGAATCTGTGACTCCTGCTACTTCTGTGCCTATCAGTGCCCATCAGTGCAGCCTCATTAGCGCACATCAGTGAAGTAGAAAAATTGCCTGTTTGCAACATTTTATAACAAACTATAACATTTTTTTGTTTTTTTCAAAATTTTCGATTTTCTTTTGTTTCTTTAGCAAAGAATAAAAAACCCAGTGATGATTAACCACTTGACCACTGGGCACTTAAACCCCCTTCCTAACCAGAGCAATTTTCAGCTTTCGGTGCTCTCACACTTTGAATGACAATTACTCAGTCATGCAACACTGTACCCATATGACATTTTGTCCTTTTTTATAGAGCTTTTTTTTGGTGGTATTTAATCACTGATGTTTTTTTTATTTTTTGCGCCATAAATCAAAAAAGACTGAAAATTTGGTAAAAAATTAAAATAAATCTTTGTTTCTGTTAAAATGTATGGCAGAGTATTGGCAGAGTATTGGCGAGTAGTGGCGAGTATTGGCAGAGTATTGGCAGAGTATTGCAGTGTTGCAGAGTATTGGCAGAGTATTGCACAGTGTTGCAGAGTATTGGCAGAGTATTGCAGTGTTGCAGAGTATTGGCAGAGAATTGCAGTGTTGTAGAGTATTGGCAGAGTATTGCACAGTGTTGCAGAGTATTGGCAGAGTATTGCACAGTGTTGCAGAGTATTGGCAGGGTATTGCACAGTGTTGCAGAGTATGAGCAGAGTGATGTGATTGCTGCTGCAATCTCTCGCCCTCTCCCCTCGCACTGTACTGATCGGTATAGAGAGTACAGAGAGTTTGTTTACAAGTGATCGCTCCGTCATTTGACGGATTGATCACATGGTAAATGGCCGCGATCAGCTGCCATTTACCGTGATCCGTGATGCACCGGGTCCTCAGTACCCGGTCGTCAGGGATGTTCCCGGGTGCGTGCCACAAGGGGTGCGCGGGAGCAAGATTCTGGAAGGACGTCCACTCAGAATAGGCCGACCGCGCTGTAGCCATCTTTTGGCTATGGCCTGGTCGGCAAGTGGTTAAATACCACCAAAAGAAAGCTCTAATTGTGTGAAAACAATTATAAAAATGGCATTTGGGTACAGTGTTTCATGACTGCTCAATTGTCATTCAAAGGGTGACAGCTGAAAATTGGCCTGGGCAGGACGTATAAGGGGAATAAGTGCCCAGTAAGCAATTATTTAAAGTATAACTAAAAGCAAAACTTGTGAGTTTTTTTTTTTTTTTTGCTGTCTGTACCCTGGCTAAGGAGAGTCCCCTCTCTCTATTTTTGTTTATCATCACTGAGAGTGATAGAAAACCCCATATTTTGGGTTGTCACCCGAACAGTAATACATGGGGAATCTTCCAATGGGAACATTAGCTCTGGTGACATTGGCGACAACAAGGAATTGCCTCACTTTAGAAGGATTGCCTCTCAGCTTCTGTCTTCTCTATGGGGCAGGACATGAAGCGTAATCTCCCCCAATAGGACACAGAAGGCAAAAAAAAAAACAACACCTATATAGGTAATAACCATCCCTTATGCTATCAATTAAAAAGAAAAGTTTTGCCTTTAGTTCTATTTAAGGTGTATCTTCTCTCTATTATTTTAACTACCTGATTTTCACCAAAGGCTTTAAAAAATACATCATTTGGGTATATAAAGCATTTCTCAAAGCATCCTTGATATCTTTATTCCTCAAACTGTATATAAAGGGGTTCAAAAAGGGCGTAAAAACAGTGTATAACATTGACATGATCTTTTTGATCATTTGTGATTGCCCTTCATTTGGAAGCACATACATGGCAATTAGGGTTCCATAAAATATGAACACAACTATAAGGTGGGAGCTACACGTGGAAAATGATTTCAGTTTCCCTGAAAAAGATGGTATCTTTAACATAGTTAAAACAATGTAAGTATATGAAACTACTATCACAATGAATGGCAAGACGATAACAGGAAAACACAATATGGTCAATTCCATTTGAACTCTGGATGTGTCTGAACAAGAAAGTTCCACCAGAGGATTGAAGTCACAGTAGAAATGGTCAATAGTATTTGGCCCACAGAATTCAAGTTGACAAATGCCAACAGTTAAAATTAATGCTATAGAACAACTCAACAGCCAGGAAGCAAGAACTAATTTAATACAAAGTGCATGGTTCATAATAGAGACATAATGCAGAGGAGAGCAGATGGCTAGATAGCGGTCATAGGACATCACTGTCAGAAGGAAACATTCAAATGTTTCAATTGAACCAAAAAAATAATATTGAGTGATGCAGCCAGGAAAAGATATGGAAGTCTTCTCATTTAAAGCAATATTTAATATGTTAGGAGAAATATCTGTGGTCAGCATGATGTCAGATATAGAGAGTTGGGAGAGGAAGAAGTACATGGGAGAATGAAGGGTCTTGCTGTAATATACCAACATGATGATCAAAAAGTTTCCACATATTGTCACAATGTATATAATAAGGACCAAGGTGAAGAGTAGTATATTATATACATCCATGCTATTGAATCCCAAAAAGAAGAATGTGTTGACATTATGGGCTTTATGTGTGGCCTGCGTGAACAAGAAATATATAACATGTAAATATAGTATTCTGTAATACAGATTTCATTTTATATCGCACATCAGAATAGAGAGTCAGAGACCCAGGCCTGGTTTTCGTTGCAGTTTGATATGTTGGCAGCACATTAAGAATATAATTGATAAAGAGCATGTGCATGTTAAGGCATGGCATAGCACAATGTTCATTTTTTTTGTTTGAACAAAAAAAAAATTACCTGTTTGCCCCATCTACACATTCAAATGTGGATGGGGAACCCCCACTTTGTTGAGATATTGTATTCTGACAGAGGGGAGATTTTCCCACCATCAGAATGCTATAGTCGGTGGCACTGAATGATCAGGAAATCTTCTGGTTGTACAGAAGTAGATCAGTAAATCCACTGTACAACCACCCTGTCACTGCATGGACCAAATTTCTACCAGTCCCTAATTAACTGGATGAATTACAATCCATGTATGGCCTGCTTAACCACTTCTTGTCAAGAGACGTACCGGTACGTCACTGAACTTTCGTGGTTATACTGAGATGATGTCTGCAGCTGCAGGCATCACCCCGATATTGTTTTTTAGAGCCGGTGGTTGGCTCTCTTGTAATAGCAAGTGGAGTGTCTCACATCCGAGCAAAGCTGTGATTGGCTTTGATTATGATAGTAAACTGGAAGTGATAAATAACGTGTTTTATAACAATATAATGCTGAGCCACACAAATATAATCTGGAATATGCAGTTCAGTTTTGGGCACCGGTTCTCAAAAAGGATATCGGGGAACTGGAGAAAGTGCAGAGAAGGGCAACCAAACTGATAAGAGGCATGGAGGAGGAAAGCTATGAGGAAAGATTAGAGGAACTGAATTTATTCACTCTTGATAAGAGGAGAATAAGGGGGGATATGATCAACATGTACAAATATGTAAGGGGTCCATATTGTGAACTTGGTGTTGAGTTATTCACTTTACGGTCAATGCAAAGGACAAGGGGGCACTCCTTACATCTAGAGGAAAAGAGATTTCATCTCCAAATACGGAAAGGTTTATTCACAGTAAGAGCTGTGAAAATATGAAATTGACTCCCTCCAGAGGTGGTCCTGGCTAACTCAGTAGATTGCTTTAAGAAAGGCCTGGATACTTTCCTAAATGTACATAATATAACTGGGTACTGACATTCATAGGTAAAGTTGATCCAGGGAAAATCCGATTGCCTCTAGGGAGATCAGGAAGTGATTTTTTTCCCCTGCTGTAGCAGATTGGAGCATGCTCTTTTGGGTTTTTTATTTTTTTTGCCTTCCTCTGGATCAACTGTGGGTATAGAATGGGGTTTATTGGTTTGTACGATATATTTTATTTTTATTTATTATTTCTTTTTTTTATGGTTGAACTGGATGGACTTGTGTCTTTTTTCGGCCTAGCTAACTATGTAACTATGTAACTAATGTACTAAATCACAATATTACTGGTTGCAGTTAAATAGTGGTGGTGAGATATTCTATTCCTATATAAAAAAAAATCTAGCAAATATAATAATGCAATCTTATGCAGTTATAAGTTGCGATCAAGAAAAATTAAAAATTGCAATCCTAATATGACATTTATATTACATTCCCCTAGTTATGTACATACATTATATTGCTTCCTAGGTTAATATTTATCTTGATGTGAATTCCTCTTTTTCCTTTTTCCACATGTACGACTATGTGGAACAGTAATGTGAACTCTATGAAAAATAGAGAATTTATAAAAAAAAACACCTCTGGGTTTGTGGTCAACATTCAGATCATTGGATGGTTGCTTGCAGCAATATTCATATGGAAAAAAGAGGAAACTGGATAGTGTATTACCGTTTTAAAAGTTGTATCTAAAATGACAATATTCCCTATATTGGGGTACTCACATTTAATTGGTGCTATGAGCCCACCACTCTGTATCAAGCCAAACAAATATAAAGG
The DNA here is from genome assembly GCA_028564925.1 of Lithobates sylvaticus. NCBI lineage: Eukaryota > Metazoa > Chordata > Amphibia > Anura > Ranidae > Lithobates > Lithobates sylvaticus. The sequence goes on from CM053029.1 coordinate 41,795,204, forward strand.
TGCTGTGCTGATGTGTTCTCTTCCGCTCTGAGAACACTCCACTGTCTCCCAAACCATCCTGTCCCCTCCCCAACATGTGTCGATACTTGGAAATGTTGTATCTTCCTCAGGGGGAATTCGGACATGGGCACTTTACTGTTTCATCACGGCTCACTTTATTTCTATATTGATTATTGTATATTGATGCACTTCTATATAGTTTGATGTAAATTACAGATTGTCACTGCAATTATCGCAGTATCGCAATTATCTCACAGGGTTGCAAATTTCTCTATTGCATATGAATGCTACATGTGTATATAGAGGTATGTATGCTAAACAGGTTGTCATTGGGAGGATCGCACAGGATTGCAATTTTTAATTGTTCATGATCGCAACTTATAATCGCATAAGATTGCATTATTATATTTACTAGATTTTTTATATAGGAATAGAATATCTCACCACCACTATTTAACTGCAACCAGTAATATTATGATTTAGTACGGTAACCGTATGATTATATTTGAATAGCGCAGCATTATATTGTTATAAAACTATTTGGCACAAGCATATGGGAGGTGATCAATGCTGGCAGCTGTCCTTTAATCATCTCTAATTATCATTTATGCCGCATACACACAATCGGAATTTTGGTCGGAAAAAGCTCTGATGGTTTTCCCGACGGAATTCCGATGGGATTTTGCTCAAGCTGTCTTGCCTACACATAGTCACACCAAATTTCGACCGTCAATAATGCGGTGAAGTACAACACGTACGACGGGACAAGAAAAAGGAAGTTCAATAGCTAGTAGCCATTAGCTTACGTCACGTAGTTGAATCTGAGCATGCGTGAGTTTTTGTGCGTCGGAATTGCATACACATGGACGCATTTTCGGATAGGAACTTTTTCCGACAGAAAAATTGAAAACATGCTCTCAATATTTCATTAAGTCCAATGAAGCATACACACGATCACATTTTTCGACCAAAAGCTCTCATGGTGTTATGCTGGCCGAATTTCTGATTGTGTGCGGCATTAGAATTTCACATGGTAGCTCGCAAGATTCTGTTTGTTTTTTTAGATAAATAACGTGTACTCAGACTGGTCTGGAGTGGTAAGTGGCCCACAGTGGGGTACCCCAAGGTTCAGTCTTGGAACCAATTCTATTCAATTTATTCACAGAGCATGGAATAAATAGCTCAATCTCAGTTTTTGTGGATGACACAAAATTTAGCAGGACAATAACTTTACATCAGGATATAGAAATTTTACAGAAATACCTGAACAAAATAATGGAGTGGGCAAATACATGGCAAATGAGGCTTAATGTTGAAAAATGTACGGTAATGCACTTGGGGGCAAAAAAACATAAATGCAAACTACTCACTAGGGGGAGAACTGATGGGGGAATCAAGGACGGGGAAAGATCTGGGGGTCCTAGTATGTGGCGGGGAGCAGCTGTCTCAGCATCTCATCGGCTCGCTGAGTGGCTGAGACGGGCATCAGTCCAGGCAGCTGGGGGATCCAGACTCCCAGAGTCTGGATGATGCAGTGCCGGGACTGATCTGTGTGATGACAGCAGAGAGCAGACTTCCTTTTCTCAGCAGAGAGCAGACTACAGACCGCTGTCTGCTGAAAACGGTCACAGGAATGCAAAACAAATTGCACTCCTGTGACCATATGAGAAGTACTGCCAGACGAGCACAGGCTGGACTTCTCCTTTAAAGTGGAGGGCCACACTAAAATAAAAAATTGCATTAATATTCTTAAAAAAATTAAAAAATAAACATTTGAAAAATTTTTTTTTTTTTAACTTACCAGGAACCCCTGTTGCTAGTCAGTCTTCCTAATCTGCCTCTTCCTATTCCGTGGTGCTTCCTCCTCTTTGGTGAGCTGCCCCTGTTGTGTTCTGGGACATGTGTGTGTCCCAGAAAACAATGGGGCCATTCACAAAGTGCACGACTCGCGCATGCACAGTAGGAAACAGGCCGTAAGGCTCCACTGCCTGTTTCCCTGCATTAAGATGGCGGCGCCGGCAGCCGATCCAATGGATTGGCCTCGGCCTGGGGGGGGGGGGGGCGACATCGCGGCCTCGCTGGACAGGTAAGTGTGCTTATTAAAAGTCAGCAGCTACAGTGTTTGTAGCTGCTGACTTTAAAAAAAATAAAAAATTGCGGCCAGAACACCCCTTTAAGTGCAAAGGAGGGATATGGGGTCTTATAGACCCCAGATTTTTCCATAGAGAGTAACTGTCCCATGCCTATTGCTGTCACAAGGGATTTGTTTACATTCCTTGTGACAACAATAAAAGTGATTAAAAAAAAATTAAAGCAACAGTGTAAAAAGAAAAAGAAAATTATTAATTATTTAAAAAAAATAAAGTGTCCCATGCAAAGGCAAACATGCGCTTTGGTCCCAGACGCACCGAAACAGCAATCAAGGTTATGTATTTTGTTTTGTTTTTTTGCATTAAAATTTGAAGAAAGTGTATTTTTTCCAGAAAATTGCATGAGAAAAACCACTGCACAAATACCAAGTGGCATAAAAACTGCACAACCCACCAATTTATTCTCTAGGGCCTCTGCTTAAAAAAAAAAAAAAAAAAATATATATATATATATATATATATATATATATATATATATATATATATATATATATATATATATATAATGTTTGGTTGTGCTAAGTAATTTTCTAGCAAAAAATACTGAAAAGTCCTGGACTGGAATTAGTTAACATGTGTGTGATAATGCACCCAAGTGCACCACAAAGGTGTAAAAGGGACATTAAAATCTGAAAGATGGAAGTTCCCAAAATATGTAATTTTTTAAAGGATGAGTTCACCTTTTGAAACATGTTATACCCATTGTTAGGGTGTTACATGAAACATATTACAGATGCACTGGACCACAAACCCCACTGATCCCCCATTTTGACAGTGCCTGAATGGCCAAGACATTCATTCATAGTGTTCTGTCAATGGGAAAACAAAAAGTATGAACAGCCTTTGCAGCTGTCGGCTTGTAGTTCTCAATGAATTACCAGGGCACTGTTGAGCGCTCTAGTAGTTCATTTAGTCTTTCTGTTAGAGTGTAACTTCTGGCCTGTATTGATCTGCTGATCGTGGGTACAATGCTTTACAGGCTCCTAACAAAAAAATAATAAATGCATATTTTTTTACCTACAAAATAAAAAGTGTGTTTATTATTTTGTGGAAAATGTAACTTATGCTTTAAATCTTACTAGAAGAAAAATACTTTAACAATATTGTTTTCCATAAAACTATAATATTTAAGAAATTAAACTCAAATCACTAAGTTAAATGTACTTACATTATTCAAAGTCAATCCCTGATGAAAATTCATGTGTGGTTGTAAATTAATTGCAATTTTTTGATTTTTCTTTTAAATGAATAATTAGTAATTAAAATGCAAAAATAAATATGTCATTCCTAAAAATATAATAACATGTATCTGCTTCATGATAAATGTTTACATCTAAAAAGAAAAAAAAAAAAAAACATAGATATATTAATAAATGAGAAGTAAGGCAAATAAAAAAAAGAAAGACTGAGAAAATAATATGTACTGTACATGTAAAATACAACCTGCATCAATGGATGGGCACATTTGACCAAATAAGAAACACTTTTGCACAACAGTATTTATATTTTTCTTTGAAGAGCATTAAATGTTCCAAGGAGAATATACTAGATCTCTAGTGGGTTTTATGTTTGTGACTTTGATTTAAAAAAAAAAAAAATGTTTACTCAATTGTATTAAATATATAAATAAATATGTATTATATAATTGCTCAGAGATATTATTGTATTTTTTTATTTTTTAAGACACTTGTGTTGAAAAAAATACTGTATGTGGGCTGCCATTACTGACCTCTGAATTTAAGCATGCTTGTTCCTTGGACATCATACCAATAGCAAAGCCTTGACTAATGGCATTTTACTGTCCAATGAGACTGGCCCAAAAACAGTAAGGATACTGTAATACGATCGGAAATTCTGCCAGCAAAAGTCCGACGTGAGCTTGCTTTTTTGAAGCAACCATGTGTATGCTCCATCCGACTTTTGCTGGCTGAATTTCGGCCAGCAAAAGATTGAGAGCATGTTCTCAATTTTTCAGACGGAAAAAGTTTCTAACGGAAATTTCCGATCGTCTGTGGCAATTCCGACGCGCAAAATTCCAATGCATACTCGGAAACAATTTGACGCATGTTCGGAAACATTGAACTTAATTTTCTCGGCTCGTCGTAGTGTTGTACGTCACCGCGTTCTTGATGGTCGGAATTCGGTGTGACCGTGTGTAGGCAAGACAAGCTTGAGCGGAATTCCGTTGGAAAAACCATCCAAGGCTTTTCCGACGAGAATTCCGATCGTGTGTACGGGTCATAATTGAATAGAAGAATGTAAATTGGTGGAGCTTAACCAGAAAGACTGGGAAATTCTGGCCCAAGTAGCAAAGTGAACCTTAACTACCTTGCGACTGCCGGCCGTCAATTGACGGCCAGGCGGCGCAGCTCTCAGCGAGGAAGGGCATCATATGATGTCCTCCCCTTCAGTGCACTCCAGGGAGCGCGCGTGCACCGCCGGGAGCGCGCGCGTGCGCTCGCCGTGTCACTGGGCACCCGATGCGCGTGCCCAGTGGCCGCGATGTCCGCTGGGCTCCCGCGATTGCCCGGTAACACAGCGGGACCGTGGATATGTGTGTGTAAACACACAGATCAACGGTCCTGTCAGAGGAGAGGAGCCGATGGTGTGTTCTCTGTACAGAGAAACACCGATCGGTCTCCTCCCCTTGTGAGTCCCCTCCCCCCACAGTAAGAATCACTCCCAGGGAACATAATTAACCCCTCCCCGCCCCCTAGTGGTTAACCCCTTCACTGCCAGTGTCATTTATACAGGAATCAATGCATTTAAATAGCACTGATTGCTGTATAAATGACAATGGTGCCAAAAATGTGTCAAAAATGTCCGATGTGTCCGCCATAATGTCGCAGTCACAATAAAAATCGCAGATCGCCGCTATTACTAGTAAAAAAAAAAATATTAATAAAAATGCTATAAAAACTATCCCCTATTTTGTAAACGCTATAACTTTTGCGCAAACTAATTAATAATCGCTAATTGCGATTTTTTTTTTACCGAAAATATGTAGAAGAATACGTATCGGCCTAAACTGTGGAAAAAAAATTTTTTTTTTTATATATTTTTTGGGGATATTTAGTATAGCAAAAAATATTGTTTTTTTTTTAAATTTGTCGCTCTTCTTTTGTTTATTGCGCAAAAAATAAAAAACGCAGAGGTGATCAAATACCACCAAACGAAAGCTCTATTTGTGGGGAAAAAATTATAACAATTTAATTTGGGTACAGTGTTGTATGACTACGCAATTGTCATTCAAAGTGCGACAGCGCTGAAAGCTGAAAAATGGCTTGGTCAGGAAGGGGGTGAAAATGCACTGTAGTGAGGTGGTTAATCAGTGAGCAGCACGGAAGAGGCTTTTATGATTAATAAGAAGAATAGGAGGCATCATGTGATGACTGCATTTAAGTGTGACATTAATTTCAAAAGTTAAAAATTTAGTTGAAGTTTTTTTTTTTTAAACCCCATCTTTGGGTTCAAGATTCCTCCATACATTTTCTCCCCTATTGAAGCACCCCTCTTTTCCTACATTAAAAATCTGAATGCCAGAGTTGAGAAAAAGTGGCTCCTTGACCCCTTCATTCAACCCAAGGAGGGAGCAGTGTTGGATTGCAGAACAAGTGACACTCTGGAAAACAGTGCTGGAGAAGGGGTGAGCATTAAAGGATAGGTCCACCTTTGGAACATGTTGCATATTACACTATATGGTGTAATATGTAAACTGTTCCAGCAGCGCCCCCTCACCCTTCTTCCCTGTGACAGAGGTTTCTTTTCCCCCGCAACTGCTGTCACATTTTTAAATTGGGGCAGTTGTATGAAGCTCCACATCATTCATTCACAGAGATCTGTGAATAAATAAACTACAAGTCCATTCTACTACCACAGCAGATGATATGTAGTTCTCCATGAACTATAAGAGTGGTGATGAAAGCCCTCATGTCTCAGCAACACGTCCTTCAGCTTTTAAACAGAAAGCCCAAATGGAAGTATGGGCAAGAAAGCTGAATGGAGCGTGTACAGGAGCCTGACATGGAACCAGCGATCCACTGATAGTGGATGTAATGCTTTACAGGTTCCTGTGAGGAAAAAAAATAAATAAAGGCACATTTTTTCAGAAGAAATCTATGATTTTTTTTTTTCTTTGCTCGGGACCCGGTGCGAGTGCCCGGCGGCCGCGATGTCCGCCGGGCACCCGCGATTGCCCGTTAAAACAACGGGACCGGGCGGGACCGTGGAGCTGTGTGTGTAAACACACAGCTCCACGTCCTGTCAGCGGGGAGGAGACCGATCATGTGATCCCAGTACGGAGGATCACATGATCGGTCTCCTCCCCTTAAGTCCCCTCCCCCTACAGTTAGAATCACTCCTATTAGTGACACACATTAACCCCTCCAGCGCCCTCTAGTGTTAACCCCTTCCCTGACAGTCACATTTACACAGTAATCATTGCAATTTTATAGCAACGATCTCTGTGTAAATGTGAATGGTTCCAAAAATGTGTCAAAAGTTTCCGCCGCATTGTCGCAGTCACGAAAAAAAAATCGCAGATCCCCGCCATTACTAGTAAAAAAAAAAGCCCTGTATTGAAGTGGTTAAAGGTGAACTTATCCTTTAACCACTTCAATACCGAGCATTTTCACCCCCTTCCTACCCAGGCCAATTTTCAGCTTTCAGCTGTTACACTTTGAATTACAATTGTGCAGTCATGCAATGCTGTACCCATACAAAATGTTGAAATTTTTTTGAGACAGATAGAGATTTCTTTTGGTGGTATTTAAGCACTTCAGCCCCGGAGGGATTTGCCAGCTTACTGACCATACGGCACTGCATCAGTTTAACTGACAATTGCAAGGTTGTGAGACGTTGTGGCCAAAACAAAATTTAAGTCCTTTTTTTCCCACAAATAGAGCTTTCTTCTGATGGTATTTGAGGACCACTGTTTTTATTTTTTTGCGCTATAAACAAAGAGTGCCAATTTTGAAAAAAAAAAACATTTTGTTTTACTTTTTGCTATAATACATATCCAAAAAAAATAAAAAAATAAATATCAGTTTGGGCCGATATACAGTATATTCTTCTACATATATTTGGTAAAAAAAATCTCCCAATAGGCGTATATTGATTGGTTTGAGTAAAAGTTATCGCGTCTACAAACTATGGCATAGATTTAGGGACTTTTTTTATTTTTACTGGTAATGGCGGCAGTCACTGCAAATAGTAGATCTCTGTCATGTCTCCTGTAAGAATAGGGATTCGCCTTGTATACAATGGCAGATCCACACTCTGCCTCTGTACTAGGCGATTGCGGGTCGCCGGCGGAAAGCGAGTCCGCTCGATCACTTGGTAACTCAAAGTTTCAGCTCCCTCCATACATTTTCTATAGGATTAAGGTCTGGAGACTGGCTAGGCCAATCCATAACCTTAATATGTTTCTTCTTAAGCCACTCCTTTGTTGCCTATGTTTTGGGTCATTGTCATGCTGAAAGACCCATCCATGACCCATCTTCAGTGTTCTGGCTGAGGGAAGAAGGTTCTCATCCAAGATTTTACAATACATTGCCACATCCATTTTCTCCTCGGTGAGGCAGTCAGTCTGTACCTTTAGCAGAGAAATAGCCTCAAAGCATAATGTTTCCACCTCTCTGCTTGACTGTAGGGATGGTGTTTTTAGGGTCATAGTCCGCATTTTTCTTCATCCAAACACAGCGAGCCCCCCTCCTCAAGAAGGGACATGTACAGTCTTGCTAATGAACATCTAAATGATTCAGAGAAGCATTGGGAGAAAGTGCTGTGGTCAGATGTGACCAACATTGAGCTCTTTGGCATTACCTTGACTCGTCATGTTTTTAAGGAAGAAAAAATTATGACTATGACCCTAAGAACACCATCCCTACAGTCAAGCATGGAGGTGGAAATATGATAGTTTGGGGCTGTTTATCTGCTTGAGGTACAGACTGACTTTGCCGTATTGAGGGGCCAATGAACATATTGTAATATCTTGGATGAGAACCTTCTTCCCTCAGCCATAACACTGAATATGGGTTGTGGATGGGTCCTCCAGCATAACAATGGCCCAAAACATACCTCCGAGGCAACAAAAGAGTGGCTCAAGAAGAAGCACATTAATGTTATGGAGTGGCCTATTCAGTCTCCAGACCTCAATCCTATAGAAAATTTATGGAAGGAGCTGAAACTTCTAGTTTCAAAGGGACAGCCGAGAAACCTTAAGGATTTAGAGAAGATCTGTAAGGAAGAGTGGACCAAAATACTTCCTGAGATGTGTGCAAACCTGGTCACCAACTACAAGAAACGTCTTACCTCTGTGCTTGCCAACAAGGGTTTCTCCACCAAGTACTAAGTCATGTTTTGCTTGGGGATCAAATACAAATTTTACTCACTGAACTGTAACTTAATTTATAACATTTGTTTCATGTGTTTTTTTCTTGATTTTTGGTTGATATTCTGTCTCTATCATTTTAAATACACCTATGATAAAAAATGTCCCTTAATTTTTTTGTAAGTGGGTAAACTTACAAAATCTGCAGGGGATCATAATTTTCCCAATTGTCTATCAGATATAGCATAGATACCATTTTCTATCAACCTCTCCAAAAAAGGAGGCTTGAATGCATTGAGCATATCACCACAACCGGACCCTAGGTAACCAGACATTTGTAAGTGGTAGAGATGCTGGTCAGAATATTACATTCAAAAGTTAATTATTCAAAAGGCTTTAATGAGTAAGAATTAGTATGGTACAGTCGGTGTGCTATGTTCAACCCATTTTGACTTCAGGTTCAAAAAAGCTGCATAATCTTTACTCTGTGGAAATGATGGATTATCCTGAATTGGCAGGAATTTTTTAGCCCATCCACAGATACTATCGTGTTTTTTTACTAAAGCTTGAGAGTGCAAAATCAGGTTTACTTCTGCAGAGAAACCAATAAACTTCCAGGTTTTATTGCCAAAGCTTAATTCAATAAGCTAGGGTTAGAAGCTGATGGGTTTCTATGCAGAAGTGAGATTGATTTTGCACTCTCCAGCTTTAGTACATAAACCCCATTGTCACCAAACTTCTTCCTCATTGATTTTTACCAAAGGCTGGGTGGGAGCCAAGCAGTACTGAGTGAAGGGAGCAGTGCTAATTGGAAGTCTGTTTTGGGGCCTAACTTCAGACACAGGATGGCTGGAAGAAGCAACCTAACGCTAAACCTGCTCTCTGACACATTCTAAACCTAATCTATCTAACTCTGTAAAGCAAAAATCGCTGTACTTACCTGTTCTGCAGCCGATCCGGTCTGGTCCCAGCATCATCTGTCAGCAGCAGCTTCAGTGTGGAGGAGTGTGTAGGAGAGGCAGCAGACAATGGAAGCCCCATTGTGAGTCTATTTGTGACGTCACTTCCCAGCCATGTCAAGCCATTGTTGGTCCTCTCCATCACACAGCTTCCTCCACTGGAAGCCGGACCAGATCGGCTGAAGAATAAGTAAGTACAACAATTTTTGCTTAACAGGGTTAGATAGATAATGTTTAGAATGTGGCAGAGAACAGGTTTAGAGTTAGTTTGTTTTTGCCTGGACTTATATTTTAAGGAGGAACGTGCTGTTTGGACTATGAATGTTGTATTGAAGATTTGATTTTAATAATTTTGCTGCCATCGCCACATGTCATAGGTAGGTATCAAAGGGGGTTTACACACAAGCCTGACCACTACAGTAGGTGAAAACTCATCTTTATTTATTTTATTTCTTACCAAAAATTAGGTAATATATTGCAGTACTCAGTGTACTATTTACTGAAAAATGTGTACATGATAATCTGTTGTGCCAACTATTGTATGGCATAAAAAATGGAACTACCACTATTTTATTCTCCAGGGTGTCTGTTTCAGAAAATATATAATGTTTGGGCATTTAACTAATCTTCAGACCTAGCATGATTTTTTACATGTATGCAAAAAAAAAGACAGCAAAAGCAGCTCTGACAGCAAAATTCCTTTTCCAACCCAGTCTAGTTAACACTCTAAAGCCGTGTACACACGATTGGACTTTCCGACGGGAAATGTTCGATGACAGGCTGTTGGCGGTAAATCCAACCGTGTGTATGCTCCACCGGAAAATTTTTGTTGGACTTTCATCGGAACAAATGTGTGTTGTCAGGTTTTCCGAGCGTGTCTACACAAGTCCGTTGGACAAAAGTCAAATGTACAAACATGCATGCTCGGAAGCAAGCACAAGCCAGAAGCAGTTAACTAATTAACAATCGTGATGTGTCAAATTATGAAATCTCCAAATGCAGCGCACAATTCTCTTCTTCTTTAATGGAATAATAATGAAGCTGCTTAGCTGGTGATACTGATGGAGTTATTGCAAACTAATTTTCAAAGGCTTTTTTTTCTAGTGATATCAAAAATAATATTATTATGTATTTTTATTTTTTATTTGGGCAAGTTACCACAACACCATTATCCCGTAGTTCTTAAGATCAAAGATACAACTATGTTGGTGTCCCTTGTCAATTTTACATTGTATTTTTTTAAATGTAACTGCCTACTCCCAAACTGTCATTTGAAGTAAAACACATAGCCAAGTATTATTGTACACAATTTTTTTATTGTGCATTAAAAAAAAGAAAACAAATAAAATTAGACATGCTATCTGCCATAGAACTTAACCAAAAAGTGCATTCTATGCATCCAAAAATATAGAAAATATACCAAATCAAATCATTATTATTCAACCAAAAAACATAATGTCAATAACTTCAAGGCCAATAATAAATAACACGTTATCTCCTCCGATTCCGCAACATGTCTGGTTGACGAACGGCCATTCAGAAACAAACTGAAAAGCACGAAATGAAAAGTGAGTAATGAAAAGCATGAAATGAAAAGTGCAAAATGAAAAGCGCAAAATGAAAATAGCGAATCAACACTCACCAAACTTTTACTAACACAAAATTATCAGAAGGAGCCCAAAGGGTGGCGCTAGAAAGCTGAAAAAACACATATTATGCCTAGTACATCACTACGTTCTTAATTGTTGGCCAACAATTGTGTCGCCGTGTGTATGCAAGGCAAGTTTGGGCCAACGCCCTTCGGACAAAATTCTGCGGTTTTGTTGGCTAACAATCCGATCGTGTGTACGAGGCTTAAGAGGCATAAATCACCAATGTTAAAAAAAAAATCTATTGGCATCAAATACTGGCATCTAAAAGTTTCAATTATAAAATGAAATGTGCCATATACTTATATTGTCTTCTCTTGCCAACAAGAACTTTTTGTTACATTAATCACATCCATTGTGAGATTACTTCCCTTTTTCTAACCAACCTTATCCCCAATCCTATCCCCCCCCCCCTTTTCCTTCTACATCCCCACAATGAAGTCACTTGTTCTTCAATACTATTGGCTGTTTACTTTATCTACTACTAATCTTATTTGTCCTCACCTGCTGTTTACAACATTTTACCAATTCTACTGTAATTTGTATGCGTTCATCTTTTTATACCACTGTACTGTTTTGGAAAAAAATAAAAAACTTCAACAAAGAACTTTTGGAAAAAATAATCACACAATAACTGTAATATTGTATAATAAATAGTTATCTTTTTTTGTCTCCATATACTGAAAGGTATGCATCACAATTATGTACTGCAAGTCTCAAAGCTTCCTTCATATCTTTATTCCGTAAACTATAAATGAAAGGATTTAAAAAGGGAGTAAATACAGTGTACAAAAAAGCCAGTATCTTTCTGGTGGTCTTTGATTGACCTTCATTTGGAAGGGCGTACATGGCAGTCAGAGTACCATAAAATATAAACACAACTGTCAGATGGGAACTGCAAGTGGAAAAAGATTTCTGTCTTCCAGAGAACGAGGATATCTTTAGTATGGCTAGAACAATGTACATATATGAAACTACTATCACAAGTAATGGAAAGGCCAACACTGGAATACACAACAAAGTGGATTCTATCTTAACCATGGAAATATCTGAGCAAGAAAGTTCCATCAGAGGATAAAGATCACAGTAGAAATGGTCTATGGTATTCGGCCCACAGAATTGAAGCTGACAGATGCCAAGAGATATAACAAATCCTACAAAGAAACTCAAAATCCAAGAGGCCAAAACAAATTTAATGCAAAGCACATGGGTCATAATAGAGGTATAATGCAGAGGAGAGCAGATGGCTATATAGCGGTCATAGGACATTACTGTCAGAAGAAGACATTCAGATGTTTCTGAGAAGCCAAAGAAAAAAAACTGAGCAATGCAACTGGAAAAAGATATGGATGTTCGATCATGAAAGACAATGTTTAGCATGTTAGGGGCGATGTCTGTGGTCAACACAATGTCACTTATGGAGAGCTGGGAGAGGAAGAAGTACATGGGGGAATGGAGGGATTTGCTGTAGGACACCAGTGAGATGATCAGGAGGTTCCCACATACTGTCGCAATGTATATCATAAGGACCAACATGAAAATAAACAGATTTAGTTTTTCTGGGTTGTGGAATCCCACAAAGTGGATTGTGGTGACATTGTTCATATATGTTTGCTGTGTGTCATGAAGAGACAAACATGATATAATATTAGCAACATTGTATACTGTTAGTATTACAGAGTGTAACATTTTTGCTATTCAGAGGATTTTTTTAAATTATTATTATTATTATTTTTATGCTCTTTATTTCTTGTTCAAAAGTTTTATTAAATATACAGTATTGTAAAGTACAAGTAAAAACACATGACCAAAAGAGAACATCGGATAACAAATCATCATAACATAACTTTGATAAAGGTAAGTAGGAGGAAGCTAGCTTCAACAGGGTAGTCCTATGCAGAGTATGTTACAAAGAAGATTAAGCCCTCACAGTTGAAAGTGGATCAAACTAGGCTGTAGGACTAGACCTAGAAAAGAGGGGTGAAAGGGGTAATAAGAGACTGAGGTCATATGCAAATTCAGACAACATATAGGTAAGGTGCTCAAGGGCTTTAAGGGGAGGCAGGAGCAGGGCCAGCCCTACCATGAGTGCCAGTGGGTCCATTGGACCCAGGCAGCACTTTTGAGAGGAGCAGCAATTTGAACCATGGCTGCGTCTCCTTTTTTTTTCTATTTACCCTGCAAATTGACGACCACATATTTTTCCCAGCAGTTTTGCATGTCATGATGCCAACTGCCTCCCAGACCGCTCCGCCTGCCCCTATACTACTCTAGCCAGCCCCTATACTGCCCTGGCCTGTCTATATATTACCCCAGCCTGCCCCTATACTGCCCTAGCCTGTCCATATACTACCCTGGCGTGCCCATTTACTATCCTAGCGTGCCCCTGTACTACTTTATATACTACCCTAGCCTGTCTATATACTACCCTAGCCTGTCCATATACTACACTAGCCTGTCCATATACTACCCTATTCTGTCCATATACTACCCTAGCATGCCCTTTACTACCCTAGCCTGCCCCTATACTACCCTAGCCTGTCTATATACTACCCTAGCCCATGTATATACTACCCTAGCCTGCCCCTATACTGCCCTAGCCCCCCCCCCCCCTTGGAATTGAACATTATGGTATGTAATATCATTTTGCATGTACACAAGGTGCTGTTACATGTAAATCTGACTTTCTGAAAAATGTAATTTTAGTTTTAATTATTATATAAAATTATGAATGTGGGGGCCTTTTGGTAGGCATCATTTTTTGGGGGGTGGGGCAGCATTTTTATTTGGTAAAAAAAAAAAAAATCCAAAAGGTGAATATTATTTAATCTGTGTGAACATAGAGTTTACCAACTGTGATATATATTGATCAATTCTGATGTACTGACTGCTCTGATTTCTTGAAGCCCTAAAATGCCAGGACAGCACAAATACCTCCCCAAAATGACACCCTTTGGAAAGTAGATAGTCTGAGGTAATTTTTAGGAGGCATGGAGGACTTTTTGAAGTTATCATTTTTTTGCCAAAATTCTTTGGAAAATTATAAAAGTTTTTTTTTGTGTGTCTATAAAAAAATTTACCTAGTGAAAATAAATAGATCTGAAATACGAATTAAAGTAGATACTCACTTAAATCTCACATAACCTTTATCATGTTAGTATGATTCCAAAAGTTGTTTTCAATCTTTTCAAATCTGCAGCTTTAATTTTAACACTTTTACCCCCTTCCAGTCCAAGCCAATTTTCAGTTTTCAACGCTGTCACACTTTGAATTACTATTACTCAGTCTTGCAAAACTGTACCCAAATGAGGTTTTAAATACCTTTATGAGACAGATACTTTTTTTAATTTAATTACTTTGTATTGCCACAAATACAAAAAGAACAAAAAAACATATAGTCAGGCATTTTATCTCTTACAGAAAGAAAAAAATAATAATAATTCATACAAACAGCAAATATATTATTTAAATATTAATACCTCTGCTTATAGAGCAATTTTTTTTATTTTTACCAAAACAACAAAAGCAAAAACAAAAAGAAGAAGGAGGAAGAATAGGGAAAGAGGATGAAAAAAAAAGAGGGATAAATGCCAATGCGCTGCATTCTATTCCAGGCCTGGGATTATAAATAACAAGAGTATTGAACTTGCACCATAACTAACCAAATAGTATATATTATATCATCTGACAACTTTATGTCATTAGACTACTATAATATCAGGGATCTGACATTGTATTATAATATAACAAAGTTGTTTTAAAATCAAACTAACATGCCCATATCTTTAAGTGTTTGTCAACCATGCCCATGGTATTGTACCTAAATTCTTATTTATGACATATATCATCTATTTTTCGTAACCATTGAGTTAAGTTCGGTGTAGACTTTTGCTTCCAGTACATCGGTATTAAGGATTTTGCCATGTTTAGCAAATACAGGGTTATTGAGTTTTTATATCTAGATATTGATTGTGAAGTAAGGTGAAATAGAATAACCCAAGGATCAAACTGAATTATATATTTTTTTGTATTATAGAAGCCATATTAATAACTGTCTGCCAATATTTTTGAATAAAAGGGCATGACCACCAGATATGACCGTGGGTAGCACCGCCTCCACATTCTCTCCAGCATAGAGGAGAATTAGAAGAGAACATCGAATACAACTTAACAGGCATATAGTACCACCTAACAAGCAATTTATAGTTAACTTCCTCTATTCTGGAAGAAAGGAAGGTAATGTGAGAAAGTATCAGAATCTTGTCTCTTTGTGGATTATCAAGACTGTATTGTAGGACCGTTTCCCAATGGTTTAGTTAGGCTGGATATCCAGTAGACATGTGCATTTGTTTTCGTCTGAATGCATTTTCATCTGAATTTCAGGTATTTTCGTTGTCGTTTTAACAAACGATAACAAACTTGCAGAATCTGAAAACCGAAAGATCCGACATAAACAAATGCTTTATTTTCGTTTTCATTGTGACAACAGTTCAATATAGATAGGAGATTCAACATGATGCTGACAATAGCGATGTGTGTCCATCGAACCTGTGGTCAAATGTGCCTAACCTTAACTCTATTAGTCCAAGATTATTCTACATAGAGAGAAAAGATTCGACATAGAGAGAAAAGATTTGACATTATAGAGACAATAGCAAAAAAAGGTTGAATGTGCCTAACCTAACTCTATTAGTCCAAGATTATTCGACATAGAGAGAAAAGATTCGACATAAAGATTTGACGAAGCAGTCAGGGCGAGTAGACATTTATGGTCAAATGCTCCGCCCATAGGCTATAGAAGAATTCTAATGTTGGTTGACTAGTAATAATAATTAATAAATATAACTATTACTAGTGTCATACAACATTAGAATTCTACTATAGCTTGTAGGGGGAACATTCGACCGGAAATGTACGATTGCAGCGTCGTACAGTTTAGCTGCTCTGTCGAATCTTCTTAGAACATTCGACAGACACCATAGGCCTTCAATGACAGATTCGACCTTAATTATTTCGGATTTTTGGACAAATGCATTTTTTAACAAAACAAAATAAATAAAAACGAATTTCGGGATTAACTAAATAAATTTAAAATGAAATTCCGAAACTAAATATTTCAGCGTGCACATATCTAATATCCCGTCTCTTGAAAAGACAGCAAAGCTTTATAAAATTGCAATATACAATGCTGGGGAGAATCCGCCTGTCAAAATATTGCCTCTACTTTAGTTAATTTGTTTAATGATCGAATAGGTTGGGGTAAACTGCCTGCAAAATGAGATAACTGAGTATATTGCCAAATATTCATGTACCTATATTTTTTTTACATCTGTGTGAAGCCGTGATTAAACACAGCAATCCAATCCCATTTCATTGGTCACCAGGTTCACAGATGCATGCTCTAGGAGCCGCACACAAGCCTCTGATGGGGGGGTATGTACAGGTACATCCACTCGCATTGGTGCTGCTCCCATATGACCATTTATATACTATGGCCAGATGGGAAGGGGCTAATTATTCCTGGGGATTCTGCCATGAAGGTCCCTTTTCAGACATGTCCTGTTATTTGGTGACAACTGGCTCTCAGTTGTGCTTCTGTGTTGTCACCCACCCTTGACTGAGACTACAAGCAGCTGTGCAGACAGTCATGTTCCACCATTGTCAGATAGACTGTGAAGTAAAATCATGTGCAGTTGGAATGAGTACATATAGACAGAAAGAAGCTGAAAGAAACTGAAGGGGAACAGAAGCAGTGAGATGTAAAAAAGGGTGAAAAAGGTGAAAACAGTACTTAACCCCCCTGGCGGTAATCCCGAGTCTGGCCCGGGGTGGGAACTTCAGTACCAAAAGCGGTAACCCCGAGCCAGACTCGGGCTTGCGTCGCAGGATACAGGGGGAAGTTACTTACCTTATCCCCTGGATCCTGCGATGTCTCCCGCTGTGTGTGCGAGCCGTCTGCTCGCTCGATTCACACAGTGCCGAGTGCCGCTGATCTCCGTTCCCTGCGACGTTATGACGCACGGGAGCGGAGATCGCGCCAAATTCAAAAAAGTTTAAAAACACAGTACACATACAGTGCTGTAATCTTACAGATTACAGTACTGTATACAAAAAATACACATCCCCCTTGTCCCTAGTGGTCTGCCCAGTGCCCTGCATGTCATTTTATATAATAAAAAGATTTTTTTTCTGCCTGGAAACTGGAGATTGTCCATAGCAACCAAAAAGTGTCACTTTATGTCAAAAGTGGTTTTAGACCAGCTAGAAAACACAGATAAAAAATTAGAATCACAATTTATCAACAAACAATAAATTTAATGACAGCGACTATTCTGCAACTGAGCAAATTTCAGTGTTTTTGATTTGATTACATTATTGAATATTTTTATATATATTTTTTATTATATTATAATTTATGATTTTGTGTTTCAAACTTTATCATACCCGGGATGTCTACTAGACTCCGGTTCGGACAGATTTAAGTGAGTTATTCATAAGAATTGCATGCCTACAATATAAAAACGCCACATTTCCATGCAAAATAATTGTACCACTTTCAGCACAAAATTCCAGACAGAATCATACTGTCAGGGAGGTTAATGAAAAAAAAATATGTAATTGTTTATAAAACACAGTGGAATAGCTAAATAAAATACTGTCCAGTTAGGGATTAGTATATTTTCAATGTTTAGAATTGTCCTATGTTGAAAACAACAAATCACTGGACCAGTGGTCTCCAGACTTTCCAAACAAAGGGACGTTTTTTTGCCCTTCAGACTTTAGGCGGGCGGGACTGAGGCTGATGTGAGTGGAAATTTCCCTGGCAGCGGTGGGAGTAAACATCGCCCCATTTGGTATTAGGGAGAGAAATTGTGCCCCATTGGTGGCATCATAGGGAAGAAATAGTGCCTCATTATTGGTGTCAGTTGGAGAAATGGTGCCCCATTGTTGGTGCCCCAGTGTTGGTGTGTGTCAGATGGCAGAATAGTGTCTTGCATCAGTGGGTGGAATAGTGCCCCAGGGGTCAGATAAAGGCAAGCAAAGGGCTGTATCCGGCCCCCGGGCCGCAGTTTGGAGACCATTGCACTAGACCATAAACTACATATAATGAATACTGTATATATGTGATAATTGCTTAAGATGTCTCTAACATGGTAACCTGCTTAACAATAAATAATGTATTTAATAAATAATGCATCTTAAATGGTATAAGGTGCATTAGAAGTTCAATATGCTCATATAGTACATATACTGTATATCTTATACATGTGACCTTTGTATTATAATAGAACAAATGCATACATAGACAAGCAATATCCTTTAACAGCAGTTTGAAACTAATGTGTATATATATATATATATATATATATATATACACACAATATATATACAGTATCTCACAAAAGTGAGTACACCCCTCACATTTTTGTATATATTTCATTATATCTTTTCATGTGACAACACTGAAGAAATTACACTTTGTTACAATGTAAAGTAGTGAGTGTACAGCTTGTGTAACAGTGTAAATTTTCTATTCCCTCAAAATAACTCAACACACAGCCATTAATGTCTAAACCGCTGGCAAAAAAAGTGAGTACACCCCTAAATGAAAATGTCCAAATTGTGTCCAATTAGCCATTTTTCCTCCCTGTGGTTATGTGATTATTTAGTGTTACAAGGTCTCAGGTGTGAATGGGAAGCAAGTGTGGTAAATTATGTGTTATCGCTCTCACTCTCTCATACTGGTCACTGGAAGTTCAACATGGCACCTCATGGCAAAGAACTCTCTGAGGATCTGAAAAAAAAGAATTGTTGCTCTACATAAAGATGGCCTAGGCTATAAGAAGATTGCCAAGACCCTGAAACTGAGCTACAGCACGGTGGCCAAGACCATACAGCGGTTTAACAGGATAGGTTCCATTAAGAACAGGCCTCGCCATGGTTGACCAAAGAAGTTGAGTGCACGTGCTAAGCGTCATATCCAGAGTTTGTCTTTGGGAAATAGACGTATGAGTGCTGCCAGCATTGCTGCAGAGGTTGAAGGGGTGGGGGGTCAGCCTGTCAGTGCTTAGACCATACACCGCACACTGCATTAAATTGGTCTGCATGTCACCCAGAAGAAAGCCTCTCTTAAAGATGATGCACAAGAAAGCCAACAAACAGTTTGCTGAAGACAAGCAGACTAAGGACATGGATTACTGGAACTATGTCCTGTGATCTGATGAGACCAAGATAAACTTATTTGGTTCAGATGGTGTCAAGCATATGTGGCAGCAACCAGGTAAGGAGTACAAAGACAAGTGTGTCTTGCCTATAGGGATGAGCCGAACACCCCCCCGTTCGGCTCGCACCAGAACCCGCGAACGGACCTAAAGTCCGTGCGAGCTTTAGAACCCTATTAGTTATAATGGATGCGAACGTTCGAAATTAAAAGTGCTCATTTTAAAGGCTAATATGTATGTTAATGTCATAAAAAGTGTTTGGGGACCTGGGTCCTGCCCCAGGGGACATGTATCAATGCAAAATTTTTTTTTAAAAACGGCCGTTTTTTCAGGAGCAGTGATTTTAATAATGCTTAAATTGAAACAATAAAAGTGTAATATTCCTTTAAATTTCGTACCTGGGGGGTGTCTATAGTATGCCTGTAAAGGGGCGCATGTTTCCCGTGTTTAGAACTGTCTCTGCGCAAAGTGTCATTTTTGAAAGTAAAAAAGCTATTTAAAATCACTTGCGGCTAATGTTAATTCACGGCTCCAGTAACACAGAGAACAGTGATTCATTGAAACTCATTCATAAAAAAAAGTCATTGATAAAAAATAAAAAAAATGAAAAAAAAAAAGCGTAGGGGTCCCCCCAAATTCAATAACTAGGCCCTTCAGGTCTGGGATGGATATTAAGGGGGATCCCAGCCAAAAAAAAAAAAAAAAAAAAAAATGGCGTAGGGTCCCCCTCAAAATCCATACCAGACCCTTGAGGTCTGGTATGGATTTTAAGGGGAACCCTAGCCAAAAAAAATGGCGTGGGGTCCCCCTCAAAATCCATACCAGACCCTTATCCGAGCACGCAACCTGGCAGGCCGCAGGAAAAGAGGGGGGGACGAGAGCGGCCCCCCCTCTCGCCTGAACCGTACCAGGCCACATGCCCTCAACATTGGGAGGATGCTTTGGGGGTCTAAGACCCCTAAAGCACCTTGTCCCCATGTTGATGAGGACAAGGGCCTCTTCCCCACAACCCTGGCCGGTGGTTGTGGGGGTCTGCGGGCGGGGGGCTTATCGGAATCTGGAAGCCCCCTTTAACAAGGGGACCCCCAGATCCCGGCCCCCCCCTGTGTGAAATGGTAAGGGGGTACAAAAGTACCCCTACCATTTCACCAAAAAAGTGGCAAAAATGGTAAAAATGACAGGAGACAGTCTTTGACAATTCCTTTATTAAAATCTTCTTTCTTCTTTCTTCATCCTTCGGATTCTTCATCTTCTCCTTCCTTCATCTTCTTCCATCTTCTTCTTCCATTTTCTTCTTCCTCCGATCCGCTTCTTCTTGCGCTGGTCTTCTCGTCCTTCTCGTCCGGCATCTTCTTCCGTCGGCGTCGGTGTCGGTGTCAATGTCTTCTTGGGCCGCTCCGCGCAATGGGAGGCTCCCGCTGTGTGAGGCTCCGCTCCATCTGACAGGTCTTTTAAAACGGAGGGCACCTGGTGACCCCGCCCCCCTCTGACGTCATGGGGAAAGCCATCATGGAATTCCCCATGACGTCCCTGTGCGTCAGAGGGGGCGGGGTCACCAGGTGCCCTCCATTATAAAAGACCTGTCAGACGGAGCGGAGCCTCACACAGCGGGAGCCTCCCATTGCGCGGAGCGGCCCAAGAAGAGACAGAGACACCGACGCCGACGCCGACGGAAGAAGATGCCGGACGAGAAGGACGAGAAGACCAGCGCAAGAAGAAGCGGATCGGAGGAAGAAGAAAATGGAAGAAGAAGATGGAAGAAGATGAAGGAAGGAGAAGATGAAGAAACCGAAGGATGAAGAAAGAAGAAAGAAGATTTTAATAAAGGAATTGTCAAAGACTGTCTCCTGTCATTTTTACAATTTTTGCCACTTTTTTGGTGAAATGGTAGGGGTACTTTTGTACCCCCTTACCATTACACACAGGGGGGGGGGGCGGGATCTGGGGGTCCCCTTGTTAAAGGGGGCTTCCAGATTCCGATAAGCCCCCCGCCCGCAGACCCCCCCAACCACCGGCCAGGGTTGTGGGGAAGAGGCCCTTGTCCTCATCAACATGGGGACAAGGTGCTTTAGGGGTCTTAGACCCCCAAAGCATCCTCCCAATGTTGAGGGCATGTGGCCTGGTACGGTTCAGGCGAGAGGGGGGGCCGCTCTCGTCCCCCCTCTTTTCCTGCGGCCTGCCAGGTTGCGTGCTCGGATAAGGGTCTGGTATGGATTTTGAGGGGGACCCCACGCCATTTTTTTTGGCTAGGGTTCCCCTTAAAATCCATACCAGACCTCAAGGGTCTGGTATGGATTTTGAGGGGGACCCTACGCCATTTTTTTTTTTTTTTTTTGGCTGGGATCCCCCTTAATATCCATCCCAGACCTGAAGGGCCTGGTTATTGAATTTGGGGGGACCCCTACGCTTTTTTTTTTGTTTTTTTTATTAATGAATGACAGCTCTCTGTGTTACAGGAGCCATCAATTCATTAGCCGCGAGTGATTTAAATAGCTTTCTTCCTGCAAAAATGACACTTTTTTGCAGGGAAAGTTCTAAGCACAGGAAACCTGCCCCCCTTCACAGGCCACCTATAGACACCCCCCAGATGTGATACTGCAATGCTGTTCTAACAGCATGCACACACATATCCACAGAAATAAAGCACATATTGTTGTCAGCAGTCAGCAGCACACTGACACGCTGACACTGTCTGAAACATAATATGCGAGGCCGCCGGCGCGGCGGCCTCTTATACCGTGGGGCGTGTACTAAAGCCCCTGAGCTATAATTGGCTACAGGCATCCTGCCTGTAGCCAATTATGGCTCTCCTCGCTGCCGGCGCTGTGATTGGCCAAGCATGCGGGGTCACAGTGCATGCTTGGCCAATCATCAGCCAGCATTGCACTGCGCAGGCCGCAATGCATTGCGGGGCCGCTCGCATCACACGAATTTGATGCGAGCGGCCCCAATAGTTCTGGGCTCGCCGAGCGAGCGAACACCCGGTGCTCGATTCGAACATGGGTTCGAATCGAACACCGGGCTCATCCTTACTTGCCTACAGTCAAGCATGGTGGTGCAAGTGTCATGGTCTGGGGCTGCATGAGTGCTACCGGCACTGGGGAGCTACAGTTGATTGAGGGAACCATGAATGCCAACATGTACTGTGACATACTGAAGCAGAGCATGATCCCTACCTTCGGAGACTGGGCTGCAGGGCAGTATTCCAACATGATAACAACCCCAAACACACCTCCAAGAATGCCACTGCCTTGCTAAAGAAGCTGAGGGTAAAGGTGATGGCCTGGCCAAGCATGTCTCCAGACCTAAACCCTATTGAGCATCTGTGGGGCACCAAATGTAAGGTGGAGGAGCGCAAGGTCTCCAACATCCACCAACTCCGTGATGTCATCATGGAGGAGTGGAAGAGGACTCCAGTGGCAACCTGTGAAGCTCTGGTGAACTCCATGCCCAAGAGGGTTAAGGCAGTGCTGGAAAATAATGGTGGCCACACAAAATCTTGACATTTTGGGCCCAATTTGGACCTTTTCACTTAGTGGTGTACTTACTTTTGTTGCCAAGGTTTAGACATTAATGGCTGTGTGTTGAGTTATTTTGAGGGGACAGCAAATTTACACTGTTATACAAGCTGTACACTCACTAATTTACATTGTAGCAAAGTGTAATTTCTTCAGTGTTGTCACATGAAAAGATAGAATAAAATATTTACAAAAATGTGAGGGGTGTACTCACTTTTGTGAGATACTGTGTGTATATATATATATATATATATATATATATATATATATATATACCATAAATTATGAGATTCAACTGTTTCAGAAATGACATCTTGAGTGTTCTACAATGCATTGTAAGTATAATATATTTAATTGCATAAACCAAGAGAGAAGATTTGTTCAACACATTTTGAATTTAAATTATTTTAGCATATTTAAAATACACTCGCACCTCAAAAATCAATATTTGGTTAAATTGTTTCTGAAATATGAATTAAAATATTTTACACAATTTTAAAATCAGAAAATCAGTAGACTGCACAAATTTTATAATGAATATATGTAAAGTAGGATAATTATTACAAAAGATTTCCAATTTTAACAATAAAGCATTTAATCATAAAACCAAGAGGTTTAGCTCCTTGAACAAAATAAATAAAAAAGAGTCCTTAAACACAGAAAATGAAAACAAAAAGCACATATATATTATAAAGCCCAGTTACAAATCCAAATCTGGTTGCATTTTTGATGAAATATAAATAAAATAGCAGAATCGTGTTAGATATTCGTTTTTTTTCTAATTACCAAAAATGTGATAATTCTCCAGGCCTCCTTAAAAAAATGAAACCACTTTTATCATTATTACATTTTTTTAAACTATGAGCAATAAGAAGGGAATAAATGAAGGAATGGAAAACAGAGAGAGGAACATAAAACATAAAGAGATCTTATATATAAAATATTTTGCACTTACGGTACTCATAAGTAATTCTGAAAAGATTCAGCATTAACTGAATCTTCAATAGTGGATTGTTTAACAAATAAGGAATCCCGTTGCACACACTTATATATAGAGCTTGACTGATCCTATAGAGAGTAGTCTTGGTCCCTCTGTGCTCAAGTTGTTGAGTTTAAAAAAATAAAGTTTTGATTAAAGTATAATTGTCTAAAACTTTGTTGGAGCAAAAGTACATTTATGGTTCCAGTTATACCTTTAATATCAGTATTTTTAGGACTGAAGATTGGTTCAAACCAACAAATATTTAATATTTTCTGAAAGCAGAGACCCTGGAGAATAAAATGATGGTAGTTCCATGTTTTTTTAAGTCCCACTATATTTGCTCAATGGTTTGTCAAGTGCAAAGTTTCAGTAGAAAATACACTCAACTCAATAGAGCACAAGAATGCAATATGGTTCCCTTTCTTGGTAAAATATAGAAGATGAGGTTGCCAAGCGTGTGAATTAAAGTTTCCACAGGTGACACTTTAACCAGTTCCCACACAGCCTATAACAATATGATGACTGGGCAGGCCTCTCGTCGATCCGGGTTGATGTCACATGTTGTCCCCCTGGTTTGCGACCCGCTCATGGCCACAGGGCCGCGCAGCAGCGCAATCTGTCACCGGCTGCATAGCAGCTGATGACTGATCAGTGTACCCGCTTGCTGCCAGTACCATGTGACTGCAGTGACCAATCACAGCAAGGCGCATGACAGTTGTACACAAAAGATGGCTTCCTTTCATCCCATCCATTGTGTAAAATTGTGTTGCCAGCTGTGATTGGTCAGTGTGATCACATTGTATAAACAGGGTCAATCACAGCCCATCACAGCACATCTGTATTATGTGATTTAGCTCTGACCAATCACAGCTTATCAAAACAAACTGAATTAATCAGTTTCATTCAGTAATATGCTTGCGTATAGCAATGTAATGCACTGCTATGAGCAATCATAATGTGTTAAATAAAATCCTGATCACTTCCACAGCATAGCACAATATTACTACAATAACATTATATTGCTCTAGTCACAGTGTGTTAAAAGAAAAATATTGTAAATAAAGGAAAACATTTAATAAAAAACAAAAAATAAAACACAAAAAATATTATGTTTTTTCCCTACTGTCACTGATCACCGCCACACCAGTTATATGATAATGCTGCACTACACTGGTGTAAAACAAAAATATTCATTGGACTCTTGTATATTTTGATCTTTCTTAATTTTCCCCAAAAATTTACAAAAATTACAACTTAAAAAAAACTTGCCATTCCTCTTACTAAATACCTTGTAAAAAAAAAAAAAAAAAAAGATTTTTAAGTACCAAAGTTTGGCGTCATTCCATGAGTGTGCGCCATTTGAAAGCATGACATGTTAGGTATATATTTACTTATAAATGTTAGGTATATATTTACTCATCTTTCACGTTATACAACAAAAAATTGGGCTAACTTAATTGTTTTTTTTTTATTATTATTATTCATTAAAGTGTTTTTTTTTTTCAAAACAAGTTGCATTTGAAAAATTGCTGCACAAATACCATGTGACGTAAAAAATGGCAACAACCACCATTTTATTCCCTAGGGCCTCTGCAAAAAATATATATATAATGTTTGGGGGTTCTGAGTAATTTTCTAGCATTTTCTAGGGAGGAATATGCCAGAATTGGCCAAGTTAATCACTTTTTATCTTTCAAAAAGTGTTTCCCAGTGCTAAACCTTTCATCCAAATTCTAAATTGCTGCGTTTGTACATTTTAAAAGCCAATATAAAGGAATAGTAGTAGTAAAAAAAAAGCACTTGTGGATTTAATTAACCTTTTTGTTGGTTAATTCTCCTTTAAGGGGGTGTGACAGGGGGGCGTGTCATATGCCTACATATGTTTTCTAGTAGGTATCCCTCATTCCTATCTCAAAATGTTGGGAGGTATGACAGAAGGAATGGTCAATAAGCTACCACTGTCACTGCATGTTCCACTGAGAACTACAAGCCAGCCTGCTGAGGTACCAGACAGGACTAGTCATTTATTCATGCACTGATCTATGTGATCACAATGAAAATTTCAAAAGTTCCAGCAGCTGCTGGGGAGGAGAGCCCCTGAATGTTCTGATGGGGGGTTCCATTTGCACCACATTACATTTTACACTCTAAATATGAATATAACTTGTAACATGGTCCAAAAGGTGGAGTTAGCTTTTAGAGCGGTATTAAACCCAAGACCAGAAATGACCAAGACCTCAGTTGGGGGCTTAAAGGGATATTAAACCCAAAAGCAAACATGTATTATAATTGTACCTTTCCAGTAATTAGGTGTGGTGGTTGTATTTGGTTTCCTTAATTTTTTTCAGGCTTTTTCCCCTCTGGTTTCACCTGGCGATCTAGCCAGTAACACACCTCCTGTATTAGTGTATGCCCACTCTAGAGCGAGAAATGTCACCAGCACACCATGGGTCTCCGAAAAAGGGTACAAAGCTTTATTCAGTGATCACATCGTTACAGCAAACAGCAACGTTTCAGAGCCACACCAGGGACCTATTCGCACCTTTGACCTGATTTTTTTATTTTTTATTTGCACTTTAAGGGACGGAACGTTCCTTTGGATATTAAAGATTGCATGCTGCATAAAATATTTCAATATACCCTTCTAAAGGATTTTTTTTTCCTTGAAAGGACAGATCTATACTTTTGCATTGCTCCTTAAGGACATGGTTCTAATAACTTTGATTGATCAAATTGTCATACTGATAAGGAAAGCAACAACCTCTGTCCATGTGAAAGTTTTGAAAATTGATAATGAGTTCCTAACAGTAAAAGAAAATTGATTAAAAGGCATGAGAGATGAAGACATGGACCATGGCTTAACTACTGACCCTGGAATGTATTTTGTCTATGCCAGGTTTGATTCCCAGGTAGGTGATGTGTGATTTGGCTACTGTGAAGATGGAATGGTGGGCCCAGGGAGGGTTGGAGAGAGTGCCTATGGGAAGTATTTTGCTTTTTTCATAGTTGATACGGAGGCCAGAGCAGGATCTAAATTTGTCAAATATCTTTTTGATAGTGGGCATGTCAGAGGAAGGATTGGCTGAGAAGATAAGGACATCATCAGCAAAGAGGGAGGTGCGTAAATCGTGTTTGCCAATTTTTATGCCGTGTAGGGGGGCTAGTTGGGCTGGGTATCTAGAAAGGGGTTCTAGGGCAATGTTGAAGAGGAGCGGGGATTAGGGGCATCCTTGACGTGTACCCTTGTAAAGGCGAAAGTTGTCTGATAGTAGGCCTGCCACCACCAGCTTAGCCGTAGGGGCCATGTACATAGAGTTGATGAGATGGTAGAAGGGGCCTGAGAATCCCATTTTTGACAAGGCCATGGAGAGCCAATCGAAGCTGACGTTGTCGAAGGCTTTCTCTGCGTCTAATGTAATAATAGCATAGTCTCCATCTGGATTTTGTTTAGCGTGTTCTAGGGCCATCATGACTTTGCAGATATTCAGGGTGGCGGTTCTGCCTTTTACAAAGCCAGATTGGGCAGGATGAATTAGGTAGGGGATGATGGCAGCAAGTCTAGTGGCAACGATCTTGGACAGGATTTTGGCATCTAGGTTCAATAGTGAGATGGGTCTATAGGAGCCTGGATCTTGGGGGTCTTTGCTTTTCTTAGAGAGTAATTTGACAAAGGCCTGGTTTCCGGTTTGGAGGTATGTGCCTATGTGGTATATACCATTGTATACTTTGTGGAGAGTGGGCTCTGTGATATCGTGTAGGGTTTTGTAAAATTCACTAGTAAAGCAGTCGGGACCAGGGGCTTTGGAGGGGGTTAGGGTACGGTTGGTCAATGCAATTTCAGAGAGAGATGGGGGCATTGAGGGTTTCTAGTTGTAAAGGGGTGATAGTAGGAATGTCTACCTTCTCTAGAAATGAGCGTGCTTTTTGTTTGTCTATGGGGTCTGGTGCGTATAACACTGAATAGAATTGAAGCATAGTGTTGTTTATTGATTTTGGCGTGGAGTTGATGTTTCCGTTGGTGTCTCGGAGGGAAGTGATATGTGTCAGGCGGAAAGAGCCTTTGCAAAGCCTGGACAATAGCTTGCCTGCTTTATTTCCATATTTGTGGAGGGTAGCGTCTAAATTAGCTTTTTTGCTTAACTCAAGGGTGTCAGCCCAGGTGTCGAAGGCCTGTTTGGCTGCCTGCCATTCGGTCCTATTGTCCGGGGAGTCCTTGGCGGTCAAGGAGCACTAGGCTTTATGAAGTCGCGTGCTGGCTAGTTTATATTTTGTTAAGGTATTTTGTTTAAAACAGGTGGCATAAGATATGACCCGACCCCTTAGAAATGCTTTGCCGGAATCCCAGAAGAGGTTTGGATCATCGGTGTGGGGTTCGTTGGCCGTTGAGTATTCAGTCCAAAATTTTTCCATATATTGGCGAAAGTAGTGTTATTGTGGAGGTAGGAGGGAAAACGCCAGATTTTGAGGTGTGGGGGTACATCTAGATTATCGAGTGTCACCTCGATTGGGGCATGGTCGGAGATGGCAATGTCATGGATGTCAGCATTAGATAGCATGGGAATAAGATTGTCAGAGCCAAAGAAATAGTCGATCCTGGTAAGGACATTATGTGGGTTGGAGTAGAAAGTGAATCCTCTGTCTGCTGGGTGGGAGAGGCGCCAGAGGTCTTGGAGGTGGAGAGAGTCCATGGTGGACGCAAAGGGAGTGGGGGGTGGTAGAGTCGGATCCCTGTTTGTGGTGTTTAGGGGATGATCTGTCTTCTGACCGGTGTAGAATGTCTTTGAAATCTCCGCCAATTAGGTGTGGGAGGTGAGCATTAGTAAGTAAATGAAAAAATAAAAAATGTGGCGCTTGCAAGATAAATGAACAATACCAAAGATAACGGTTAAAATGCACTAAATTTAAATTATGTAGAATAAAAGGATAATGGTAAAAATAACATGTATAAAAATATATCGAAATCGAGCGCTTAGAACAATAAATAAAAAAGATCCTGATAAAAATAATCCATAAAAGTTCTATGAAAAAATGTGGCGCTTTAATCCAGGCCAAGAAACCAATCCTAAGGGGGAGGAGACTCCAAAGAATGGTTCCACAGAAGCGTCTACTTATTGATGTCAATAGTCCAGTATGTATAGCAGCAACGTATGGGACCGTGCTATAACAATAATGTATGAGATAATTCAAATAAATCAATCCAAGGTGAGGAAACAATACATAAATAAATTTGTGAAATGAATGAATAAAATACATATAACCATCAATGCTGAAGTGTGGAAATAAATACGTGGTAAAAAACGCCCAACAAGATGCGTGTATCAATAAAAAATTAATTTGTGAATAGTAACACAAATAAACTAAGTGCTAAGAAATGTGCAAAATGCAATTAATGCAAACAATGCAAATAATTCAAAGGTTATTAAAAGTGCAAAAAAAGGGGGTTAATCCAATTAATGCAAAAAAATGCAAAAATAAAAAAATGTGCAAACAAGCATGTGAAGACAACAAACAAAACCATATAAGAATGTGAAAATCCAAATGGTGACTGTGTTTAATAAAAATGTCCAGTGTTCTGAATTAATATGCTACAATAAAGTGTCCAGTGCAATCAGGATTGCCATTCACAATTAGACTCCCATATACGATACAATCGACAACTCCTGTGTAATGATTCCTTCTACCCAGAGTGCACTCTTAATGTGGTGGTAGTGATCTCTTCCATGCAAGAAAAGTGCTGATGCAAAATGTTTTCCCCAGCCTCTTACCTTTAGGCAAGAGGGTAACAGCCTTTCAATGACAGGAAGAAAAGGAAAAGGATCACTTCCGTGTGGTTTCTCCAGATACGTAATCTTACTGCCCTCTTAGACTCTCTCCATGGGTCCCGCAGACATGGGGGCAGAAAGAGGGAGACATTCCATTGTGCAGTATTCAAAAAATAGATTTTATTAAGGATTATCCTTAATAAAATCTATGGGCGTTTTTTACCACGTATTTATTTCCACACTTCAGCATTGATGGTTATATGTATTTTATTCATTCATTTCACAAATTTATTTATGTATTATTTCCTCACCTTGGATTGATTTATTTGAATTATCTCATACATTATTGTTATAGCACGGTCCCATACGTTGCTGCTATACATACTGGACTATTGACATCAATAAGTAGACGCTTCTGTGGAACCATTCTTTGGAGTCTCCTCCCCCTTAGGATTGGTTTCTTGGCCTGGATTAAAGCGCCACATTTTTTCATAGAACTTTTATGGATTATTTTTATCAGGATCTTTTTTATTTATTGTTCTAAGCGCTCGATTTCGATATATTTTTACACATGTTATTTTTACCATTATCCTTTTATTCTACATAATTTAAATTTAGTGCATTTTAACTGTTATCTTTGGTATTGTTCATTTATCTTGCAAGCGCCACATTTTTTATTTTTTCATTTACTATTGGTGTGGGAACACTTTAATGGTGGCTGCGGCAATTGTATTTTTATCTAGATTTTTATATTGATCCCCCCCCCCCTTGGTGGTTTGCGCATTTGGTCTCCCCCCTGTACGAGTATTAGTAAGTAGCCATGAAGAAAGTTCGCTGTAGAATTGTTTGGTGGGGCTATTTGGGGCGTAGACATTGGAGATCACTAATTCTTTCAAACCTATTTGAATGCGTGCTGTAAGTTCACGGACAGGACTGAACGTGGAAGGTTCTTGTGTATTACAGGAGAACTCCTGCTTTGCGCCCTACAGCATCTGAGCCTATGACTGTGCCTACCCATAGTTTTTTCATACAATGAAAATCAGGGGACAGCAAGTGAGATTCCTGGAGTAGGGAGATGTCTGTTTTTAGTCTTTTAAGATGTCTGAGGATTTTCATTCTTTTGTTTGGAGAACAGAGACTTTTTACATTCCAAGAAACTAATTACATATTGGAGGGGTTGGTAGAAGGATTTGGGCCGATATTGTAGATCTATTGTTTTGTAGTTGAGTTTGTAAGGGTATAACTGTGATATGAGGTAAGGTATTGAACTCTTTAAAGGGGTGTGTTGTGAAGTGGTCTGGTGTTGTACATGAGCCCGTGGTAATTGGGGGGAGTGGGGAAGGAGGGTGTTGGGGGGGGGGGGCCTGAGAACAAAAGGAAACAGTAAAATAAACTATACATTGAGAGAACCTCTTTTTTCCGCATGGAGTTACTGCGTAGGGCAGCTCCCCAAACCGGACCCTGATAGAGATGCCAAATGAGCACCCATTACTATAAAGATGGGTTCATGCGGCTGCATCAGGTTTTATGCAGGGGGAGATTTATAGAGCAGTATACAGTAAAGCCAGGAGGTGAGGTATCGCATGGTATAAGCATTTATAACAGATAGAACAACATTAATATGACATTGCTTGACAGAGCAAGGTAGTTGAAATTATGGCCACCTATAAAGTAGATGTACAAATAGTGGCTGTAGCAAGTGGTGCTGGTGGGATATAGAGGTGAAAAAGGAGGGTCTGTAGATGGGTAGTCAAAAATGAAGAATAATAAAAAGTAACGGAAAAAAAGAGTCAGACCTGAGGAGTAGCATTAAATGCGGCCTTTAGAGAGTGAGCAGTTGGACCATGAAATGTGACTTTCCTTTCAGCGAGGGGTATGATGATGAAAGTCTGGGGCCAAAGGCCTGAAGCGCTTAAGAGAGTCTTTTTGGTCCAAGGAGCGATTAAGTGAAGCAACTTTGCGATGGGTGTGGGGATGCGGGTCAGCATGTAGAGACCGTAGGAAAGCTTCTGCTTCAGAGGGGTCTTGGAAAGATAACTGCTCTCCATTTGGGGCCTTGAGGCGGAGGATGGCTGGAAACGCCAAAGAAAATTTTATTTGCTGTTTATAAAGTTCTGTGCAAACCTGCTGGAATGCTTTACGTTTCTTCGAGACCTCGATGGAGTAATCAGCGAAGATCTGGACAATTATTCAGTCAATTTGGAGTGAGCTGGTCTGTCTTAATTTTTGTAGCCTTATCTGAGTAATTCAGGTATTTGGCAGAATTCGGGGAGGTCTGTTGTTTGAAGCGACTCTGGGATACCCACGAATCGCAAGTTGCTCCTTCAGGACCTATTCTCTAAATCATCCAATTTTTGGAGGATATATTGGTTTGTTTTATCTTGAGCGTGTTCTGTGACCTGGGCCTGATAGAGCTCCTCTTCCACACTGGTGAGGCAGTGCTCAAGATCATTCAGTCTGGTGGTGTGCTCTCCCAATTGGACCTTGATCTGTTTCCTCCCTGCATTCATAGCTTTCTCCACTGATGCTGCTATCATAGGGGATAGGAGAGCTGCCACATCCTGAGCTATGCGCTCTGTGTTGCTGTCTCCAGTGGGATGTGGTATGGAGGCTTGTGGAGGGATGACTTGGGAGGCATAGGTATGTGGAGGAGAGGCCTGTGAGGATAAGGCATGAGGCCCCCCCTGGGAGGCAGAGCAGCCGCTTACCTTCCACCGCCTGTGTAGCAGCCCGGGGCCTCGATTTGCGGCTGGGCCGGCAGAGCCGTTAGGCCTGTGTGGGAGCGGGAGACGGTTATTTCCACAAACCGGTCCATACGATGGCGGACGGCACCTGGAGGGGGCTGAGGGCTTTTGGGCGTCTCAGGCAGGTTTTTTAGGACGATTTGTGGTCCTGCAGCGGGAGCCGAGGAGAGGAGCAGCTACTCCATGCAGCGCCGGAACCGGAAGTTATGCCAGGTTCGTATCAGACCCCCAAGTCCCTAAATACAAATAAATATTAAAAATTATGGAATCATAGAAAAATGACATACAAAAGTGATCCATTGAGTCTAGTAGTAGTAGTATAGACTTAAAGTGATTCTAAAGGCAGAAGTTTTTTTTTTTTATCTCAATACATTTCATGCATTAACCACTTAACCACTTTCAGACCGGACCATTTTGCTGGCTTAAGACCAGGCCACTTTTTGCGATTCGGCACTGTGTCGCTTTGACTGACAATTGCGTGGTCATGCGACGTGGCTCCCAAAAAAATTTGACATCCTTTTTTTCCTACAAATAGAGCTTTCTTTTGGTGGCATTTGATCACCCCTGCGGTTTTTATTTTTTGCGCTATAAACAAAAAAAGAGCGACAATTTAAAAAAAAAAAACATTATTTTTTACTTTTTGCTATAATAAATATCCCCCAAAAATATATACATTTTTATTTTTCCTCAGTTTAGGCCAATATGTATTCTTTTACATATTTTTGGTAAAAAAATCGAAATAAGCGATTATTGATTGGTTTGCGCAAAAGTTATAGCGTTTACAAACTAGTTTTATGGCATTTTTATTAATATTTTTTTTTTACTAGTAATGGCGGTGATCAGCAATTTGTATTGTGACTGCAACATTATGGCGGAAATTTTTGACACATTTTTGGGACCATTGGCATTTATACAGCAATCAGTGCTATACAAGTGCACTGATTCCTGTGTAAATGACATTGGCAGTGAAGACGTTAACCAGGGGGTGGCAGTGAAGGGGTTAAGTGTTTCTAGGGGTGTGTTACTAACTGTGGGGGGGGTGTGGCTGTGTGTTAGTGAACACTGATCTCTGCTCCAATCACAGGGAGCAGAGATCAGTGTCACTCGTTGCTAGGCAGAACGAGGAGATGCTGTTTACTTCCGCATCTCCCCATTTAGAGTCCGCGGGACCCACGACCGGACTCACGGGGGTCCCAACTGGCGCACACGCGATAGCACAGCGGCATTCTTAAAGGGACATACCTGTACGCCCTTATCCCTGTCCATGCCATTCTGTCAACGTACATAGTCGTGCGCCGGACGGGAAGTGGTTAAGGACCGAGCCTCATTCTGAGATTTGTTGTTTACAAGTTAAAAACATTTTTTTTGCTAGAAAACTACTTAGAAAAAAAAAATATATATATATATACTATTTGGGGGTTCTAACACCCTAGAGAATAAAATGGCGGTTGTTGCAATACTTTCTGTCACACCGTATTTGCGCAGAGGTCTTACAAGCACACTTTTCTTGGAAAAAATACACTTTTTTTTTACTACAGTAAAGTTAGCCCATATTTTGATACCCAACATGTCATGCTTCAAAATTTCACACGCTCGTAGAATGGCGACAAACTTTTACTCTTAAAAATCTCCATAGGCGACATTTAAAAAATACTACAAGTTGCATGTTTTGAGTTACAGAGGAGGTCTAGGGCTCAAATTATTGCTCTCACTCTAACGATCGTGGCGATACCTCACATGTGTGGTTTGAACACCGTTTTCATATGCGGGTGCTACTCACATATGCGTTCGCTTCTGCATGTGAGCTAGGCGTGACGGGGTGCGTTTGTTTTTTTTTCTTATTTATTTTACCTTAAATTTTTATTTTTACACTGTTCTTTTTTTTTTTTAATGTGTCACTTTTATTCCTATTACAAGGAATGTAAACATCCCTTGTAATATAAAAAAAGCATGACAGGACCTCTTAAATATGAGATCTGGGGTCAAAAAGACCTCAGATCTCATATTTACACTAAAATGCAATTAAAAAAATCATTTAAAATAATAATTAAAAAAATGGTTCTTTAAGAGCTATGGGCGGAAGTGACGTTGTGACGCTGGTGTCAATCAAAGTCAGTTAGCCAATAATAAGAGAGAGGAGGTGGGGCCGAATGGACACAAGGAGCTGAGGCTCAGCTTGGGTGTCCCCAAGGCAAGCTGCTTGCTGGGGGGGCACTCGACAAGAGGGAGGGGCCAGAAGCGCTGGCAAGAGACCTGAGAAGAGGAGGATCTGGGCTACTCTGTGCAAAACCAACTTCACAGAGAAGGTAAGTATAACATGTTTGTTATTTTTATTATACTGTTGACTGACTCAAATCATCTGTTAGAAGTATGTTTAAAGGATCAATTACTCTTTAAAACTTCTTCTGGAAACCTGCTTCAAGCATCCACTACTCTTTCAATGAAAACATTATTTCTAACATTCCTCACATACGCTTGAATTTTTTTTTCCTTCTAGTTTGTTGACTCCATGCTATTGATCTTAGCTTTATATTGAAAATACTGCCCTCCTGAATCTTATTAAGACCCTTAAAGTGGTTGTACACCCTGTACAACCACTTTTACCTAAAGCTAAGCCTATCTTAAGGCTTACTTGTGGGTGCTTGAAATATCTCCTAAACCTGCACGGTTTAGGAGAAATTTACAAAAAAGCCGATCGCCGATGACTATGGCACATGCGTCGATGTCTACGGCACATGCACACTTTAGAAAGGGCACATCGTGCTGTTTCTAATAGAGGTCAAGCCGTGACTGGCGGCTTCCGCTCCCATGTGCGGGAGTGACATCACGCAACGCTGAACAGTCACAGAGCCGGAGTTCGCGGCCCCGGAAGGAAGAGGGGTGAAGATGGACGCTCGCTGCTAGTGGGGACAGCAGTGACATCGCAGGATTCGGTTTCAGGTAAGTGACACATAATGGGCTACTATGCGATGCCCATTATGCTTTACTTTTGCAGGGAAATAAAGAGTAAGTAAAACCCACCAGGGTTTACTTCCTTTTTTTATCAAATAACGTTTTATTTCAAAAAGAGTAAGACAACAAAACATAGATAAGTGTATGGTAGACTTACGATACATGGACATAAACTGGAATGCATTTTTGCGCATGCTTATCAGGCAGATAATAAAGAGTCTTTCTTCAGTAGTTAGCTTTGTATAGTTCAACAGTAAAACCCTTACTTCGGGTTGCGTATGCAGTGTATTGTACCTTGAGTCCGATATCTTGTTCAACTGTATACAATTGTCCAGATGGGCAGAAATACAAAGAGGGGGGGAGAGGAGAAGAGGGGGGGTGGTTGGGCAGACCATATTAGAACGAATATATACATGGGTAATAAGAGCACTAGAGTACCTTTGTGTTATGACCGCAAAGTCATAACGGGCAGAAATACAAAGAGGGGGGGAGAGGAGAAGAGGGGGGGTGGTTGGGCAGACCATATTAGAACGAATATATACATGGGTAATAAGAGCACTAGAGTACCTTTGTGTTATGACCGCAAAGTCATAACGGGTTCTCCCAAAAAAGCCATCGCTCCCAGACACCATTATGTTCATCCAGTTTGTCCCGCAGCCTGGCTGTCATCTTCTCCATTAGTTCCACGTCTTTGACTCTAGCATAAAGGGCCTCTTGAGATGGGGGCAGTGTCTTCTTTCAGTGGAGGGCTATTAAGCACCTTGCCGCCGTAAGAATGTGCCTAAGTAGTTTTTTGTATGGTTTGGCTATTTTCGGTTGGGATAGACCTAGTAGGAAAAGTTTCGGAGTCAAAGGTATGGGTGTTTCGAAGAGGTGGGACACAAATTGCTGCGTGGAGGTCCAGAACGGGACTATTAAGGGGCATGTCCAATAAATGTAGAGAGTGTGCCTCTGGCTTGCTGGCAACTCCAACAGCGATCGGAGGTGGAGGGGTATATTTTGTGGAGCGTGTCTGGGGTCAGGTACCAGTAGAAGAGAATCTTATAGGCATTTTCCCTGTATAAAGTACACAGGGAGCTCTTGGCAGCCTGACTCCAGACCGCTCTCCAGGCCTCCTCTGGGATTTCTTCTCCTAGTTCTTTTTCCCAGCGGAGCATGTAACCATGTTTGCCCTGGGTTTGTATGGAATGTTTATTAAGGATTTGATATATGTCAGATATCAGTCCCTTGCGCGATCTGCCCTCCAATATGATACGTTCAAACGAAGAGGGTGGAGAGAACTGCAGGTGTGGGGCTATGGTTTGGGCGTAGTGTCTTATCTGCAAATAGCTGTAAAATACTTGTCTGGGGAGGTCATGTTTGGATTGTAGCTCAGAGAACGTAAGCAGCTTGCGGGACCTGGGATCTTGTGGATTTCGTGAGGCCCAAGGCCATGACATGTGATGGGTGAGACTAGCTGGCACCTCGGGATTGCACAAAAAGGAAGTCATCAATGAGCTTTCGGATTTAAGCTCATATTGACGGGATTTGCCAGAGCCTTCGGAGCTGGGTCATGGAACCCAGTAATCGGCTTTGGTCTATCTTTGGACTTGCGTTCCATAGGAGGCAATTCGGGTGGATGGGGGCTAACCAAATTTTTTCTATCTCCATCCATCTGTTGTATGACCTTTGGGGAAACCAGGAGACTATTGCTCGTAGTTGGGCCACTTGGTAGTATCTAACCAGGTCAGGGAATGCGAGGCCTCCGTTAGTGCGAGCCGCTGTCATGACCGAGCGTGGGACCCTGTGTCGTTTGTGGTTCCCCACATAGTGGAGGAGGTCAGCCTGTAGTTTACGTAGGTGGCTGTAGGGGACGGGAATAGGGAGGGTCTGGGATAGGTATAGAAGCTTAGGGAGTATTACCATTTTGATGGACGTGATTCGCCCTATAAGGGATATTTGGTGGGATTTCCATTTTTTTGTAAGCTCTCGGATTGACCTATACAGTGGAGGAAAGTTGGCCTGGTATAGGGAATCGAAGGATGGGGTAAGGTTAACCCCCAGTTATTTCAGGGAGCTCCGCTCCCAGTTGTAGGTAAATTCCGACTGTAGATGGAGGAGTTCTTCCTCTGGGAGGTTAAGTGGGAGGGCCATGGACTTTGCAGCGTTTGTTTTGTAACCTGACAGCTCGCCATATTTATCGAGTTCAGTGTGTAGATTGGGTAAGGAGATTCTGGGTTGGGTCATGGTAAGTAATTCCTATGTTGGAATTTAGGCCGTGGACATGGGGTGGGTAATCGGCTTTGGTCTATCTTTGGACTTGCGTTCCATAGGAGGCAATTCGGGTGGATGGGGGCTAACCAAATTTTTTCTATCTCCATCCATCTGTTGTAGGACCTTTGGGGATCGTAATGGGGGCATGGTCGGACCAGGAGATGGGGAGTATCTGCGCAGAGTCAGTAATACGGAACGTGTTGTTGTTAACAAATAGGTAGTCAATACGTGAGTGGGTCTTATGTGGGGGCGAGTAGAAAGTGTATCTGCAATTAGAGCATGTTTTCTGGTGAGTTGGCGGAAGAGCCTAGAGTCCCTCAGGGCTCAGGGCTGTGAGGCCTGGGGGTTTACCACGAGGCGATCACAGGTCACAGAGTGCGATAAGTTAAAGTCTCCCCCGATTACAAGGTAGTCGTGGGGTGTTCGTGATAGCCGTGTAAGGACCTTAGCCAGGAAACGATGTTGGTGAACATTCGGGGCATATAGGGCACAGAATGTGACTGATTGGGTTTGCCATTGACCTTGGATAATAATGTAATGACCCTGCGGGTCTAGGTACGAGGCAGAGCAGGTGAATGGGGATCCCTTCTTGAACAGTATAGCAACGCCCGCCCTTTTCCGTGGATTGAAGGCCTGATAGATTTGGGGGTACTGTCTGGAGGCAAATGTAAAGGAGTCCCCTTTGTTAAAATGGGTTTCCTGGACCATGATAACGTCCGCCCCTGATTGTTTAAATTCCCGAAGTGCTAGGTGCCTCTTTTTGTTGGAATTTAGGCCGTGGACATTCAAAGACATAATCTTAGCCATTGTGTGTGGTGAGGTGGGCGATGTCTATACTTATCTGAGTCTGTGGTTGGAAGATCTGGGTCTGAGAGCGTGGCATCCCCGGGTGGCGGCTCGGCGATCGTCAAGGCTTCTGTTAGGTTTCGGTCTGCGGCGGGGAAAAGAGAGGAGGGTCTAGGGGGGAGAAAAGAGGTTAGAGCAAGCAAATACATGGTTAATACAACAACTGTCTTCAGGTAGGCCCTGGGGGCCCGTAGGCCCCCAGGGCCTGTGAAGTTCCTGTAAGGCCTCCTGACCATGAAATCCAAAAGGGAGGGGTCAGGGGGGTATGTACTTTTAGGGAAGGAACTTTGGATGATAATCCAAGGGGGAGTTGGTAATCGGGAAGTCAGCTTCCTCAACGTCTCGGCCGAGACATGCCCGTTATTAGGATCGGGGGATGAAGCAGTGGCGACCAGGGAGTGGTGCTAGAAAATGGCGTAAGGTGGCTCATGAACCAGGATCATAAAGCACAAGTAGCCCAAAAAAAAAAAATGTCAAAAACAAAACTGCAAAAAAAATAAAAATAAAATGTCAAAGAATTTAAGGGAATGCTTGGAAGAGAGCAAAGATTTGGAGCTAGGCGTGGGGGTTCATTGACCCATATAGTCAGTTGCTCCTATGCTTGGGGGGTTTGCGGGAGGGATCTGGGCCCCTGGGTCTTTTGGGAGGAGGAACCTTCTGCCATACCACTGGCGGGGGGGGCGGTGTGGCCACCAGATCCCATTCTGGTAACTGAGGAATGGGGATGTTTAAGGTATCACAAAAATTGTGGAGATCTTCTGGGTAGCGCAAAGTGGCTGATTTCCCCTGGTGTTTTGCAGTCAGGCTGAAGGGGTATCCCCATCTGTAGACGATGTCCTTGTCTTGTAAGGAGCGGAGAAGGGGTTGCAGCAACCGTCGTTTCTGGAGCGTGATCCAGGAGAGGTCTGGGTAGATCTGTATTGGGTTGTTGTCGAAGACCAGCTTGCGAATGGAGCGGGCTTTGCGCATTATGTCCTCTTTTAATGGATAGGAATGTACCCGACATATGACATCGCGTGGTTTAGAGGGAGGGCCTTTGGGTTTAAGGGCACAATGGGCTCTGTCCATCTCGATGTGTTTGTCTTCTGGTTCCCCTAGCAGGTTGTTAAACAGGGTCTGCAGGGAGGTTTGTAGGTCTTCTGTTTCCTCTGTTTCCACCAGACCTCGTATGCGGATGTTGTTGCGACGTCCTCTGTTGTCTAAGTCCTCGACATGGCGCTGCATGTCTCTTAGCATGAGGCGGTGGTCCGAGGTCTGGGTTTGGGTACGGTTCACTGCTAGTTTAGTCTCTTGGATCTCTTCTTCCGCTTTTCCATTCTGTCAGCCAGGTGTTTGAGGCCGGTGTGAAGGGCCTGGATTTCAGCTCGGCAGGTGGCTTTTACGTCTTCTATGAGCTGCTTGAAATCCTCTTTCGTCAGGATAGCTTGCAAGTAGGATTGCCATGGCGGATAGGGGGAGTTAGGGTAGATCGCCTCAGTGCGATGTGGGTGAAGGTAAGGGGATGAGGGCTGTTGGTAGGGATCATCCGAAGCAGTATGGCCCTGAGGGGTAGGCTGTTGTGGAGAGTCCCAGGGTTCAGACCAGCTTGGGGTGTGGAAGGCCTGTGAGGCCGGGCTGTTCCTCTGTGGGTGAGCCTGGGCGCCTGTTATTTGGGCATATGATGGGGGTGCCGTGGGGCCCTCCGTGGTGCTGTTAATCCGGGCTTGTGACCGTCTCGGGGCCTTAGGGGCGGCCTGATCAGGCTCGCTGTGGGAGTGGGGCCTGCTGGTGTCTAGTGGGTCCAGGTAGGCCTGGGAGCATGTGGGTCCTTGAAGGGATGGAAAGTCCTCTGTGCCATATCCAGGGGTTGGGGAGGCAGGGCTGTCATCCTGTAGGCTGGGTTCCGATGCCGTCCGGAGCAGCCTGGGGTATGCATCTGTGCATTGTGTGTATGCAGGCTGTTGCTGGGTGTAGGCCGCAGCCTGCTCCCCGTGCGGTGTGGCAGGGGATGGGGGAGCTCGCTGGGCGTCACTCACCATTTGCTGGGTCTCCGCTTGGTCTGGGTCCAGAGCCTGTGCCGATCCGGTGTCCTGTGGTGGGGATTGTCTGTGCGGGGATGGAAGGGAGGATGCCCGGGATCACAGGCCCGCTGCGTCCGACGCCATCTTGTCCCCTTCGCCCGGCGGTATGGCCGGCGGCTTAAAATATTCCCTAAAGGACGTGGACGAGGTTGGCGGGGGTTGGGATGATCCCCGTGATGTGGATGATCGTGTGGTCGGCAAGCCGCCCATGGATGGGAGCGGATTCTCCCTGTTTGGTTGCCTAGAAGCTGTGGGCTAGTGAGGAGCTCTCACTCGGTCTCGGTGCGTCCGTCCAGGCTGGCTTCCGGTTACGCCCCCCTTACTTCCTCTTTAATGTATTTAATGGTCTCAGCCATGCGACTCCCTTCTTTTCTCCAGACTGTACATATTGAGTTCCTGAAGTCTCTAATGATATGTTTTATCCCCCAGATCTTTCACCATTTTTGTTCCCCGTCTCTTGACTTGTTCTATTTTATCAATAACTTTTATTAACAATAACCTCTATAACTTGATATGGTATGGTATTCTTAAAAAGATTTAACCCCTTCACACCGGCCTTACACAAATATGCAGCCTCTTGGCTGGTGGGCCTTAGTTCCAAGCAGCCATATATATGTGTGCATTAGGGGTAAATACAGCTGTGCCGAGATTGTGCGCCCTGTCCTCTCCCAGCACTAGTGGAAAGCTCCCGATCACTACCGGTTGGTAGCTTCACAATGATGTGACCACTGTGACAGCCAATCACGGTAGTCAAATGATCATAAGCCCTGCCCCCCAGCATCCTAAACACCTTAAAGGGCCGGGAGGCCCCAGCTCCAAGGGGTTAAGTATAGTATATAGTATAGTATCTAACTTGGTAAATTGCACAAAGGAAAACATTTTCTTTAATTTTGTTTTTATTAAATAAAGAACAAGAGCAAAGCATACAGGCTAATTTCAGGAGAAAGCAGATAAAGACATCTGTATGAGAACATAGCCCTTAATGCATTGGAAATATGAGCAACAACTTAAGGAGGGGTATTCAGGTTACAGTGCCGAAGAAAAATGTTTTGATGAGTTTGGTTTAGGATCATTTTACATTTTGTTGAAAAAGGTAAGATTTGCCTTTGGGTGTAAGAAAATTGACAAAAGCATAATGTTGATTTACAATAAAACAATAATACGCTTTGGGGGTTATTTACGAAAGGCAAAGTGCACTTGAAATTGCACTAAAAGTGCAAATCTGAGGGGTAGCTCTGAAATGAGGGGAAGCACTGCTGATTTTATTATCCAATCATGTGCAAGCTAAAATTCAGTTTATTTCCCTTGCACATCCCCCTCGGATATACAGTGACTGCACTTCCAAGTGCACTTTCAGTGCGATTTCAAGTACACTTTGCACTTATAGTTTGCACTTTAGTAAATAACCCCCTTATCACCAAAAGTATTGCGACACCTGCCTTTACACGCACATGAATTTTAATGGCATCCCAGTCTTAGTCCGTAGGGTCAATATATTCATTTTTATTTTTCTTGTCCACAAGGTTTAGGAGTGTGTCTATGTCCATTCTTCCAGAAGTGCATTCATGATGCACAAGAAGGCCTGGCTCGCAGTCTACGCTTTAATTCATCCCAAAGGCGTTCTTTCAAGTTGAGAGCAGACCAGTCAAGTTCCTCCACTCCAAACTCACTCATCCATGTCTTTAGACCTTGCTTTGTGCACTGGTCCAAATCATTTGGTGGAGGGAGGATTATGGTGTGGGGTTGTTTTTCAGGGGTTCGGCTTGGCCCCTTTGTTTCAATGAAGGGAACTCTTAAGGCATCAGCATACCAAGACATATTCTAGTTTTCATATTTACTTCAAACCTTTTTTTTTTTATATATTCTTTATTTTCGTTTTTTTTCATTTTACATTTACAGCCATTACTAGCACAATTATATCTAATACATTTTCAATTTTCCCCAACCCTCCCCCCCTCTAAGGGCAAAAAAGCAAAAAAAAAAAAAAGGGAAGTCTTCCTACCCCGTCTCGCTCACCCCTTCCCATTACCCACAGCGTTTTCTTCCATTATCGTCAAGTATCGCTCTGTTTCCCTAAACTCAATCCATTGTTGCCATATCCTCTGGTGTTTCCCTTCTAGGTTATCTAGATTGTATATCGACTCTTCTATTATTCTTGTCCTCTCCACCCTCTCAACCCACTCTTTCATTGAGGGTATATCCTGGAATTTCCACAAGCACGGGATTAAGGCTTTTGCTGCGTTT
Source organism: Lithobates sylvaticus (assembly GCA_028564925.1). Lineage (NCBI taxonomy): Eukaryota > Metazoa > Chordata > Amphibia > Anura > Ranidae > Lithobates > Lithobates sylvaticus. The sequence goes on from CM053029.1 coordinate 41,837,876, forward strand.
AGTAAGTAGGGGATCAGGCTTCTCCCATATTGTCTCCCTCCCATCTCTGTGTCGTGAAATAAGCATACCCAAGGAAGTTTCTCAACCCTAATTTGTGTTATATAAAAAATTATTTCTATTATTTGCTCCCAATATTTTTGTATTTTAGAGCAATCCCACCACAAGTGCGAGAAGGACCCCTCTGTAGCACAACCTCGCCAGCAGTTTGGAGAATTATCTCCGCTATAGGCATTCGCTCCAAGTGGGGTTACGTACCACCTGGCTAGGAGTTTATAGGACATCTCTACTGATTGTATATCTTTTGCTACTGAAAAGACACGCCCTATAATCCTATCTCTCTGTTCATCGCTGTTTAGGGGGCCAATATCTCTTTCCCATTTTTCTAAGTAGGATGGGTACTCATGCTCCGCCTCCCGTAGCAATATTTTGTATGTCTTTGATATCCTTTTCTCCAGACTGTTGGGGGATTCCATTAATTGTTCAAGGGGTCTAAAATCTCTCTTGCCCCTTAGGGGTTTTGGAAGTGTCTGTGTGAAGTGTTGTATTTGGGTGTATCGCCACTTGTCTAGTGCTCTGTGTCCCCACCTCCTAATAATTTCATTATACGTGCTCATTCTATTCCCTTCCATCACATCTATCAATCTCAAATTCTCCTTATTGGACCACCTTCTAAAATATATGTATTCCTCTTTTCCTGGAAGGAAGAAATTTGTGTCTAATAATGGTATTAGTGGGGAATTATAATCCCAATTGTGTCTCTTATGTGCTAAGTCCCAAATTTTTAGTGAGTGTTTCGTGAGTGTGTTTGTGTTTGTGCCTAGTTGTCGATACTGTGCAGGTACCCATATAATTTTGCCTATTTTTGTTCTGCTCAACTTTCTTTCTAGCTCAACCCAGCTTTTCTCCTCCTTATTATGGTTCCAGTCTATTATTCTAGAAATTGCGACTGCCTCATAATACTTTTAAAGTCCGGTACGGCCAGCCCCCCTCTTTCTTTTTCTCTTACTATTGTGCCAAATGCAATGCGCGCCCGTTTACGTGCCCAAATAAATGTTATTATCATTGACTTTATTTTCCTCAAATATGTCTGCGGGAGGGGAATTGGGATCATTTGACAGGTGTAAATAAATATGGGAAGTATGAACATTTTGACCGCGTTTATCTTTCCGATCCAAGAGAGAGCTTTGTATTGCATCCCTCAAAGTTGTTCTTTGATTTTGTTAAGTAGAGGGATATAATTGTGGTTAAAAAGGTCGTCTAATTGAGGTGTCAATTTTATTCCCAAATAGCTAAGTTCTTTTTTGCACCATTTAAATTGAAATTTAGTTTGTATGGATCTCTGCTCTTCCATTGGCACTGTTAAATTTAATATCTCAGATTTCGTCATGTTTACTTTAAAATTCGATAATTTACCATATTGTTTTAATTCTTTCATGACCGATGGAATTGATATTCTGGGGTTAGAGACATAGAGCAGCAGGTCGTCTGCAAATGCAGATACCTTATACTCCCTATCCCCTACTCGAATTCCCCGGATGTCTGAGTTTTTGCGTATCGCAGTAAGTAGGGGTTCCAAGGTAATTATAAACAGGAGTGGGGAGAGTGGGCATCCCTGTCTTGTCCCATTAAACAAGTCGAGGGGACAAGACAGGGTGCCGTTAACTCTTATTCTAGCTGTTGCATGATGATACAGAGCCTCAATCCATCTCATCATCCTATCGCTCAGTCCCATGTAGCTCAGTGTTTCGAGGAGAAATACCCAACTGACCCGGTCAAAGGCCTTTTCGGCATCAATTGACATAAGGACTGTAGGGGTACCCCTCCTGGTTGCTTCCTGAATCAACATAATTGACTTCAGTGAGTTATCTCTTCCCTCCCTCCCCTGAATAAACCCTGGTTGATCGTTATGGATCCACTCTGGCAGGTATGACTTCAGCCTCTCGGCAATTATTTTTGCAAATAGCTTTATATCCGAGTTTAATAGGGAAATTGGTCTATAGCTTTCCACTGCCATAGGGTCTTTCCCCTCTTTCAGGATCAAAGTAATATGTGCCAGTAGTGTCTCCTCTCTAAATTTCTCACTTTCCCCTATCAGATTGAAATATTTGCAAAGTCTAGGTGCTAACTGTTTGGAAAACTTTTTATAATATGTGATAGGGAATCCATCGGGGCCCGGGCTTCCTCCTGGGCGCGTACTTATAATAGCTCTCTCCACTTCTTCTACCGATATGGGGGCCCCCAGTGCCTCCATCTCGTCTACCTTACCCTTCGGGAATTCCAAGTTCCGTAGGTACTCCCTTATTTCCTCCCTCCGTTTTCCTTCATTTTCTTTCTGTTCTATATTATATAAGGTGCTATAGTACCGGTGGAATGTACTCGCTATTTCTGGGGACGATACTATTACCTCACCCTTTGCTCCTCTAATCTTCCCTATAAACGTCCTGTTCTTTTTTTCTTTCACTCTATTAGCCAACCATTTACCTGCTCTATTCCCCCACTGGTATCTTTCCCGATTTATAATATGGAGTGTCGCATTCCTCTCTTGCTCTAGGCATTCTTCCAATTCTCTTTTTTTGGCTATCAACTCTTGTTTTTCTGGTATCCCTTTGGGCCGTGTTTTCTGTTCTAGCGCATGTATATCATTGTATAGCTCCTTTTTCCTTTTTCCCCTTGCTTTTTTTTTTCCGGCTCCGATCCCAATTAGACTCCCCCTTATCACTGCTTTATGGGTTCCCCATACTGTTGAGGCCGCGACCTCCGGTGATTCGTTTAGAGTAAAAAAAGTCTCCAGTTCCTGCTCTATCTTAGTGACCGACTCTTGGTCTTGAATTAACGAGTCGTTCAATTTCCAGTTTGTTCCAGGTCCAGAGTCCCCTTTTATCTCAAGTTGAATTTTCACTGGGGCATGGTCAGACAGGGTGATTGTTTTTATTTCTGCATTTTTGAGTGCCGGTATCAGCTGATGTTCTATAAAAATATAGTCTATCCTGGAAAAGGAGCTATGGACCTGGGAAAAACAGGTATAGTCTCTCTCCTTTAAGTGTAATTCTCCATGTATCTTGTAACTGCCAATCTGCTAATGCTTTAATAACTTTTTTCTCCCTTTGTTCCCTGCCTCGGGATCTCCCCACTGAGGTGTCTACCTTTGGGTCTATGCTCCAGTTCAGGTCTCCTGCTACAATGAGTTTGCCTTCTTTGAAGCCCTCCAATCTACTTAATACGCTCTTAAAGAATTTATCCGGGTTTTTATTTGGCGCATAAACATTCACAATTGTACATTTCATGTTATACAGTTTGCCTTTTATGAATAGGTATCTTCCCTCTGGGTCCACGAGACTCTCCTTTACCTCAAATTTTAATAGCCTGCTGAAACCAATTGCTATGCCTCTTGAATAGGGAGATGGAGAGTCTGCATAATACCATATCGGATAATGGAACGAGTTTAATTTAATTCCGGAGGTATGTGTTATATGCGTCTCCTGTAGGCAAACGATACCGGTTTCCAAAAAATACAGTTCCTCATTTAGTCTATATCTTTTTTTTTTTTTGTGTTTAAACCTCTTACATTGTATGTAATTAAATTGATCACCTCCATGATTCGTTTTTAATGGGACGGTCTACTAGGAGCTTCCCGTGGATCGTAGAGCTGATTTTTAATGCTGTGGTGGGAGCGAGTGAGCGAGACCCCCAAAAAAAAAAAAAAAAAGGGACAAAAAACCACAAAACCCCCCCTCCCCACCCCCTCCCCCTCCTTCTGAAACACGATACACCTTGATAGGCTGGACAGAACCCCCCCTGCTCGTTTAATCTATGGGCCAGGCTGACCTCTTCACGAAGTCGCCTGCTTTCCATATTCTCCATGAGGCTCTAATCCGTAGCCGTGTAGGCCCCTCGTCCTCCCCCCCACACTCCCCCCCCCCTCCGCCCCACCCCACCACCCCCCAGCCCGCCCTCCTATTTCTTCTCTGATTAACTGTTTTATTACTTAATTACTGCTGGGCACTGAAGTCATCTCAACTCTCCCCCGCCCGCCACTATTCCTTAGTTGTTCGTTCTGGGGGGGCCAGATACCCTACTCCTCCCACCATTCTAATAGGGTGGGGGTGGTTGGATACCTAAGCGCCCACAGAATCCTCCAACGTCCTCCGGGAAGCGCAGGACCGCGGATCATCCGTCCCTTTTCCCAATCAAGCATGCTGGGAATCCCCATTGATAAGGGATATCTGCTGCCATCAGTGCTGAGGTCAGGGGTTTTAATCGCCACCTTCTTCTCAACGTCTCTGGGGCTAAGTCCGCATAGATCCGCAGCTCTGCCCCCCCGAAGGTCACCCCCGGGAGTGTTCTAATTCTGCTCATTATCTGAGTTTTCTCTTCCGCATAGTGGAACCTGATTATTACGTCCCTCGGGGAGTCTGGTCTCCCTCTCGGGGTCCTTGCAGTCCTGTGTATTCTATCTATTTTCAAAGTGTCTGTGGCTTCTCTATCTAGAAAGGGATTAAATAATTGCTGCGCTATATTTCTCAATTCCGTGTTGCTATGCAACTCGGGGAGTCCCTTTATGCAAAGATTCTTCCTTCTACTTCGATTCTCTTGGTCTTCTAGTTTGTATAGAAGTGTTCTATTGGCTCTCTGAAGGGCAATCACCTGATCTGATATTTCTTCCAGCTTTTGGTCGTGGACCACTAGCCTATCCTCCACCTCTTCTACTCTCCTCAGAACTAATCCAATATCTCCTCTTACGGCTGCAATTTCCCCTTTCAGGGATGTTTCCAGTTTTGAGAACATCTCTGAGAGCATCTCTCTTATTTGTGGCGGTTCCTCTTGGGGTATAGGCTGCATAGTTCTTTCTCTCTCTATGTCTCCTCCCTCTCTCTGCCCTCCTATCATGTGTGTCCTCGTGCCTCCTAGCAGTACTTTGTGGGCTTTTGTTGTCTCCCTTTGGTCCTGCTGCCTTTACTCCATTTACTTTCCCTCCTTTACTCTCCTCCGGTCCTCTCTGCCTATTTAAACCTGAACGGAGCGGTACTCCTCCTTGGCTCAATCTCGGGCCTCCCTGTCTCTCCTCTACCATGCTGGTATTGATGGCCATATATCTCTGAATGCCTCCAGGGCTTTGAATTGGGGGGTTATTTTTGGCCGGTTTGCTTGCTTTACCCCTCATATTTATTTCAATCTTTCTTCTGTTCCTTTTAGGGTGCTCTCACTACCCCCTATGGGGTCCTTTACTGTCTCTTCTCCTCCCCATTATCCCAGGCTTTACCCAATTGATTTAATTTATCCGATGGCCAATGAGGTAAGTGCTATATAGTTTCTGTTCCGGTGGTTATAATAACCCCCACACACTACCCCGGTGGCCAATATACCTTATTGGGATTTAACAGAATAATACCACATGCATTTAAACTTTCAGATAACCTTATACACCATTTTCCCTATTTTTTTTTTTTAAAGTTTACTCCTCCCACTGAGATGTCTCTTAACCTTACACCTCAATCCCCCTTTCCAGGGGGGAGGAGGGCTAATAGGGGGTTAATAGGGAGTCCACGGATGGTTCCAGGGGGGGATCAAGGGGAGTTCCAGAAAAAAGAGAGAAAAAAAAAAAGAGGAGGAGTGGGCAAGCTCCAAAAAAAAAAAGAAAAAGAAAGGGGGGTAGGTGGGGGTGGGGGGAACCAGTCAACACTAAGTCCACAGGTCAAGTCGAGGTTTTCCGGCCCCTTTTTGTTCTCTGTTTGGTGGATGTAACCATAGGTAACCGTTGCTGTAATGTTCACCGAGGGAAGAAAGAGGTTTTATAGGTTTGTAGCTATTACCTCCGTTTTCAAACACCCCCTAATATAGAAGGATTTACAGGTATTTTGTTGACTCAAGACACAGGGGAGAAAATAAAAATAGACATGGAAATAGCGTTTTCATCCTAGCAGGTCGATCCGGTCTTTGCTATACGAGTCCTCCTGGGTCTATGCTGATTATTTTGCGGGGTTCCCTCTCCAGTGCTTTAGCAATCTCCCCCAATCTCCCCCTCGTATGCACCCAAGCATACGCTTTGCCTTTCAAGCGTCTGATCAGGGTGAATAACCGTTGGGGGCTGCGACTATGGTGGTCCCCATATAAACAAGGTGATAGTCAGCTAGAGATTTCTCTCCCCCCTTCCAGCATTCCAGTATTCCAGTACTCCAATGCTCTCTTCCTCCCGTACTTGTTCAAAAATAGGCTTCAAAGTAGGTTTCAGCTTTCAGTTCTCTATTTGGCGCAGGGGGGCCTAATATCCTTTTGGTTACCTTTGCTGGTTTACTGTTCACCGTTGAATTGAATTTTAAAAGTTAAAAGTTTTGTATGCCCACGGTACAGTAACTAAACTTTTATATGTATTTCAGTCTCTTTCCGTGGGAAAAGAGGAGAAGGAGCTCCAAGCTCCCCAAACCCCAGAGTCCTGACCTTAACCTGATAGAACACCTTTGGGATGAATTAGAGTGGAGACTGGGAGCCAGACCTTCTTGTCAAGATCAGTGCCTGACCTCACAAATGTGCTTCTGGAAGAATGGTCAAACATTCCCATAGACACACTCCTAAACCTTGTGGACAGCCTTCCCAGAAGAGTTGAAGCTGTTATAGCTGCAAAGGGTGGGCCAACTCAATATTGAACCCTACGGACTAAGACTGGGGTGCCATTAAAGTTCATGTGTGTGTAAAGACAGGTGTCCCAAAAGTTTTGGTAATAAAGTGTATTATTGTTTTATTGTAAATCAACATTATGCTTGTGTCAATTTTCGTACGCCCAAAGACATATCTTACCTATTTCAACAAAATTTTAAATGATCCTGAACCAAACTCGTCAAAACATTTTTCTTCGGCACTATAACCTTAAGTATATTGAGTCATTATCTAATTTTAACCAAAGACTGCCAATTATAATATTTCTTGTTAAACACACAATTTCTCAAAGCATCCTTGATATCTTTATTCCTCAGGCTGTAAATGAAAGGATTTAAAAGTGGAGTAAACACAGTGTACAACATAGCCAGTGCCTTATTTATCCTTTGTGATTGTCTATCATTTGGAAGCATGTACATAACAATTAGGGTTCCATAAAATATAAACACAACTGTAAGGTGGGAGCTGCAAGTAGAAAAGGATTTCAGCCTTCCTGATAAAGATGATATCTTTACTATGGTTAAAACAATGTAGGTGTATGAAACTACTATCACTAAAAATGGCAGGACTATCACAGGAATGCACATCAAAGTAGCTTCTGTTTGAACTATAGATACATCTGAACACGACAACTCCACCAAAGGATTAAAATCACAGAAAAAATGGTCAACAGTATTCGGTCCGCAGAACTGAAGCTGACTTATGCAAAGAGTTAAAGTTAACTCTATGGTGCAACTCAAAATCCAAGATGCAAAAACTAACTTGAGACAAAGAAACTGATTCATAATGGAGGAATATCGCAGAGGAGAGCAGATTGCAAGATATCGGTCGTAGGACATCACCGTCAGAAGAAGACATTCAGAAGCTTCTGAGAAGCCAAAAAAATAAAGTTGAGTGATACAGCTAGAAAAGTTTATAGAAGTCTGCCCATGCAGTACAAGATTTAGCATGTTTGGGGAAATATCCGTGGTCAACATTAAGTCAGAAAAGGAGAGCTGGGTTAGGAAGAAGTACATGGGAGAGTGGAGTATCTTGCTGTAGTAGACCAGCATGATGATCAAGAGGTTTCCACATATTGTCACACAGTACGTCATAAGGAGCAAGGTGAACAGCAGATATTTACATGAGTCGAGGTTGGAGAATCCCAGTAAAAATATGGTAGTGACATTGCTCTTATTTCTAGTCTGTGTGTCCTTAAAGAAAATAAAAACATATAATAATAATAATAATAATAATAAGGTCATGTAACTTTAAAAGTTATTTTAATTCTTTTCAAATGCTTATATTTCATTAAATTTAATTCAATTAAAATTCCAGATAAAGGTCTTTGTTCAGACACTTCCTGTTACAGGGTGACAATTAGGGTTGCCACCTTTTCTTCAAGTCAAACCTGATCATTTTAGCAGCGCACAGCAATTTTGTTTGGTAGTATAAACTATACATATATTTTGCTATTAAATAACACTTCTAATCATATCAGTTGCACAATGCAGGGCTCAGTCAGTTGGCTCCAGTATTATCCTATAGTCTCCTCACCACAGTCCATACATGTCTGACCTCTACCATGACCCCCATCCCGGAGGTGCTCCCATTCTTGACTCCCCTCCAGACTCCCTCAGAGACTGAAGACATGATGCAGGAGATGTCAGAGGTTGCGGACATGATACAAGAGATGGTTAGAGACTGGGGACATCATATTAAAGATGGTAAGAAAATGCAGATATGATACAGGAGATCAATGCAGCCTCACCAGTTCCCATCAAATGCAACCTCACTGTGCCCATCAAATGCGGCCTCACTGTGCCCATCAAATCCGGCCTCACTGTGCCCATCAAATACGCCCTCACTGTGCCCATCAAATGCGCCCTCACTGTTCCCATCAAATGTAGTTTTACTGTGCCCATCAAATTCAGACTCACTGTGCCCATCATTGCAGCCTCACTGTGCTCATCAATGCAGCCTCACTGTGCCCATGAATGCAGTATCACTGTGCCCACCATTGCAGCCTGTGCCCATGAATTCAGCATTACTGTGCCCACCATTTCAGCCTTTGCCATGAATTCAGCCTCACTGTGCCCACCATTACATCCTCACTGTGCCCGTGAATGAAGCCTCACTGTGCCCACCATTGCAGCCTCACTGTGCCCGTGAATGAAGCCTCACTGTGCCCACCATTGCAGCCTGACTGTGCCCGTAAAGGCAGACTCACTGTGTCCATGAATTCAGCCTCACTGTGCACACCATTGCATCCTCACTGTGCCCGTGAATGCAGCCTAACTGTACCCACTATTGCATCCTCACTGTGCCCATGAATGCAGCCTAACTGTGCCCACCATTGCATCCTCACTGTGCCTGTGAATTCAGCATCACTGTGCCCACCAATGCAGCCTCACTATGCCCGTGAATTCAGCCTCACTGTGCCAACCATTGCAGCCTTACTGTGCCCATGAATGCAACCTAACTATGCCCACCATTGCATCATCACTGTGCCCATGAATGCAGCCTAACTATGCCCACCATTGCATCATCACTGTGCCCATGAATGCAGCCTAACTGTGCCCACCATTGCATCCTCACTGTGCCCATGCATGAAGCCTAACTGTGACCACCATTGCATCCTCACTGTGCCCATGAATTGCAGCCTAACTGTGCCCACCATTGCAGTCTCACTGTGCCTGTGAATTCAGCCTCACTGTGCCCACCATTGCAGCCTCACTGTGCCTGTGAATGCAGCATCACTGTGCCCACCATTGCAGCCTCACTGTGTTGTGAATACAGCCTCGCTTTGCCCACAAATAAAGCCTGTGCCCGTGAATTCAGCCTTGTTGTGCCCACCATTGCAGCCTGTGCCCGTGAATTCAGCCTCGCTGTACCCACCAATACAGCCTGTGCCCGTGAATTCAGCCTCACTGTGCCCACCATTCCAGCCTGTGCCCATGAATTCATTTTCACTGTTATACACACACAAGAGGAGAGAGGGAGGGAGCGGAGTGGAGCAGAGTGCTGCACTGCAGTCGCAGCTCAAAGCAGCCCCAGGGCAGGCAGCCTGTCAGGAAATTTCCCGGTATCCAGGTAGGACAGTCCGGCTCTACCTCCAAGACGACCACTGCCTTGCGAAAGAAGCTGAGGGTAAAGGTGATGGACTGGCCAAGCATGTCTCCAGACCTAAACCCTATTGAGCATCTGTGGGGCATCCTCAAATGGAAGGTGGAGGAGCACAAGGTCTCTAACATCCACCAGCTCTGTGATGTCGTCATGGAGGAGTGGAAGAGGATTCCAGTGGCAACCTGTGAAGCTCTGGTGAACTCCATGCCCAAGAGGGTTAAGGCAGTGCTGGGAAATAATGGTGGCCACACGAAATATTGACACTTTAGGCCCAATTTGTATATTTTCACTTAGGGGTGTACTCACTTTTGTTGCCAACGGTTTAGACATTAATGGCTGTTGGTTGAGTTATTTTGAGGGGACAGCAAGTTTACACTGTTATACAAGCTGTACATTCACTACTTTACATTGTAGCAAAGTGTAATTTCTGCAGTGCTGTCACATGAAAAGAGAGAAGAAAATATTTACAAAAGTGTGAGGGGTGTACTCACTTTTGTGAGATACTGTTATACTATATATATGTGTGATATTTGTGTGATATATATGTGTGATATATATGTGTGATATTTTAAAGATCCTATATAAAACCAAAAATATGATGTTGAGAATTTTAATGGAGGTGTTGATACCAAACAGTTGTATGTATGGTGCATAATATTTTCTACTTCAAAATATTTATCCCTATAATATAGTAATTTAACGATAACATTTTCCATAACCTTCCGAAATGAAGTTTCAAAAGCAGAGAAGACATATTGTGCAATTATATTCCATGACAAAAGTTTTGTAAACATAAAAATAATTAGAATATACCTACAATATTTGTTACTGACCTCTGGTGAAAATCCATATGTGGTTAAAATTGTATTGAAATGTAATGAAAAACACAAAGAAGCGTTAAATAACAGTTGTATGGTAATCGCTTCAATTGAATGAATTGAATAAATTAATTAATAAATGGGACATAAGCAAATTAGAGAAAGGGATGTTAGATTTCTATTGACAGAAGTAATCAAAATATCTTACAGAAAAGTGTCTATCCTCACAAATCTAAACTCAATATATATATTTATTCACATGTATATATAAGAAGCTTTCATTATTCTACAGAGAGTAATCTAAATCCCTCTGTGTTCATTTACATGATTACAAATAATCATGTTTTCATAAATGTATTCATTTAGTTTGAGGTGATTAGGCTTTAAAAAAAAAAAAAAAAAAAAAACCTGTTTAGGCAATTACTATACAGCAAAATGTTTTTTGCAAGCTTTATTAAATAATCTTTGCTTTGTGGTTAGAGAGACAGACAATTCCAGTTACTTATTTGACCACTTGACCTTTGGAAGGTCTTAATCAGTGTTAATTTTGGCATCAAATTTCAATTTAGTTTTAGTCAGTCTTTTGACTAAAATGACCCTTTAGTTTTAGTTGTATTTTAGTTATAAGTTATGGTATTAAGGTTTGAACATGAACTACAGACACAGATTTAGCCGTTGTGATATATAACGTCTTTCTAAATAATACCAAGTTTCATAAACAAACAAAAATATTGCTTTTTGATAAACAGAAGTGCAACTTTTAAATACAACAAAAACAAAAACATGGTAAACTCTATTGGCTGTAATGCCATTGCACATATTGATGGTGGCACAATGTCACTATCAAGCTCCTCCTGCTCATCTTCCTCATCAACCTGTAGCGGCATAAACAATTTTCTGTGCCTGTCAAACACCCTCTGAATTAATAGATCCCTATAGGTAGTAAGGGAACTCCTGAGGAGTGCCATTTTTCCCTTGATTCTGGGATCGCACATAGAGGCAAGCATTAGCTCAGGGCATGCCTCTATGAGCTCGTTCATCCTTCTATTTAATTGTGCCTTGAGCCGCCTTACAATTGCAGCAACATCGGCAACTATGCCACCAGGCCACCAGGCAAGGGCTCTCTGTTATTCTTAAATAAGCCAGACTTGCATTCCCTTGGCTCAATTTTTCTGTAACATCTCGAAAAGGGCTAAGCACCGCCACAACCTGAGTAATTATTTTCCATTCCTCCCTGCTCAGTGGCCTAGCTACACCAATCACATGTTCATTTAACATGGCATGTATGGGCTTTTGCTGTTCCAGGATTCGTTCCAGCATCTCCAAAGTGGAGTTCCAATGGGTGACTACATCAATCTTCAAGTATATTGCGTATAGTATATTGCTGTCTTTGACACTTCAATGAAAATGGCCTGCTATCTTTCTACAGGAGTCTAAAATAGCAGACAGTTTTGTAGTGCCACTTTCATCATCCAAAGCAGCCTTAACAACGAGATGCAGGGCATGTGCAGAGCAACGAATGCCAACAAATTTTCCATCACGCACGGCCTTGAGCATGTTTGCTGCAGCATCGGTGACTATAAAGCCCATCTTTGGGCGTGTGCCTGCCTCCTCCCCAAGCAACTCCGCCACCATTTTCTCAAGTGCACGTAAAATGTTTAGAGCACTGTGCTGCTTGTCCATCACTTCAGCATGCAGCAAGAATGTGCGAAGCCCCTGGTTGACAGTTACTGATGCCTTAGCCCCTGTGCTTCTTGGCCCTGCTTTTTGATGGATTTATTGTGACTCCTTGGGCTGCCACCAGTGCGCCATCAATGACAAAAAGGCATGTTGCCCACTGGGAGCGCTCCACAAGTCTGTGGTAAAATGGATAGACTGGCCAGCTGCTCTGCCAAGCTCCTCTTTCAATAATCCCACACAGGAATTATACAAGGAGGGTACAATTGTACGACTAAAGGTAGTACGACAGGGGAGAATGTAGTGAGGTGCAACCGCCTTCATGAGTTTTTTAAAAGGCTCTCCTTCAACTATATTAAAGGGTGCTCCCCCAACTAATATTAGTTCCCCTATAAGACGGGTTATTTTATATGACTGTTGGCAAGACATCCCCCTTGATTAAAAGCTGCTATATTGTTGCAGCATGGGCTGCTGTAAAGGAATGGCCTTGTGTCAGCTACACAAGGAGTCCCTTGATCACCCTGTCCCTTGTTCAGCCGTTTGGTGTCAATGTCAGAAGTAGTGATGCTGCTTGCTCTCTTTTTACAAGGTGGAGCTACAACTCCACTTTCTTCTCTGAGCAGTACTGGTGTATGTTGTGTACGAAAATGATAATTCATTCCTGAATTGGTTAAATTGCGAAAGTCTCTCCCAGGGCTCACTTCCCTGCCACATAATTTGCATTTCACCATGCGCCCGTCACCAACTGATACAAAATGTTCCCACATTTTTGAACGCCGGTGGCCAGTGGCTGGTGAAGAATGTTGTGCAATTTCTTCTGGTTGATGGGTATGTGCAGCTTTCGTGGCTTCTGAATCATTTGTTGGCCTAACAATTGTGGCAGTGGCTCTATTATCATCTGAGAGAGACTTATGCCGCGTACACATGTGCGGACTTTTGCCGGCGGACCTAGTCCAGCGGACAATCCTCTGGACTTTCCAGCTGGCTTCGCCGGACTTTCCGAGCGTGTGGACTTGCCCACACACGCCCGGACTTCTCCGGCGGACAATCCGCTGGCCAAAGTCCGCGGGACTTTTGAAAATGAACGGACTTGCCCACACACGGAGCAGTCCGTTCATTTAGAACGTAACTTCAGAACAGAAGAGACCCCCGGAGGACCCCGGAAGACCCCCCGAAGGCGGATCGAGACCCCCAGACGACGGCGGCGACGACGAAGAAGGTAGCCGGACTTCTCCGCTCGGTAAAAGAGCTCGGTAAATGGTGGAGGAGTCCGGCGAGAAGACCCCCAAGACGGAAGAAGACCCCCGGAGCAGTGCAATAAACTATTTTTTCAAAAGTGTGGGTGTTTTTTTACTTTACATTTTTACACCTTAGGTGAATGGGTAGGGGTACATTGTACCCCATACTCATTCACATAGGGTGGGGGGGCCGGGATCTGGGGGTCCCCTTATTAAAGGGGGCTCCCAGATTCCAATAAGCCCCCGCCCGCAGACCCCGACAACCAACGGCCAGGGTTGTCGGGAAGAGGCCCTTGTCCTCATCAACATGGGGACAAGGTGCTTTGGGGTGGGGGGGCCGCACGGCCCCCCTTTCCACAGGGCACCCCCCATGTTGAGGGCACGCGGCCTGGTACGGCTCAGGAGGGGGGCGCTCGTTTGTCCCCACCCCTTTCCTGGCCGGCCAGGCTGCGTGCTCGGATAAGGGTCTGAGATGGATTTGGGTGGACCCCCACGCCGTTTTTCGGCGTGGGGATTCCCTTTAAATCCATGCCAGGTCACGGAGCTAGCGCGGCGGCATTTACTGCCTACGCTAGCTACCTAACCTGAAGTCACGTGCTAAATGAACGGACTTGCCGATGAGCAGCAAGTCCGTTCATTTTCAAAAGTCCGGCGGACTAGCCTACTAACGGCGGGGTTGTCCGCCGGACTGCCAAGTCCAGCGGATAATTTTAAAACCAAACTTAAAATTTTGGTCCGCCGGACTTTGGCGCCAAAAAGTCCGCCGGCGCCCACACACGAGGGGATTGTCCGCTGGACTTGAGTCCAGAGGATAATCCCGCGGGATTGTCCCTTCGTGTGTATGCCGCATTAGGCAAAACAATAATGTCGGGAGAGGATTCTAATGGTGCTGACACTCTTTCTGAGGGTGAGAAGGACTCTGAAAATAACAGAGGGGAGTAAGGACTCATAGAAATAATATCACCCTGATATTGTTGTAATTGTAGTGCCTCATCCTCTATATTGAAATCTATTGCTTCTAGGTCAAGACATTCAAGGGTCGGACCCCCAGGTAATTCAACTTCAGCAGCCTGTTTTGCCTGGTGCCTATTTGTATATACTGAAGTACTATCAAAACAGCTGCTTCTATCTGTTGTGATAGCAGCAGCTATGTTTACATTTGGAGGCTGATCAATTACCTCCTCCTCAAGATGTAAAATTTCTATTTTTGGATGCCTAAAATTATGCACCCTAGGAACAGCCTTTGTATGAAGAACTGGCCGGACTCTCTTGTAAAAAAGAGCTGGTGTTACAGTTGGCCTCTTTTCACAAGTTGCTGCTGTGTCAAGCTGAACTTTTTCCTCTGTTGCTTCCCTCATGGGGAGAAAGTGATGAGTGGGAGAAGTAGTAGAGTCCATTATACACTATTTGTATTTTTAAATAGTATTAGTATTTATCTTTAAAAAAAAAAAAAAAAAAAATGGTTCAGGAAAATAAAGGGATTGAGGATTTTTATTAATTTACTGGTCCTTAGAATTTGTCGGGATTAACATGCAACAAAGATCTACTAATCTACTTCTACCACCATCAATATCTACCTAGTAGTAGATGCTGCCTGGGCTGGCCTAGTAGTGGCACTGGCTAACACAACAAAAAAAATTATGTAGGGCAGACAGACAGCAAGAGCAAGATAATAAAACACAGTCCCACAGTCACACTGTCTCTAAATAGTTCTAAGTAGAAATGTATAATTTAAGAATATAATTTCTGTGTCACAAGAGAGTGAAATCAAATGAATCAGAATCACAAATCCAACACCACCCCCTGTCTAGAATGCAGTCTGACAAAGAAAAAGAGAAAACTAAATATGTCAGTTATTAAAAAGTAAAGAATATAGAAATTAGAATCTCAATCTAGACAGAGTATGCTTGCATATTTCTTAAGAAACAAACTTAAGTCATAAACTTGGCTCACAATTTCTCCAAAACTGTGCCACCTACCCAACCACACCCTATTCTGGACTCTGGATGGAATGCACTGCAGTGAGTTAACACAGACAGAAAACACACATAAAACCACTAGCGGGAATAAGAAAAAAGATCATTGGAGGAAGGAAAAAACTCTTCGGGGGAAGGGACAAGGCTATTGGCTACCGTCCAGATGTATTTCAGAACTAACGAATTCGAATTTTCTGTTTTCCGTTTTCCGAATATTCGTAATTTTGTTTTTTTTTTACCGTTCATTTTTTTTTTGTTATTTTAAATCTTTGTTCTGTATTTTCGTTGTTTTGATTTCCATTTTTCGAATATTCGTAACTTCGAGTTTCGTTCATTTTAGTTTTTGTTATTTTGAATCTTTGTTCGGTATTTTCGTTGTTTCTATGTTTTCGATTTTTCCTTCTTTCGTATTTGAGCTGTTTCTAATTTAACAATTTCGTACTTTCATTGTTTTCCTTATTTGTTAATTTCGATAATTCGTTGTTCGTTTGTAATTTTAGTAATTTTACGAATTAACGAATATAACGAATTTTGACGAATAACAAATTCATAACTAAACGAATTGCACATGTCTAATGGCTTAGGCCCAAGCCCCCATCCAGAGCAAGGTCTCAAGATGATAGAAGAGAGAGCGAGCCATGAGGCTCAGGCAAAGGCCAGCATTGGAAGAGAGAGAGCCAGAGCCAACAGACTCAGGCCAATGCCAGCAGCTAAAGAGACCAAACTCTTTCTTTGAGCCTTTTACTCGAACATACTCCATTCAAAGCCAACCCCAGTGCCCTCCCATTTAGACTTTCGACAAATCAGAGTACAGCATTTCTCAACAGATTATATTACTGTCTGTCCTGCTGTACCTTGGCCTCTAGGGGGCAGCATTTGTCCATGAATCGCCACTGTCCGACCTGGGTCAAATCTTCATAGACATCTTGACCTTTGATCTTCTGTAGCTCAATCCAACAGTCATCTTGGCAGCAGTGACTCTCCTTGAAGCTTGTAATCACACATATAACAGCAGGTGGGCTTGAGTCAAGCCCTTGTTATTCTGATATGCTACAAAGCTTTGATGTGTAATTGGTTACATTCCAACTTAGGCCACCTGGCTGTATCAACCAGGAAATTAAGTACCAGAAGTATGATATTAAACCATGTTGACTTCCAACAATTAGAGTAATACCCGAAGAACTGTATATGTGTTTGTTTCATGGGGTGGAAAGTTCAACAAAGCAATATATAGAATAAGTGATACATCCTATGATGAATGCAGCTAAAAGCCTGATACCAAAAAAGTGGCAAGAAATAGAAAGCCCCCAAAATAAGGGACTGGATTAGTAGAGTAGAAGAGACATATAACATTGAATATATGAGATTTAGTGGGGAGGAAGAAATGTAGGGATTGGCAAATAAATGGAAAGAGTGGAAGATTTTTAAGAAGACGACGAGATATGTAGAGGCGATGAGTCATTAGGCGAGGGGGAATCGGGAGAAACTGAATAAAATAGATAAAGGATATAGTGAGAGGAAGGGAAGGGGAGTGGGATGGGGGTGGGGGAGGAGGATTTGAGGAAGGGGTGGGAAGGTTTGTAATAGCATTTAATATTGTATTCATGGTTGAATTTTGAAGGAAAATTTTGTATATTGGTATTCTGATACAATGAAAATAAATAATAATACAAAAATAAAATACCACCAAAAGAAATGTTTACTTATGTGGAAAAATGATAAACATGTCATTGTTGCATGACTGGGTAATTGTCATTGAAAGTGTGACAGTGCTGGAAGCTGAAAATTGGCCTGGTTAGGAAGGGGGTGAAAGTGACCGGTACTGAAGTGAAATTTTTATTATTTTAAATTATATATTTATCACAAACTTTTTTTTTTTTATTTATATATTTAAATTATATATTTACAAATCTAGAGTTATAGTGATTGCACATTAAGCATAGCAGTTTCATGTAGAGATTTTGAGATGAAAAATGATGGAGGGGAAGGGGAGTTAAATAGGGGAAGGGGGTGTAGGAACTAAAATCACAAAGTATAAACCTGGCTTCTAAGTGAGAAATTCACTTCAATAAAAATGTATGAAACAAAAAAAGAAAAAGTACCTGAAGGAAGGAATAAGCATGAACTCCGAAGTAGCACTCAATCACCCATAGTCAAAATAACCTTTGGGTTCTCTATGGAAATATTGTCGGCAATCACTGTGTAGTCACTGATAAATATCTATTTGTAGATTTGAATTCAACCAACATGCCCAAGTTGGATTCCTGCATACAGTGAAATAGAAAACCCAAGGTCAAGACCCTTGCTCAAGAGTTAGTTCTGTTATATCTTGGGTAAAGAGTAAAGAAAAGAGAAAAGTAAATCTTTATTGTGCATAACAACCGAAGAAGTCAATGCATTTTGGGGGCCCACCATTCTCTCTTCGTCAGGGCTCAAGTTCTGGAAGTAATTGAAGATACAACTGGAAAACAAGTTGAAAATAAAAGGATAAAGATCATATTGTTTCAGGTCTCCAGATAGGGCAACCCACAATGGGGCATAGATAGCAAAACAGTAAATATTCCCTACTTTTTCAAAACTATAAAAAATGTTTAGGCTTTAGATATGCTTCAATAATGCATAAAGATGTTGGTGAAGTTAACATATTTGGGTAAATACAAATTAACTAAATAAACTGCATGTGGTTATAAATTAATTTTCTCAAAGCTTTTTTAATGTCTTCATTCCTTAAACTATATATACAAGGATTTAGTAATGGAGTCAAAACAGTGTATAGCAATGCCATTGTCTTACCGAGGATATGTGTTTGTCGCTCATTTGGAATCATGTATGAGGCAATTAGTGTCCCAAAATATATAGACACAACTGTGAGGTGGGAGCTACAAGCTGAAAAAGATTTCAGTCTTCCAGAAAAGGAGGAGATCTTAAATATGGTTAAAACAATATACACATATGAAAATACTATAACAAATAATGGTAAGACACCAACAAGAGTGCACACCAATGTAGCTTCTATATAAAGATAAGACACATCAGAGCAAGAAAGTTCCATCAAAGGGTAATAATCACAAAAAAAATGGTCAATCATATTTGGCCTGCAGAAATATTGTTGAGTTATTCCATGTATCAAAATCAGTGCAACCAAGCAGCCTAAGAGCCAAGAGGCAACAATTAATTTCATGCAAAGCACGTGGTTCATAATGGTGACATAATACAGAGGAGAACAAATGGCTAGGTAGCGGTCATAGGACATCATCGTCAGAATAAAACATTCAAATGCCTCGATAAAAATAAAAAAATATAGCTGAGTAATACACCCAGGAAAAGATATGGAGGCCCCTTGATGTAGTACAATATCTAGCATGAAAGGGGAAATATCTGTGGTCAACAAGATGTCAGCTACGGAGAGCTGAGTGAGGAAGAAGTACATGGGAGAGTGAAGGTTCTTGCTGATGGACACCAGTTTGATGATCAAGGAGTTTCCACATATTGTTACAGCGTAGATGATAAGCAGCAAGATGAAGAGGAATACATTAAATCTGTCCATGTCATTGAACCCCAGAAGGAAAATGACTGTGATGTTGTTTTTAGATGATGCCTTTGTGTTACAAACAAGCACACATAAAATAGTATTAGAACGCATAATAACTTACTTTAGTTTTTGCTGCTGAGGATTGTGCTGTAAGTGTTTGGTATGTGGATTCTATAGCAAAAGCATGTGTACTGTAAGTTCACAATCACCCAATAACATATTGACTCAACTTGACCCTAGCACATAGGGGTTGATTTACTAAAGCTGGTGCACTCAGAATCTGCACAGCTGCACCAACTTCTAACCTCAGCTTGATCAATTATAAGAGAAGTGTGGATTTGTTTTTTTTGTAGAATCATACTTACCTAACTGGATGCAGCATCGGCCCGATGCTGCATATGTCCCCTGCCGGCTCTAACACTGAGAACCAAATGATACAACACTGCCGATTGCTCAGATCTCACAGCTTCATGAGCAGAGAGCTTGTGACTGTCATTACATTACTTGTAATAGGAATAAAAGTGATAAAAAAAAAAATGATTCGGACAGTGAAATAAAAAGTAAAAAGTAAAATAAATAATAACCCTAACATTTTTTAAAGCGCCCCATCCCTGAGGTATCACTGCAAACGTTAGAGCAAGAAAAATAATTCTACTGCTAGACCTCCTCCCTAACTTTAAACAGGTAACCTGTAAAGGTGTCTAAAGTGTCGCCTATGGAGTTTTTTAAGTACTGTAATTTGTCACCATTCCATGAATGTGCAATTTTTAAAGCATGACATATTACGTATCTATTTACTAATAGATATAGAACATCATCTTTTACAATATACAAAAAAATTTTTCACAAAAATTTTATTGAAATTAAACAGAAGTACAGATAAAGTACATCGCATAAAATACAATGCAAAAACTCGTCCATGACATCGAAAACAGGTTTAACAATAGCAAAATCTGTATTGTAGTCAGGGTCATGGGTACTGTGGAGAAACACAGGGAGTGTAACATGTAAAGAACATACATTAACAGGAACAGTGTACAGGATCTATAGTACGTGGTATCTCATGACGAGACCTCTTAATATCAACAAGTTTGGCATAAGTAGCTTTTCAGCCCTGTGGACCATTATCTACAGGTCCAAACACGGCCTGGTGGGAGACTTGAACTTGACCGTAAGCTAAAGTATAAAACATGGGTCTCTAGTATGTTGTTAGAACATTTTGATCTAGGATATGACTCCTATGGGGAGGCGTTCGGTAAGAGGGAAGAAAAAGGGGGGGTTCAGGTAGGGGGGGGGGGTAGGGAAGATAAGCGGATATTGAAATAAAGAGGTATATCTGGGACAGAAGATAGGGGGGGGGGCGAGAAGGGGAGGGGGGGTGTCCCTCCCCTCTCCTCCCCCCGGCATATACAATATTCAAGCTACAGGCCTGTCAGGTATTCGAGGGTGATACATTATGTTGGGAAGTAGGATTTGTATCCATCTGTGGATTTAAAGTGGGTCCAGCATGCCCATGTTGAAGTGAATTTTTGAATGCGATCTTGTGAGGTGAAGATTAATTCTTCCAGTTCTTCAATTTTTGCAACCCTGGTCAACCACTCCCTAATGGTTGGACTGTGCGTCGAGCGCCAGTGTGTTGGAATGCATAGTCTGGCTGCATTGACCATATGCATGGCCAGAGATTTATGGTAGGAGCGGTTGGACAGGGTTGTGTGGTGCAGCAGGAATTGAGCCGGGGTGTAGTCTAAAGTGTATGTAGTTACGTTTTTTTATCACCGAGTGCACTTCTGTCCAAAATGGTTGAATTACTGCGCACTCCCACCAGATGTGTATCATGGAACCAATAGCGTTGTTACATCTCCAGCATATGTTAGGAATTGCAGGAGAAAAGTGGTGTAGACGGGATGGTGTTCTGTACCATTTAGTAACGATTTTGTAACCGTTTTCTTGTATTGCAACGTTCATTGAACCCTTGTGTGTGTTTGTGAGAACAGTTTCCCATTCGTCGTCTGTAAATGTCGTCTGGAGGTCTCTGTCCCAAGCCAAGCGTGCACTGTCAGTTTGTGGGGGGTGTTTCCTGTCTTGTAGCAGAGGGTAGATTGTTGATATCAGATGTCGTTGAGGTTCGGTATGTGAATACAGTGTTTTGAACGGTGTGAGGTTTCTGGACCATATGTCGTGGAAAAAAAGTGTCTCAGTTGTCTGTACGACCAGAAGGGGAATTCTTTTGTGTGGCAGGTAGATGCTAGATTTTCGTATGACCGTGGTCGGCCCTTATTATAAAAGTGTTGCGCCAGGACTTCCTCGTGGGGCCATTCCCTTAGCAGGAAAGTATTCGTGTCGCCCGGGGTGAAGTCTGGGTTGCCCCTCAACGAGGTCAGTGGACCTGGTCTCGAGGAAATGTTATGGTATTTCATTGCAGTGTTTAAGGCCGATAACGTTGGGTTGATGAGTGGATGCCGTTTGACTGATTCGGGCCAATGTTTCGGTGATATCCATGGGAGGATGCGTAAGGGTTTTTGCAGAAAGGAATTTTCCAGCTTAACCCAACATTTCCCTTGCTTATGGGATTTCCAGTCAATCACCCTGGCAAGATGGCAGGCCAGGTAGTATTGGTACATGTCTGGCAGTGCAATTCCCCCCTTAGTTTTGGTGATAGTCAAGCGTGAGTATTTAATTTGTGGTGTGCCACCCTTCCAGATAAATGCTGCACAGGCTTTCTTGTAGGATGAAAAAAAGGTCGGGGGTAAGTATATTGGGATTGTCTGCAGGAGGTAGAGGAGGTGAGGGAGAATTATCATTTTTATCAATGCCGCACGGCCCAACCAGGAAACATTGAGGTTAGCCCAATTCTTTAGGTCTGTTTGAATTTTGACCAGGGCTGCCAAAAAATTTAGATCGTATAGGGCCGTAAGCCGCCTGGGAATTTGAACGCCAAGGTACGTTATGGCACCCGATTTCCACTGGAAAGGGTACGATTCTTGACAGTGTTCTACTTCTTGTGTTGGGAGGGAAATGTTTAATGCATGAGATTTGGCAAAGTTAATTTTGAGGTTAGAGAGGACGCCAAAGTGGTGAATATCTTGCAGGAGGTTTGGAAGGGAAGTCCGAGGTGCTTGTAGTGTCAGAAGGATGTCGTCCGCGAACGCTGCTACCTTATACTCATTGTTCTTGACATTTAATCCTTGAATATCTGTATTTGCTCTTAGTCTATTTAGTAACGGTTCCAACGTGAGGACGAAAATTAGGGGGGATAGTGGGCAACCCTGGCGTGTTCGACAGGAGGCTGTTTGCTTTAACCCTCGCCAACGGATTTGTATAGAGAGCATTGATGTGTGCAAACATGCGTGGTAGGAGACCTATGCTTTTCAGCACCTCCCGCATGTAGTCCCAGGCCACCCTGTCGAACGCCTTCTCAGCGTCAAGGGATAGAAGGAACCCTTTGGAACCAGTCGAGGTCAGCCAGTGGTGATTTTTTAGGGTGCGGATAGTGTTATCCCTAGCCTCCCTGCCCGGGATGAATCCTACCTGATCTGGTGATATGAGGTTTGGTATGAGGGGTAGTAATCTGTTCGCAATAATTTTGGCATATACTTTGATATCTACATTTAGCAAGGATATAGGTCTATAGTTAGAGACTTGGGAGGGATCTTTGTCTGGCTTGGGTATGACTGCTACGTTTGCTTCCAACATACGTCCTGTAGAAGTGGATGGGTTCGAAAGGGTGTTAAAGGCTGCTAGCATTCTAGGTGATAGTTTTTCCGAGAAGGTTTTATAATATATTAGGGATAGGCCATCAGGGCCAGGGCATTTCCCTGCTTTCATTTGTTTAATCGCGTGGCTAAGTTCCTCACCGGACAATGGGCGTTCTAAGGTTTCGGCTTGTTGTGTAGATATAGGTTTAGGACAGTATTGGGTCAGGAAATCTTTTATTTGGAAGGTGCGGTCCTCGGTGGTGGGCGAATTTGGCGCGGCTTGCGGTAAATTGTATAAGGTGGCATAAAATTTCTCAAATTGTGAGGTTATGTCTTCATTTTTAGATAAAATATTACCTTGTGGAGTGCGGATGTGGTGGATTATGGAAGATGACTTAGCGGTTTGTATCGTACGCGCTAACAGCCTCCCACTCTTGTTACCATGTTCATAGAACACTTTCTGCTGGAGAATGTACCTCCTTCTGGTGCGTTTCCCAAGTTCTTCCCGTAGTGTGGAGCGAGCAAATAAGAGGTCCTGTAGAGTGGTCTGTGAGGTCGAGAGTTTGTGTGCGATTTCAAGTCGGTTAATTGTCTGAATGAGAGATGTAGTCTGTGCCTGTTGTCTTTTCTTTGCAGTCGTGGCTAGGGCTATTAGTTTCCCTCTGATCACACACTTGTGTGCCTCCCATAACGTAATGGGAGAGATATCTGAGTTATTATTTTCCTGAAAGTATAAGTGAAGCCTGTCATTGACTTGTTTCAAAACTTCTGTGTCTTTTAGGAGGGAGGGATTCAGTCTCCATGTTTTGGTCACTTGATTAGTCTCCGGGAAGGTCAAGGTAATCGTGATAGGGTGGTGATCAGATAAAAACATTGGTTCAATGGAGGCCTGCGATAGCGACGATAAGTCTGTCTGGGATAGGAATATGTAATCGATCCTAGAATATTTCTGGTGTGGGAAGGAGAAAAAGGTGTAATCTTTAACCGTCGGATGTAGTGTACGCCATGTATCATGCAGGGACAGGTGTTGCAATTGGAGTTTGATTTGTCTCAGAGCTCTAAATGGGAGGGTAGAAGTGCCCGTGGAGGAGTCCAGTAGTGGGTTTATTGGTGCGTTAAAGTGTTAAAGTCGCCTCCGAGTATTAATGTGCCTTCCTGAAATGAGGTTAGGAGTTAGCAGATTTTTCTGAGGAAGGTCACTTGGTGTTCGTTCGGGCAGTATACGTTCGCTATAGTGATCGGTTTGCCTGCATATCTGCCTTTTAAAAAGACATATCTACCCTCTACATCAACGAGCGAATCAGTCAGTTGGAAATCTGCCCTTTTTGATATCAAAATGGATACCCCTTTAGTTTTGAAATTTGGATTGGTGGAGTGGATCGCTTGTCTATAAATGTGGTTCGACAATCTAGGGACAGCCTTGGACTTAAAGTGCGTTTCTTGTAGTAGCAAAAAGTGCGCATTGTGTTTGGTAAGTGCTGAGAGGATTTGTGATCTTTTTTCCGGGAGGTTTAGTCCCTTTACATTAAGTGACACAAACTTAAGTGTGAGTCTTTCAGTAGATGGTTTACTCTGCATGATCTGGTCGGTATGTATTGATACCGAGGGCCTCCCGAAGTCCTACTCTGGTGTAGACTTACAGGGTGGAGTACTTATCGGGGTGTGTGTGCCCAGGGGAGGAGAGAGGAACGAGTCCCACTGCAAGAGGAGAAACGGGGGTGAAGAGGCAAGACTAAGGAAGGAAAAGTAAAGAAAAGAGAGAGAGGAAAAGAGAAAGAAAGGAGGGGGGGGAGGGATTGAAGTAAAGGACAGGGGAGGGGAGAAGGGAAAGTAGACGGTCACTCAGCAGACGTGCCTCAGAGCACGCACTAGAAGTCTACTGAGTATTATTGTCCGGAGGTGGACTAGGCGTGCCTATCCACCTAATGGGGGTGATGCGGAAGGTAGTACAAGTCCGATTGGACTGCTATGAGGGGGTGGTGGTCTAGGGGGACAATCAGTGAAGTCGCACTGATATGGATGAGGAAAGAGCTACATTAGCGTCTAGGGACAATTTGCGACATAAAAAATTATGCATCTCGGAAAGAAACAAAGAAACCATGGTCTAGGGAGCATCGTCATGGGAAACGGGAATGGAGCACGAAGTGGACTCTATGCTTCACAAGCTTTGTAATGGTGGAGCGGGTACCATTGCTCAACTTTACTAAGGGTATTTGTGTAAGAATTGATGAAAGAAAAAGGAAAAAAAAAAAAAAAGGTTATAGCTAACAGTACACATATATAAATATACGTGAGAGGGGGAGCAGTATTGGGTTGATGACATTCACCTGAACCAATTAAAGGGAGTTTCAGTGTCTTTTCTTCCCCTCCCTTAGCCGTAGCTCCTGTAATCCCAGGTCCGTCGTTCCTGCACTCATGCCACTCTTGGCCTTGAATCACAATGAACCACTGTGAGTTTATAGCGACCTTAACGATCCTCACGTGTGTAATTTAAGAAAGGTTATATATTAGGTACAGGTGTATTGGTTAAGAATCTTTTGACTCAGTGTTTGTTTTGGGTCTACAAATATCTAGTGAAAAGCAAGGGGGGGGGGGGCGACCTGAGTGCAGTACCGGCAAGCAACAGTTATACAGATGTCATGATGTGATCTCGGCATCAGCCCCAACAGGGAGGGAGGGTTAACTCCCCATCCGCTGTGGCTGATCCGAGATGTGTGAATAGCAAATAAATACTAGAGAACTAGGTTAGGTTTAGGAAGTACACAAGTAAGCATAAGGCGTTAGGTATAGGTTGAAGTTTGCTCCAAAAATCCCTGTGGAATGTAAGCGTTAGTACCTTGGGTGAGAATTAAATGTTAAAGTCTTTGTACTGTTACCCGAGGGATGCTTGCTTTTTCCAGGAGCTGGTGTGCAAGTTAGCTTCTTTTGGTCTTCGGTTATGGTCCTCTGTTCTGTCCTTTTGGAATACCGCTGGAGGTCTCGCGATCTATGGAAACTGTCCGTAGTTTTGTGGACTCACGGCCTTAGTGCAGGCGGACATGTTGACGTAGTGCTGGAAAAAAGGAGTCTAAGAGAAAAGAAAAAAAAAAAAAAGGGGGGGGGTGAATTAGATTGTCAGTGGAATAGAGAGTTCCGCTTCAAAAACGAGCTTTGAGGTCCCATGACGATGAGGAGGAGTGTAGTTTATGCATCTGGGTGATTTTGGCGCCGGGTATCTGGAGGTCCAGGACTGCGTCTAGGTGGTTCTCTTCGTGAGGGTCGAGCTTCAGGAGACGTGGGGTCTAGTCTGCCTCTTCTAGAGCGGTGCCTTTGCGATTTGGGAGAGGAGTTATGTGAAACTTGCTTCCATGGCTCTGTAGGAAAATAGCTTGCGTACCATTCAGGAATATCCACTGGGGGGATATCAAGTTGTTCGCAAAACGTGTGCAAGTCTTCTGGTGTTCTGAGGAATGCCGTCCGGCCTCTGTTAGTTGCAGATAAACAGAATGGGAATTTCCATCTGTACTGGATGTTGCGAGATCTCAATACATCCAGCAGAGGGCGCAGGGAACGTCTGTTCTGCAAGGTGATTTGGGAGAGGTCTTGGAACAGTTTTATTTCAGTGCCATTGTAAAGAATATGGCCTCTATCTCTGGCTTTCCTTAGAATTTCTTCTTTGAGGGGAAAGTTGACTATACAGCACACAATATCCCTGGGTGGTTATGTGTCACGCGGGGGGGGGGGGGTCTCAGGGCTCAGTGTATGCGTTCCATTTCTATGGGGGTATCGGCAGGGCGTCCCAGCAGATCATTAAAAATGGAGCATACCGCTTGTGGCATCTCAGCTTGATCTATCCCCTCGGGCACACCTCTCACCCTAACATTGTGCCTGCACCCCCTGTTATCTAAATCTTCCACGTGCCTGTGCAGTTCAAACAATAGGGGTAGATGCTGGTCGTATGTTTGCTGTACTTGCCTGATGGCTGTGGCATGGATCCGGGAGTCCTCCTCTACAGCAGAGATGCGATGCGCCATTGTGTGGATCTCTTCTTTCAAATCAGAGATCGCAGTCATCATGGTGTTCTTGATGTCTATGGCGACCCTTTGGAGATCCCTCTGGAGGTCCAGGAGGCTGGGGTGCGGTGCGCCGTGGCCGTCTTCCTCCATCAGCGAGCCCGCCATGCTTCTAGGCGAGTCCGGGGATGCGGCCTGTGTGTTCCGCGCGGCCTGTGAGGCCTGCGCCGCCTCGTGCTGGGTGGACTGGCGTGTCCGGAATAGCTCCGGTATGTTGCCGTTGAGCTGCCAGCCCGTCTCTCTTTGTGTGCGGGGGGTGGATGAGCTCCTGTTGGTCTTTCCCATTGCTGGTTGGTGTCTCTCTGGGTCCCGTACTGGGCTTAGTCTCGTCCGTGGTGTGCGGGGTCCCGTACTGGGCTTAGTCTCGTCCATGTGGTGTGCGGGAGCTCTTTAGCACGCCGCCATCTCGGGTCCCGTCCAGGCCACGCCCCTTGGAGGTTCTAAGTAATTTTCTAGCAAAAAATACAGATTTAAACGTATAAACTAAGTGTCAGAAAAAGCCCGGTTTTCAAGGTGTTAAAACAAATCCAACATATCAATTCTTGAATTGAAAAACAGATTTAGATTTAATATACACTTTAAAGCAAACATTGCCATAAAAAAATAAAAAAATCTGAAATAGGCGCTCACTGAAAATGCACTAAAAATGGTATCTACAATAATTAACCGGTATCACATTTTCCTTTAAAACCTTAGGATGTAAGAACGTTTTAGGAGAAAAATTTGAGGCCACATTTCTGCGCACATTTTCATGTGTATTTCAAGCCTTGAAATGTATTTCTATCATCATCAGGAGGCCCTACAAAGCACAGGTCAAAGATTGGGCAACGTGAACCAACACAAGATATATAGTATCTCACAAAAGTGAGTACAACCCTCACATTTTTGTAAATATTTCACTTAAGGGTGTACTAACTTTTGTTGCCAGCAGTTTAGACATTAATGGATGTGTGTTGAGTTATTTTGAGGGGACAGCACATTTACACTGTTATACAAGCTGTACACTCACTACTTTACATTGTAGCAAAGTGTCATTTCTTCAGTGTTGCCACATGAAAAGATAGAATAAAATATTTACAAAAATGTGAGGGGTGCACTCACTTTTGTGAGATACTGTATATGTGCAATAGGCCCATTTAGGCTTCATGCACACTGCTGCTGTTAACCACTTAAGAACCAATCCTATTTCTGACATTTGTTGTTTTTAATCTGTATTTTTTGCTAGAAACTTACTTAGAACCCCCAAACATTATATATATATATATATATATATATATATATATATATATATATATATATATATATATATATATATTTTTTTTTAAGCAGAGACTCTAGAGAATCAAATGGAGATCATTGCAATACTTTATGTCACGCCATATTTGCGCAGCGGCCTTACAAACACAATTTTTTGGGGGAAAAAATACACCTTTTCAAATAAAAAAATAAGAAA
Organism: Lithobates sylvaticus; assembly: GCA_028564925.1. Taxonomy (NCBI): domain Eukaryota; kingdom Metazoa; phylum Chordata; class Amphibia; order Anura; family Ranidae; genus Lithobates; species Lithobates sylvaticus. Next base: position 41,866,073 of record CM053029.1, read on the forward strand.
ACAGTAAAGTTTGCCCAATTATTTTTTTTTGTATAATGAGAAAGAATATATTACACGAGTAAATTTATACCTAACATGTAATGCGCACACTTGTGGAATGGCAACAAACTATGGTACTTACAAATCTTCATAGATGTTCATTTAAACCTTTTTACAGGTTACCTGTTTAGAGTAACAGAGGAGATCTAGTGCTAAAATGATTGCTCTTGTTCTAATGATTGCGGTGATACCTCACATGTGTGTTTTGAACCCTGTTTACATATGTGGGCGCGACTTAAGAATGCGTACGCTTGTGCACACGAGCGAGGAGGGACTAGGAGCTTACATTTTTTTGTCTTTTCTTATTTCTTTTTCTTTTTATTTTTACTCTGTCCCTTTAAAAAAATGGTTTTGATCACTTTTATTCCTATTACAAGGAAAGTAAACATTCCTCGTAATAGACATGAGAAGGACAGGGCCTCTTTAATTTAAGATCTGGGGTCAAAAAGACCTCAGATCTCACATTTACACTTAAAAGCAATAAAAAAATAATAATAATGGCATTTAATTTTTATGCAAAAAAAAGGCCCTTTAAGGCCAGAGGGCGGAAGAGACGTTTGATGTTGCTCCGGTCCTCCAAGGGCACAGAGTCGAGTGGGGACCATCTTGCCCTCACTCGACTTCCTGCCCATCCATCCATCGGATCAGGTAATTTCTGCCATTGCTGATCTCTCCGGTAAGTGGCAGAAATGACCGGAAGCGGAGGCAGGAGGGGGGGACCTCTTCTACCGCCCATAAAAGTGATCCAGTGGCAAATCCGCCAACCACTTTTATGTGAAAGCTAATCGCTCACTGTGGAAAAATATACCGGGGTTATGGGAGCTAGCTGCTGCCATAACCTGGTATATATCATCAAAGTAGTGACGTATATACATGGCGGGCTATCCTTAAGTGGTTAAACTCACTATTTTTTTCTGCCCTTAAACTCCCCTCTATGTTATCCTATGTTCAGCAGAGGAGTTTACAGGCTGTTTTCTGAATGCCCTAAAATCGCATTCAGGAGTAGGAATTCTGACCACAAAAAAACGCTGAACGCTGTTAAACGCTCATAGATGCGCATAAATTCTAGGCACGTTTAGCACTTCAGAGTTTATTTATTTTAATGGTCAGAATTGGTTTAAGCTCTGGCCAATGAAATAAATAAACGCTGAACTCTGTTACACTCTGATAAACAGGCCTAAATGATTTTGAAAAAAATGCAGCTTAGGTGAGTTTATAACTCCTGTCAGGATAAACGGCATTTCCAAGAAACCAGTGTGCATGAGGCCTTACAGTAAAACAATAGTTACCTTATGTACATACATGAATGTGTGTTAAGACACATAGCTGTTATTGTGCCTTACAACATCATAATTACTACCTAAAATCTCCATGCAAAATCAGGAGAAAAACATATGTTAAATTAAGGGAAAATAAAATACACTTACACTATTCAATAATGATCCATGATATTGATCCATAATTGGCTTACCTATTTTCTGAAATAAGCCAACACACATATATACACACCGGGTTCGGTTCGCACCAGAACCATTCGAACCGACCGAAAGTTTGCGCGAATTTTCGAACCCTATACGTTATAATGGACGCGAACGTTCGAAATCAAAAGTGCTAATTACAACGGCCAATATGCATGTTAATGTCATAAAACAGGTTTGGGGACCCGGGTCCTGCCCCAGGGGACATATATCAATGCAAAAAGAACTTTTAAAAAGAACTTTTAAAAACGTTTTTTCGGGAGCAGACGTTTTAATGATGCATAAAGTGAAAAAAAAAAAGTGAAATTTTCCTTTAAATATGGTACCTGGGGGGTGTCTAAAGTATGCCTGTGAAGTGGCATGTGTTTCCCGTGTTTAGAACTGTCCTTGCACAAAATGACATTTTTAAAGGAAAAAAAGAAGCCATTTAAAACCACTTGCGGCTTTAGGTTTGTTCTTAAGTAGAATCTGAACAGGTACATTATGAAGTGTAGCTCCATCCCAAAAAAATCTATTTTTAAGCTTTTTGGAGAACATAGGGAGGGGTTATCACCCCTGTAACATTTGCTGTCTTTGCACATCTGTTCAGAACATGTCACCTCACTTTCCGTCCCAACGACAAATGTTTTTGGAAAAAGTGGGGTTTTAATTGAAACAAGGATTGGTGATAAAGTATCAGTAGAGAGGAGATACCTTTTTCCCAAATTAAATCTAACAGGATAGAATTTCCCTTCCTAGGGGTAGATTTCCTCTCACTTCCTGTTTTCTCTTTCCATTTGCAAGTAGGAGTCGTTTGTAAGTTGGATGTTTGAAAGTAGGGGCCTGGCGTATATACTCTGCAGAAATTTGCCCTATTAGATGTTGGTGTAGCCACAAGACTGGTGGGCACAGGAATGGTCCCTGCTGTGAGTTAATAGATCAAGATTTGTAATTGCATGCACCTGTTGAACAGGGCAGAAAAATTGGGGGTGGTGGTGTTGGTGGACGGTGTTGCCACAAGACTGTAAGCTCTCACAGTTACTCTTGGTGGGCGCAGGAATGGGCCCTACTGTGAGTTATTAGATCAAGATTTGTAATTGCAAGCACCTGATGAACAGGGCAGAAAAATTGGGCCTTTGGCGGTGGTGGTGGACGGTGTTGCCACAAGACTGTAAGCTCTCACAGTTACTCTTGGTGGGCGCAAGAATGGGCCCTGCTGTGAGTTATTAGATCAAGATTTGTAATTGCAAGCACCTGATGAACAGGGCAGAAAAATTGGGCCTTTGGCGGTGGTGGTGGACGGTGTTGCCACAAGACTGTAAGCTCTCACAGTTACTCTTGGTGGGCGCAAGAATGGGCCCTGCTGTGAGTTATTAGATCAAGATTTGTAATTGCAAGCACCTGATGAACAGGGCAGAAAAATTGGGCCTTTGGCGGTGGTGGTGGACGGTGTTGCCACAAGACTGTAAGCTCTCACAGTTACTCTTGGTGGGCGCAGGAATGGGCCCTGCTGTGTGTTATTAGATCAAGATTTGTAATTGCAAGCACCTGATGAACTGGGCAGAAAAATTGGGCCTTTGGCGGTGGTGGTGGACGGTGTTGCCACAAGACTGTAGGCCCTCATAGTTACTCTTGGTGGGCGCAGGAATGGGCCCTGCTGTGAACTATTAGATCAAGATTTGTAATTACCCGCCCCTGTTAAACAGGGGCTGAAAAATTGTGCCTTAGGCACTGGTGCTGGTGCCACAACACTGCAACCCCTCACAGATACTGTACTTGGAGCACAGCAGTCACACGTGTTGCGAAGCATTTTTTTAAAAAATTGTAATTACCCGCCCCTGTTAAACAGGGGCTGAAAAATTGTGCCTTAGGCACTGGTGCTGGTGCCACAACACTGCAACCCCTCACAGATACTGTACTTGGAGCACAGCAGTCACACGTGTTGCGAAGCATTTTTTTAAAAAAATTGTAATTACCCGCCCCTGTTAAACAGGGGCTGAAAAATTGTGCCTTAGGCACTGGTGCTGGTGCCACAACACTGCAACCCCTCACAGATACTGTACTTGGAGCACAGCAGTCACACGTGTTGAAGCATTTTTTTTAAAAAATTGTAATTACCCGCCCCTGTTAAACAGGGGCTGAAAAATTGTGCCTTAGGCACTGGTGCGGGTGCCACAACACTGCAACCCCTCACAGATACTGTACTTGGAGCACAGCAGTCACACGTGTTGCGAAGCATTTTTTTATAAAAATTGTATGTACACGCCCCTGTTAAACAGGGGCTGAAAAATTGTGCCTTAGGCACTGGTGTGGTGGCATGGATCATTGAGGAGGAGGAAGAGGATAGTCATTGAACATAAGAGGACAGTCACTCAGCATCAGCATAGGCAGTCTTGAAGGGATGTGATATTAAAAATTATTCGGTTATATCCGCCTCAGGTGCCTGGTAGCTGGTGGTGATCCAAGACTGATTCATTTTGATGAAGGTCAGTCGATCAACCGAGGCGGTGGACAGGCGCACCCTATGATCGTTGACAAATCCTCCAGCAGCACTGAATGTGCGTTCGGAAAGAACGCTGGAGGCAGGACAGGCCAGTAGCTCAATTGCATACTGTGCAAGCTCTGGCCAGTGATCCATCCTCAGGACCCAGTAAGCCAGAGGATTTTCGGTGGGAAAGGTGTCCAAGTCTGACCTTGCCCCAAGGTATTCCTGCACCATGTATATCAGACGCTGGCGATGGTTGCTGGAACCGATCATACCTTGGGGCTGCGGACTAAAAAATTGTCTGAACGCATCGGTCAGACGTCCACCTTCCCCACCGCTCCTTCTGCTACTGACCGAAGCCTCAGCAACTCGTCGCCCAGGACCAGGAGTTTGTAGCCTCCCAGTTTCTGGGAACGCGTTGCACAGACCTTTCTGCAAGGCCTCCCTGAGATGTCTCATCCTCTGCTCCCTCTGCGACGGCAAGATAAGGTCCGCAACCTTACCCTTGTACCGCGGATCAAGGAGAGTGGCCAGCCAGTAATGGTCCCTCTCCTTGATCCGAAGAACACGAGGATCCTTCCGCAGGCTTTGCAGGATCAGGGAGGCCATGCAGCGTAGGTTAGCTGAGGCATTCGGTCCGGAGTCTTCTGGGTCACTGAGGATGACATGATCGCCAGCCACCTCCTCCCAGCCACGTACAAGTCCACTGGTTTGTTGGGACTGTACATCATCCCTAAAAGACTGCTGCTGCTGATGCTGAGTGCCAGGCTCCACCTCCATGCTCACACAATCCTCCTCCTCCTCCTCCTCCTCCTCCTCATCCTCTTCCTGTGTGATGGGTGGGACAGAAGGAACACTGTCCGGATAAAGGGGGCCTTGAGAGGCAAGGAAGTCCTCCTCTTCCTGCCTCTGTTCTGCCTCAAGTGCCCTGTCCATTATCCCACGCAGCGTATGCTCCAACAGGTGGACAAGAGGGACAGTGTCACTGATGCATGCACTGTCACTGCTCACCATCCTCGTGGCCTCCTCAAATGGTGAGAGGACAGTGCATGCATCCCTGATCATGCTCCACTGACGTGGGGAAAAAAAACCAAGCTCCCCTGACCCTGTCCTGGTGCCATAGTCGCAAAGGTACTCATTGATGGCCCTCTGCTGCGTGTGCAGTCGCTGCAGCATGGCCAACGTTGAGTTCCACCTGGTGGGCATGTCACATATTAGGCGGTTCTTGGGCAGGTTCAGCTCCTTTTGCAGCTCAGTCAGCCGAGCACTGGCATTATAAGATCGGCGGAAATGCACACAGACTTTCCTGGCCTGCCTCAGGACATCCTGTAAGCCTGGGAACCTGCCCAAGAACCGCTGCACCACCAGGTTGAGGACGTGAGCCATGCAGGGCACATGGGTGAGCTGCCCCTGTCGCAGGGCGGAGAGGAGGTTGGTGCCATTGTCAGAAATGACCATTCCTGGCTTAAGCTGACGTGGCGTCAACCACCTCTCGGCCTGCCCCTGCAGAGCTGCCAGAACCTCGGGCCCAGTGTGGCTCCTGTCCCCCAAACACACCAGCGCAAGCACGGCATGGCATCATTTTGCCTGCGTACTTGCGTAGCCCCTTGTACGCCTACGGAGCACCGCTGGTTCCAAGGACAGAGCACTGGAGGAAGAAGAAGAGGAGGGGGTGGAGGAGAGAGGTGTGTCACAACCAGTAGCAGTAGTAGCGTTTTGGAGGCGTGGTGGCGGAACAACCTCCAACACTACTGCACCTTGTCCTGCATCCCTCCCAGCTGCCAATAGAGTGACCTAATGGGCCGTGAAAGAAAGGTACCGTCCCTGTCCATGCCTGCTGGACCATGAGTCAGCGGTAATATGCACCTTACCGCTGACCGCCCTGTCCAGCGAGGCATGGACATTGCCCTCCACATGCCGGTAGAGAGACGGAATCGCCTTCCGTGAGAAAAAGTGGCGTTTGGGAACCTGCCACTGAGGAACCGCACATTGAACCAACTCACGGAAGGGGGCCGAGTCTACCAACTGAAAAGGCAGCAGTTGAAGTGCTAGCAATTTAGCCAGGCTAGCATTCAACCGCTGGGCATGTGGATGGCTGGGAGTGTACTTCTTTCTACGGTCCAGCAGCTGGGGCAGGGAAATTTGCCTGCTGCAATCGGACGTCGGTGTACTGCAAGTACTTGGTTGTGACACACCTAATTCTACACCTTCAGTCCTCTCAGAGCAGCTTTCAGAGAGGACTGAAGGTGTAGTGGGGATGGAGATCCCAGCTGAGGAGGAGCAAGGAGAGGTCCGCTTAGTTCTTTGGTGTGGGTCTTTTATGTGTGCCTGCCAACGAGCTGCATGGCAGGTCGCCATATGTCTGGTCATGCTTGTGGTGCCCAAGCGGCTGATGTTTTGGCCACGCGAGATACGCTTGAGACAAATATTGCAAATAGCAGTGGTGCGATCTGATGCACTCGTCTCAAAAAAGGCCCACACCAAAGAACTTTTCTGATAACGTGCAGAGGCAGCGCCCTGCACAGGCGGAGCTCTGCGGTGTTGTACAGTTGCTGTGCTGGCCTCTACCTGGCCTCCAGGGGGCATCCTGCCTCGTTGGACATGTGACGCCGCATCCTCCTCCTCCTCGTCCTCCTCCTCATCCTCTCTCCCTTCAGGCACCCACGTGGAGTCAGTGACCTCATCATCCCCTCCCTCTTCACCACTAGAGCAAACCTGGCAGTAAGCTGCAGCTGGTGGAACAGTACTGCCAGATTCCTCAAGCTGGGTATCATCATCCGAGTCTTCGAATCGTTGGGCATCCTCCTGGAGCATGTACCCAACACTGTGCTCAAAGAGTTCGGGGGACTCCTCAGGAGGACATGGTGGGTCTAGGGAAGGGGTGGCTGATGATGCTCTGCCAGTACCCTGAGCCTGGGTGAGAGAGGATGAGGAGGATGAGGAGGGCTTGGTCATCCATTCTACCAAGCCTTCAGCATGATGCGGCTCCACATGTCCAGCTGCCGAAAACAAAGACGCGCGTGTCCCATGGCCACGTGCTGATGACGATGCACGACCACGTCCACGGCCACGGCCACGTCCACTAGAAACAGAGCCTGCCTGCCCTGTGTTCTTGGCTCTGCACGCTCTGCCTCCCCTTGGCGGTCTTCCAGCCATTGTAGTCGGTAGTCCTGTGGGTGCTGCTGAGAAGAATATATAGGAGCTCTGTGTGATGCCACTAACACACTAGAAGTCCTATGGGTGCTTCTGCAAAGAAAATAGAGGAGCTCTGTGTGATGCCACTAACACACTAGAAGTCCTATGGGTGCTTCTGAAAGAAAATATAGGAGCTCTGTGTGATGCCACTAACACACTAGAAGTCCTATGGGTGCTTCTGCAAAGAAAATAGAGGAGCTCTGTGTGATGCCACTAACACACTAGAAGTCCTGTGGGTGCTGCTGAGAAGAAAATAAGGAGCTCTGTGTGATGCCACTAACACACTAGAAGTCCTATGGGTGCTTCTGCAAAGAAAATAGAGGAGCTCTGTGTGATGCCACTAACACACTAGAAGTCCTGTGGGTGCTGCTGAGAAGAAAATATAGGAGCTCTGTGTGATGCCACTAACACACTAGAAGTCCTATGGGTGCTTCTGCAAAGAAAATAGAGGAGCTCTGTGTGATGCCACTAACACACTAGAAGTCCTGTGGGTGCTGCTGAGAAGAAAATATAGAGGAGCTCTGTGTGATGCCACTAACACACTAGAAGTCCTGTGGGTGCTGCTGAGAAGAAAATATAGGAGCTCTGTGTGATGCCACTAACACACTAGAAGTCCTATGGGTGCTTCTGAGAAGAAAATAGAGGAGCTCTGTGTGATGCCACTAACACACTAGAAGTCCTGTGGGTGCTGCTGAGAAGAAAATATAGGAGCTCTGTGTGATGCCACTAACACACTAGAAGTCCTATGGGTGCTTCTGCAAAGAAAATAGAGGAGCTCTGTGTGATGCCACTAACACACTAGAAGTCCTGTGGGTGCTGCTGAGAAGAAAATAGAGGAGCTCTGTGTGATGCCACTAACACACTAGAAGTCCTATAGGTGCTTCTGGGAAGAAAATATAGGTCTGTGTGATGGGACTAACACACTTCAAGTCCTATAGGTGCTTCTGGGAACAAAATATAGGATCTCTGTGTGATGGGACTAACACACTTCAAGTCCTATAGGTGCTCTGGGAAGAAAATATAGGTCTGTGTGATGGGACTAACACACTTCAAGTCCTATAGGTGCTTCTGGGAACAAAATATAGGATCTCTGTGTGATGGGACTAACACACTTCAAGTCCTATGGGTGCTTCTGGGAAGAAAATATAGGATCTCTGTGTGATGGGACTAACACACTTCAAGTCCTATAGGTGCTTCTGGGAAAAAAATATATGATCTCTGTGTGATGGGACTAACACACTTCAAGTCCTATAGGTGCTTCTGGGAACAAAATATAGGATCTCTGTGTGATGGGACTAACACACTTCAAGTCCTATGGGTGCTTCTGGGAGAAAATATAGGTCTGTGTGTGATGGGACTAACACACTTCAAGTCCTATAGGTGCTTCTGGGAACAAAATATAGGATCTCTGTGTGATGGGACTAACACACTTCAAGTCCTATAGGTGCTTCTGGGAACAAAATATATGATCTCTGTGTGATGGGACTAACACACTTCAAGTCCTATAGGTGCTTCTGGGAAGAAAATATAGGTCTGTGTGATGGGACTAACACACTTCAAGTCCTATAGGTGCTTCTGGGAACAAAATATATGATCTCTGTGTGATGGGACTAACACACTTCAAGTCCTATAGGTGCTCTGGGAAGAAAATATAGGTCTGTGTGATGGGACTAACACACTTCAAGTCCTATAGGTGCTTCTGGGAACAAAATATATGATCTCTGTGTGATGGGACTAACACACTTCAAGTCCTATAGGTGCTTCTGGGAACAAAATATAGGATCTCTGTGTGATGGGACTAACACACTTCAAGTCCTATAGGTGCTTCTGGGAAGAAAATATAGATCTGTGTGATGGGACTAACACACTTCAAGTCCTATAGGTGCTTCTGGGAACAAAATATAGGTCTGTGTGATGGGACTAACACACTTCAAGTCCTATAGGTGCTTCTGGGAACAAAATATATGATCTCTGTGTGATGGGACTAACACACTTCAAGTCCTATGGGTGCTTCTGGGAAGAAAATATAGGTCTGTGTGATGGGACTAACACACTTCAAGTCCTATAGGTGCTTCTGGGAACAAAATATATGATCTCTGTGTGATGGGACTAACACACTTCAAGTCCTATAGGTGCTTCTGGGAACAAAATATATGATCTCTGTGTGATGGGACTAACACACTTCAAGTCCTATGGGTGCTTCTGGGAAGAAAATGTAGGTCTGTGTGATGGGACTAACACACTTCAAGTCCTATAGGTGCTTCTGGGAACAAAATATATGATCTCTGTGTGATGGGACTAACACACTTCAAGTCCTATAGGTGCTTCTGGGAACAAAATATATGATCTCTGTGTGATGGGACTAACACACTTCAAGTCCTATAGGTGCTTCTGGGAACAAAATATATGATCTCTGTGTGATGGGACTAACACACTTCAAGTCCTATAGGTGCTTCTGGGAAGAAAATATAGGTCTGTGTGATGGGACTAACACACTTCAAGTCCTATAGGTGCTTCTGGGAACAAAATATATGATCTCTGTGTGATGGGACTAACACACTTCAAGTCCTATAGGTGCTTCTGGGAAGAAAAATATAGGAGCTCTGCCTGCCTGCCACGAACACACTACAAGTCCTATAGGTGCTTCTGGGAACAAAATATAGGAGCTCTGCCTGCCTGCCAGGAACACACTACAAGTCCTATAGGTGCTTCTGGGAACAAAAATATAGGAGCTCTGCCTGCCTGCCACGAACACACTACAAGTCCTATAGGTGCTTCTGGGAACAAAATATAGGAGCTCTGCCTGCCTGCCACGAACACACTACAAGTCCTATAGGTGCTTCTGGGAACAAAATATAGGAGCTCTGCCTGCCTGCCACGAACACACTACAAGCCCCTCTTTCTAAATCAATCTTTGTAAATGAATCTATCTAACTCAATCTCTCTAAGTAAATCTCTCTAACTAACTAAATCCAGCAGAGTGTCACAGATCTATCCTGCTCTATCTACGCCGGAACAGCATGTGACCGGCGCAGACGGCGTGGCGGCCTTTTATAGGGGGGGGGCGTGTACTAAAGCCCCTGAGCTGTAATTGGCTACAGGCGTCCTGCCTGTAGCCAATTATGGCTCTTCGAGTTTCCGGGGCTGTGATTGGCCAAGCATGCGGGGTCACAGTGCATGCTTGGCCAATCATCAGCCAGCAATGCACTGCGCCGGCCGCGCCGGCCGCAATGCATTGCGGGGCCGCTCGCATCACACGAACGTGATGCGCGCGGCCAAAATAGTTCTGGGCTCGCCGAGCGAGCGAACGCCCGGTGCTCGATGCGAACGTGGGTTCGCATCGAGCACCGGGCCCATCCCTAATAACCAGTAACTTTTATTGGAAAAGGGTCCTGTGCACTTTTGGGTCTGGTTTCGGGGATATGTATATATATATATATATATATATATATATATATATATATATATATATATATATATATATATAGTATATATACCTTATCTGTGAAAATAAAGTGATATATGCTTTAAACAATACAATAAACAAAATAAAACATACAGTAATACCTCGGTTCACGAACGCTTCTGTTCACCAACAACTCCGTTCTTGAACAGAAGAGTTCACTAAAATAAGCTTCTGTTTACAAATTCCTCTTCGGTTCATGAACACGAGCCGCGCCCATCTTCCCTACTCTGACACGTTCATATTGAGAAGAGCAGTGCTAGATGAGAGTCTTAGGAGAACCAGTCCACTCAGATAGGGGTTTCTGCCCCCTGACTACCATGAGGATGGGCTCACTCAATTGGGAATCATGGAAAAACAGTTTGTATGAATTCTACCACTTTATGATGCCCTCAGATGATATTTTCCTGAGCTATAATTGGCTACAGGCATCCTGCCTGTAGCCAATTATGGCTCTCCTCGCTGCCGGCGCTGTGATTGGCCAAGCATGCGGGGTCACAGTGCATGCTTGGCCAATCATCAGCCAGCATTGCACTGCGACTGGCGCAATGCATTGCGGGCCGCTCGCATCACACAAATTTGATGCGAGCGGCCCAAATAGTTCTGGGCTCGCCGAACGGGCGAACGCCCGATGTTCGATTCGAACATGGGTTTGAATCGAACACCGGGCCCATCCCTACAGTACACATGCTTTTGCTGACACCAAACACTTCCAGCACAATTCTCAGCAGCAAAAACTAAAGTAAATTATTATTTGTTTTAATACTATTGTGTGTGTGCTTGTTTGTAACACAAAGGCATCATCTAAAAACAACATCACAGTCATTTTCCTTCTGGGGTTCAATGACATGGACAGATTTAATGTATTCCCCTTCATCTTGCTGCTTATCATCTACGCTGTAACAATATGTGGCAACTCCTTGATCATCAAACTGGTGTCCATCAGCAAGAACCTTCACTCTCCCATGTACTTCTTTCTCACTCAGCTCTCCGTAGCTGACATCTTGTTGACCACAGATATTTCCCCTTTCATGCTAGATATTGTACTACATCAAGGGGCTGCCATATCTTTTCCTGGATGTATCACTCAGCTATATTTTTTTATTTTTATTGAGGCATTTGAATGTTTTATTCTGACGACGATGTCCTATGACCGCTACCTAGCCATTTGTTCTCCTCTGTATTATGTCACCACTATGAACCACGTGCTTTGCATGAAATTAATTGTTGCCTCTTGGCTCTTAGGCTGCTTGGTTTCATTGATTCTGGTACAAGGAATAACGCAACTATATTTCTGCAGGCCAAATACAATTGACCATTTTTTTTGTGATTATTACCCTTTGATGGAACTTTCTTGCTCAGATGTGTCTATGCTTCATATAGAAGCTATATTGTTGTGCACTCTTGTAGGTGTCTTACCATTATTTGTTATAATATTTTCATATGTGTATATTGTTTTAACCATATTTAGGATATCCTCTTTTTCTGGAAGACTGAAATCTTTTTCAGCTTGTAGCTCCCACCTCACAGTTGTGTCTATATATTTTGGAACACTAATTGCCACGTACATGATTCCAAATGAGCGACAAACACATATCCTTGATAAGACAATGGCATTGCTATACACTGTGTTGACTCCATTACTAAATCCGTGTATATATAGTTTAAGGAATGAAGACATTAAGAAAGCTTTGAGAAAATTAATGAATAACCAAGTATCTTCCTTTTAAAAGTCTTGAATGAAACATAAAAACACTTGATCTTGATTTCCCAAGCACCTCATCCAGCCACAGCTTATTTTTTATTTTATTTAGTTCATTTGTATTTACCCAAATATGTTAACTTCACCAACATCTTGATGCATTATTGAAGCATATCTAAAGCCTAAACATTTGTTATAGTTTTGAAAAAGTTGGGAAATATTTACTGTTTTGCCACCTGTGCCCCCATTGCGGGTCGCCCTATCTGGAGACCTGAAACAATATGATCTTTATCCTTTTATTTTCAACTTGTTTTCCAGTTCTATCTTCAATTACTTCCAGAACTTGAGCCCTGACGAAGAGAGAATTGTGGGCCCCCAAAATGCATTGACTTCTCCGGTTGTTATGCACAATAAAGATTTACTTTTCTCTTTTCTTTACTCTTTACCCAAGATATAACAGAACTTACTCTTGAGCAAAGGTCTTGACCTTGGGTTTTCTATTTCACTGTATGCAGGAATCCAACTTGGGCATGTTGGTTGAATTCAAATCTACAAATAGATATTTATCAGTGACTACACAGTGATTGCCGACAATATTTCCATAGAGAACCCAAAGGTTATTTTGACTATGGGTGATTGAGTGCTACTGCGGAGTTCCTGCTTATTCCTTCCGTCAGGTACTTTTGTTTCATAAATTGTTTTTTTTTAAGTTAATCTCAATCTCAAAATCTCTACATGAAACTGCTATGCTTAATGTGCAATCACTATAACTCTAGATTTGTAAGAAAAAAAAAAGTTTGTGATGAATATATAATTTAACCACTAACATAGTTACATAGTTAGAAAGAGGTGAGTTACTGGGACTTTAATTGAGGGTATTCCATGTAGCGAAAAAATAATAACAATATGAAGTAAAATTAAATTTACAGTACATAGTTTATTACAATATAAAATACATGTCAAATGTTTGGTATCAAGTACCTAGATAGTCACCAGACTCTCAATGCATATGCTGCTACAATACATACAGTACAGATAAAAATAGATATGTAGATATACATATTATAGTAAATTGTTATAATGAAAGAGGGTAGCTATCGGCATCGAATGGCACTCTACGCGTTTCCTGGTATTTCAACCATTCATCAGGAGTGTTATGGAATAGTAAACTGAGAAAAAGAGAACAAAGGTTTATCATTAAAATAAGGGGAGGGGGGCTGGGAATATATGTCTCGCTATAGTAGAAATAGATTGGAGTACTTACTAATAATCCCTAGGCCCGTCCGGTATCAGCCAAGGCAAGCGGGGGCAGAGGGCATAATGTTTCCCCCAGGATTGAAGCGGGGGAACCCTCCAAGGGTGGGGAGCAGCGCCCAGAGCTCAGCATAGTTGTCATGGTCAAGACTCAATGGACTATGTTTAACCCAGAAGTGCATGGTATGTCTAGAAAAAGAAAGGGATGTATCAGAGAGGGGGGGATTAGTTTAGTGTATTAAGGTGTGAGGGTAAGGGGAGAGAGAGATCTATGTGTTTCCGCAAAGGAACTACATGACAAAGTGAGTAGGGAGTGAAAGTAAACAGCTAAAACATACCATAAAAGTATAGTTGATCTCCCAGCAGGGAAGTGACCTGTGTGTAAAATTTGGATGTGCTACCTTGAGGTTGAATCAAGCAAATTAACCACCAGCTGCCTGTTCCATGTCTTCGCCATTTGTGGATAATGGCTCTCACTGTGGTTCGCTGGATTCCCAAAGCTTTGGAAATGGCTTTATAACCATTTCCAGACTGATAGATCTCAATTACTTTCTTTCTCAATTGTTCCTGAATTTCTTTTTTTAAATTATTATTTTAAATGATTTTTTTAATTGCATTTTAGTGTAAATATGAGATCTGAGGTCTTTTTGACCCCAGATCTCATATTTAAGAGGTCCTGTCATGCTTTTTTTATATTACAAGGGATGTTTACATTCCTTGTAATAGGAATAAAAGTGACACATTTAAAAAAAAAAAAGAACAGTGTAAAAATAAAAATTAAAGGTAAAAGAAATAAGAAAAAAAAAACAAACGCACCCCGTCACGCCTAGCTCACATGCAGAAGCGAACGCATTTGTGAGTAGCACCCGCATATGAAAACGGTGTTCAAACCACACATGTGAGGTATCGCCGCGATCGTTAGAGTGAGAGCAATAATTTGAGCCCTAGACCTCCTCTGTAACTCAAAACATGCAACTTGTAGTATTTTTTAAATGTCGCCTATGGAGATTTTTAAGAGTAAAAGTTTGTCGCCATTCTACGAGCGTGTGAAATTTTGAAGCATGACATGTTGGGTATCAAAATATGGGCTAACTTTACTGTTGTCTTATTTTTTTATAAAAAAAAGTGTATTTTTTCCAAAAAAAGTGTGCTTGTAAGACCTCTGCGCAAATACGGTGTGACAGAAAGTATTGCAACAACCGCCATTTTATTCTCTAGGGTGTTAGAACCCCCAAATATTATATATATATATATATTTTTTTTTCTAAGTAGTTTTCTAGCAAAAAAAATGTTTTTAACTTGTAAACAACAAATCTCAGAAAGAGGCTCGGTCCTTAACCACTTCCCGTCCGGCGCACGACTATGTACATTGACAGAATGGCATGGACAGGGATAAGGGCGTACAGGTATGTCCCTTTAAGAATGCCGCTGTGCTATCGCGTGTGCGCCAGTTGGGACCCCCGTGAGTCCGGTCGTGGGTCCCGCGGACTCTAAATGGGGAGATGCGGAAGTAAACAGCATCTCCTCGTTCTGCCTAGCAACGAGTGACACTGATCTCTGCTCCCTGTGATTGGAGCAGAGATCAGTGTTCACTAACACACAGCCACGCCCCCCCCCCACAGTTAGTAACACACCCCTAGAAACACTTAACCCCTTCACTCCCACCCCCTGGTTAACGCCTTCACTGCCAATGTCATTTACACAGGAATCAGTGCACTTGTATAGCACTGATTGCTGTATAAATGCCAATGGTCCCAAAAATGTGTCAACAATTTCCGCCATAATGTCGCAGTCACAATACAAATTGCTGATCACCGCCATTACTAGTAAAAAAAAAATATTAATAAAAATGCCAAAAAACTAGTTTGTAAACGCTATAACTTTTGCGCAAACCAATCAATAATCGCTTATTTCGATTTTTTTACCAAAAATACGGTATGTAAAAGAATACATATCGGCCTAAACTGAGGAAAAATAAAAATGTATATATTTTTGGGGGATATTTATTATAGCAAAAAGTAAAAAATAATGTGTTTTTTTTTTAAAATTGTCGCTCTTTTTTTGTTTATAGCGCAAAAAATAAAAAACCGCAGGGGTGATCAAATGCCACCAAAAGAAAGCTCTATTTGTAGGAAAAAAAGGATGTCAAATTTGTTTGGGAACCACGTCGCATGACCACGCAATTGTCAGTCAAAGCGACACAGTGCCGAATCGCAAAAATTGGCCTGGTCTTAAGCCAGCAAAATGGTCTGGTCTGAAAGTGGTTAAGTGGTTAATGCATGAAATGTATTGAGATAAAAAAAAAAACTTCTGCCTTTAGAATCACTTTAAGTCTATACTACTACTACTAGACTAAATGGATCACTTTTTTATGTAATTTTTCTATGATTCCATAATTTTTAATATTTATTTGTATTTAGGGACTTGGGGGTCTGATACGAACCTGGCATAACTTCCGGTTCCGGCGCTGCATGGAGTAGCTGCTCCTCTCCTCGGCTCCCGCTGCAGGACCACAAATCGTCCTAAAAAACCTGCCTGAGACGCCCAAAAGCCCTCAGCCCCCTCCAGGTGCCGTCCGCCATCGTATGGACCAGTTTGTGGAAATAACCGTCTCCCGCTCCCGACTCTGCCGGCCCAGCCGCAAATCGAGGCCCCGGGCTGCTACACAGGCGGTGGAAGGTAAGCGGCTGCTCTGCCTCCCAGGGGGGGCCTCATGCCTTATCCTCACAGGCCTCTCCTCCACATACCTATGCCTCCCAAGTCATCCCTCCACAAGCCTCCATACCACATCCCACTGGAGACAGCAACACAGCGCATAGCTCAGGATGTGGCAGCTCTCCTATCCCCTATGATAGCAGCATCAGTGGAGAAAGCTATGAATGCAGGGATGAAACAGATCAAGGTCCAATTGGGAGAGCACACCACCAGGCTGAATGATCTTGAGCACTGCCTCACCAGTGTGGAAGAGGAGCTCTATGAGGCCCAGGTCACAGAACACGCTCAAGATAAAACAAACCAATATATCCTCCAAAAATTGGATGATTTAGAGAATAGGTCCTGAAGGAGCAACTTGCGATTCGTGGGTATCCCAGAGTCGCTTCAAACAACAGACCTCCCCGAATTCTGCCAAATACCTGAATTACTCAGATAAGGCTACAAAAATTCAGACAGACCAGCTCACTCCAAATTGACTGAATAAGGGTCCGGATCTTCGCTGATTACTCCATCGAGGTCTCGAAGAAACGTAAAGCATTCCAGCAGGTTTGCACAGAACTTTATAAACAGCAAATAAAATTTTCTTTGGCGTTTCCAGCCATCCTCCGCCTCAAGGCCCCAAATGGAGAGCAGTTATCTTTCCAAGACCCCTCTGAAGCAGAAGCTTTCCTACGGTCTCTACATGCTGACCCGCATCCCCACACCCATCGCAAAGCTGCTTCACTTAATCGCTCCTTGGACCAAAAAGACTCTCTTAAACGCTTCAGGCCTTTGGCCCCAGACTTTCATCATCATACCCCTCGCTGAAAGGAAAGTCACATCTCATGGTCCAACTGCTCACTCTCTAAAGGCCGCATTTAATGCTACTCCTCAGGTCTGACTATTTTTTTCCATTACTTTTTATTATTCTTCATTTTTGACTACCCATCTACAGACCCTCCTTTTTCACCTCTATATCCCACCAGCACCACTTGCTACAGCCACTATTTGGTCATCTACTTTATAGGTGGCCATAATTTCAACTACCTTGCTCTGTCAAGCAATGTCATATTAATCTAGTTCTATCTGTTATAAATGCTTATACCATGCGATACCTCACCTCCTGGCTTTACTGTATACTGCTCTATAAATCTCCCCCTGCATAAAACCTGATGCAGCCGCATGAACCCATCTTTATAGTAATGGGCGCTCATTTGGCATCTCTATCAGGGTCCGGTTTGGGGAGCTGCCCTACGCAGTAACTCCATGCGGAAAAAAGAGAAGTTCTCTCAATGTATACTTTATTTTACTGTTTCCTTTTGTTCTCAGGTCCCCCCCCCCCAACACCCTCCTTCCCCACTCCCCCCAATTACCACGGGCTCATGTACAACACCAGACCACTTCACAACACACCCCTTTAAAGAGTTCAATACCTTACCTCATATTACAGTTATACCCTTACAAACTCAACTACAAAACAATAGATCTACAATATCGGCCCAAATCCTTCTACCAACCCCTCCAATATGTAATTAGTTTCTTGGAATGTAAAAAGTCTCTGTTCTCCAAACAAAAGAATGAAAATCCTCAGACATCTTAAAAGACTAAAAACAGACATCTCCCTACTCCAGGAATCTCACTTGCTGTCCCCTGATTTTCATTGTATGAAAAAACTATGGGTAGGCACAGTCATAGGCTCAGATGCTGTAGGGCGCAAAGCAGGAGTTCTCCTGCTAATACACAAGAACCTTCCACGTACAGTCCTGTCCGTGAACTTACAGCATGCATTCAAATAGGTTTGAAAGAATTAGTGATCTCCAATGTCTACGCCCCAAATAGCCCCACCAAACAATTCTACAGCGAACTTTCTTCATGGCTACTTACTAATACTCGTACAGGGGGGAGACCAAATGCGCAAACCACCAAGGGGGGAGGGGGATCAATATACAAATCTAGATAAAAATAGAATTGCCGCAGCCACCATTTAAGTGTTCCCACACCAATAGTAAATGAAAAAATAAAAAATGTGGCGCTTGCAAGATAAATGAACAATACCAAAGATAACGGTTAAAATGCACTAAATTTAAATTATGTAGAATAAAAGGATAATGGTAAAAATAACATGTATAAAAATATATCAAAATCGAGCGCTTAGAACAATAAATAAAAAAGATCCTGATAAAAATAATCCATAAAAGTTCTATGAAAAAATGTGGCGCTTTAATCCAGGCCAAGAAACCAATCCTAAGGGGGAGGAGACTCCAAAGAATGGTTCCACAGAAGCGTCTACTTATTGATGTCAATAGTCCAGTATGTATAGCAGCAACGTATGGGACCGTGCTATAACAATAATGTATGAGATAATTCAAATAAATCAATCCAAGGTGAGGAAATAATACATAAATAAATTTGTGAAATGAATGAATAAAATACATATAACCATCAATGCTGAAGTGTGGAAATAAATACGTGGTAAAAAACGCCCATAGATTTTATTAACCACTTGCCGACCGCCCCATGTATATATACGTCGGCAGAATGGCACGTACAGGCAAAATCACGTACCTGTACGTGACATTCTTCCGGCGGGTGGGGTGTCCGATCGGAACCCCCTCCGCCGGCGGGGACGGTCGGCATCGCTTCAGGAGCGATCCGGGACGAGGGGACGGCCAGGGGTTTCTGGCCACCCCCTCGCGATCGCTCCTGGCGAATGAAAAGCTTCCCCTTCCTGTCTATTGTATAGACAGGAAGGCGGAAGTGATGTCACGCTCGGTGCGCTGGTCTATGTGACCGGAACGCCGAGGAGAGAACGTGTAAAGGTTAGTGCACAAACAGTACACTGACACCAGTACACATAGGCACACAATCCACCCCCCCTGTCACCCCCTGATCACCCCCCAGATCACCCCCTGCCCCCCCAGTCACAGTTAACCCTTTCACCCCCTTTTGCCAGTGTCACTAAGCGATTGTTTTTCTGATCGCTGCATTAGTGTCACTGGTGCCGCTAGGTAGCCAGTTTTTTTTTTGTATTACTGTTACGGGTGACGCTGGTTAGTTAGCTTGTTTTTTATACTGTCAGGGCACCCGCCATTTATTACCCAATAACGGTTTAACCCCCTGATCGCCCGGCGGGTGATATCAATTAGGTTTTAGGGTCAAATAAGGTCTGCGTCGCCCCAGGTTAGTGCCAGTACCGCAAACACCCACGCGCAAAGCATACACCTCCCTTAGTGGCACAGTATCTGAACAGATCAATATCTGATCTGATCAGATCTATACTAGCGTCCCAGCAGTTTAGGGTTCCAAAAAAACGCATTGTTAGCGGGATCAGCCCAGATACCTGCTAGCACCTGCGTTTTCCCCCTCCGCCCAGCCCAGCCCACCCAAGTGCAGTATCGATCGATCACTGTCACTTACAAAACACTAAGCACACATAACTGCAGCGTTCGCAGAGTCAGGCCTGATCCCTGCGATCGCTAACATTTTTTTTGTGGTAGCGTTTTGATTCAGTCGCTAACAGTCAGGAGCTTTTTTACCTGTGAATCTCAAAAAAATAAAAAAAACAAAAATAGTTGTCGTTTTATTGTTCTCTCTCTCTCTCTATTCTCTCTCTATTGTTGCTCTTTTTTTACTCCATTCTATTCTGCAATGTTTTATTATGTTTTATCATGCTTGCTTTTCAGGTATGTAATTTTGTTTACTGTGTTTTAGTGTTAAGCATTTTTTTGTTTTCAGGTGCGCCATTCAGTTGCAGCGCGGATTTATTTATCTTGACAGCAACAGCGTTTGCTCCCACGATACATAAAGCCGCGACTCCAACGCTGTAGGAGGTGATTTCACCACCACAGTTAAAAAAAAGAGCATATGTGCCGAAGCATGGGGGCAGCAGGCGGGGGGAGCGATTGGCTCTTAATGCCACGTACATACGGTCGAAATTCCGACCGTGTGTACACGGCATAACTTTTGCGGGAGGATGCCCCATGCATCGGCATATATAAATGGCGCATGTATGCCCATCATTAGAAGTGGGTGGATGAAGGGAGGTATTCTAATGGTGGGCATACCCACCAATCAATCTCTTTTTTTCGTTCAGCCAAGAGGCTGCATGAAAAAAAAAAGATTACAATATATGTCCAGTATGTTGCTGGACTTTGAATGGTTATACCAGAATGATGCCTGCAGGTTTAGGTATCATCTTGGTATCATTCTTTTCAGCCAGTGATCGGCTTTCATGTAAAAGCAATTCTAGCGGGTAATTAGCCTCTAGACTGCTTTTACAAGCAGTGGGAGGGAATGTCCCCCCTCCCGGATATAAACCGCGCCATTGGGAAATTGGGAAAGCATTTTATCACACCAATCTTGGTGTGGTCAGATGCTTTGAGGGCAGAGGAAAGATCTAGGGTCTAATAGACCCCAATTTTTTCAAAAAAAGAGTACCTGTCACTGCCTATTGCTATCATAGGGGATATTTACATTCCCTGAGATAACAATAAAAATCATAACAAAGAAAAAAATGGAAGGAACAGTTTAAAAATAAAAAAAAAAAGCTAAATAAATAAAAAAAAAAAAAAAAAAAAAAAAAAAAAAGCACCCCTGCCCCCCCTTCTCTTGCGCAAAGGCGTACACAAGCGTTGGTCTGGCGTCATATGTAAACAGCAATTGCACCATGCATGTGAGGTATCACCGCGAAGGTCAGATCGAGGGCAGTAATTTTAGCAGTAGACCTCCTTCGTGAAACTAATGTGGTATCATGTAAAGGCTTTTAAATGCTTTTAAAAATGTATGTAGTTTGTCGCCACTGCCTGTTTGTGCGCAATTTTAAAGCATGTCGTGTTTGGTATCCATGTACTCGGCCTAAGATCATATTTTTTATTTCATCAAAAATTTGAGCAATATAGTGTATTTTAGTGCATTAAAATAAAAAAAAGTGTATTTTTTCCACAAAAAATGCGTTTGAAAAATCGCTGCGCAAATACTGTGTGGAAAAAAAAAAAATGCAACACCCACCATTTTAATCTGTAGGGCCTTTGCTTTAA
>CM053029.1:41887889-41999736 GCA_028564925.1 Lithobates sylvaticus
AGTAGCACTGATGGGCACTGATAGGCTGAACTGGTGGGCATTGATGAAGTGGCACTTATGGGCACTGATGAGGCAGCACTTATGGGCACTGATTAGGTGGTACCGATGAGGAGGTACTAATATGTCGCAATTATGGGCACTGATAGGTGGCACTGATATGTGGCACTGATGAGCACTGATAAGGGGACTGGGCACTGTTAGGTGGCACTGATGGGCACTAATAAGCGACACTGGTTGGCACTGATAGGCGGCACTGGTGGGCACTGATAGGCGGCACAGATAGGCGGTACTGATGGGCACTGATGGACATTGATAGGTGGTACTGATGGGCGACACTGATGGGCATTGATGGACAGCAATGATGGCCATTGATGGGCAGCACTGATAGGCGACACTGATAGCCAGCACTGACTGGCATTGCTAATGGGCACTGATTGGTGGCATTTGTGGGCAGTGGTGGGCACTGATTGCTGGCACTGGTGGGCAATGGTGGGCACTGATTGGTGACACTGTTGGCGCTATATTGTAATTGATGATCAGTGCCCTGATTACATGTCTAGATGTCCCCCTGTGTGGAGATGCCACTGTTTGGCTCTCCTCACCACACATTCTGTCAGTGTGAGGCAAGGAGCGCTAGGGGGAGCGATTACCGGCATCTCCATGTTTACATGTGACCGGCTGTGATTGGACACAGCCAATCACATGGTTAAAGAGACAAGGGCACGGCTCTTTACAGAGATCGGGGGCCCCCGCCGCTCTGGGACGCCTTCATATGAGGTTGTCCCAGAACTAGAGCCACATCGCACCGCCCCGCCATCATTTGACGGTGGGCAGGTAGGCAACTGGTTAAATTATTTTGCTAAATGAGGATCCAAGGTGTTAGTAAACGTTTTGTAGTAGGGTGTCGAAAGACCATCTGGTCCAGGGGCTGAACCCCTCTTGAGGTCCCTGATATCTCCTAACACCGCCTCCTTGGTGAAGGTTGCTTCAAGAATGTCTTTGTGTTGCGGAGATAAGGAGGGTATGGGGAGACTATCCAGGAATCTATTAATGGAATTGTCGCTCTTCGAGGTGTGGGGGCTATACAAATTGGCATAGAAATCCTGAAATGCCACTCAACTCTATGCCCTTGGAGGACGGGAGCGACATCAAGAGTCACTTCCACCCTCCGGCCTTTAAGGGACCATTTTTTTAATTAAGAGAGATTAATTGAGATCTGAGTATTTTTTTACCCCAGATCTCACATTAAAGAGGTCCTGTCATTTTTCTATTACAAGGGATGTTTACATTCCTTGTAATAGGAATACAAGTTATCAACATTTTTTCTTTTAAAAGGACAGTGTAAAAATAAAAAAATGAGAAGTAAAATAAATAAGAAAAAAAAAAATGTAACGTGGGGCATCAATTTACTCGGCATAACATTATCTTTCAGAATATAGAACAAAATTGGGCTAAATTTACTGATTTCTTATTTTTTTATTTTAAAAAAAAGTGTATTTTTTCCCCAAAAATTATGTTTGTATAACCTCTGCGCAAATACGGTGTGACATAAAGTATTGTCATGACCGCCATTTTATTCTCTAGGGTGTCTGAAAAAAATATTACATTTTTTTAATATTTTTTATATATTATATATATAT
Organism: Lithobates sylvaticus; assembly: GCA_028564925.1. Lineage (NCBI taxonomy): Eukaryota > Metazoa > Chordata > Amphibia > Anura > Ranidae > Lithobates > Lithobates sylvaticus. The sequence goes on from CM053029.1 coordinate 41,889,530, forward strand.
TTATATTATATATATATATATGTATTTATTTATTTATAATGTTTGGGGGTTCTAAGTAATTTTCTAGCAAACAACAACAACTTGTAAACAACAAGTGTGAAAAATAGGCTTGGTCCCTAAGTGGTTAAATGCTGCCACCGTATTACTCCTATTGTCTGTAATAACTCTTAGGATCTTCCTCTTTGAAATGTCCCACTCGTGCAAGCATTTGTCCACAGTGATTTAATTGACTGTGCAGTGTCTATGTGTACAGGAACAACAATATATACAGTACGTGTTCAGGTTTATTTTGTTTAATCAACAAAAAAGTAGCATGCACTTATAGCAAGGAATGAAACTATGTTACCTTACCATAAAAAATAAAATGATATTAGGTATTTTTTTGTACTCCAGGAGTGTATAACGAGTTTTTAAATGCTAGAGAAATGCTTAAATAATGCATTACAATTTAAGTAAACACATTCGATTTTAGTAGACTAAAATGATTTTAGTCAACTAAAATGTACTGGAAATATTAGTCGACTAAATATGACTAAAACCAAAACAATTGCAGATGACTAAAATGGGACTAAAACTAAAATAGCATCATGACTTTGACTAAAACTAAATCAAAATTTGCTGCCAAAATTAACACAATAAAATACAATTTAGTAAATACAAATGAATGAAATAAATTGCACATGTCAATAACAAAAGCTGGACGAGGTGCTTGGGCTAGGACAAGGTGCTTAGGAATTGTTATGGATAATCATAGATCAAGTCTTTTTATGTTTCATCCAAGACTTTTAATAGGAAGATACTTGGTTATAAATTAATTTTCTCAAAGCTTTTTTAATGTCTTCATTCCTCATACTGTATATACAAGGATTTAGTAATGGAGTCATCACTGTGTATAGCAATGCCATTGTCTTACTGAGGATATGTGTTTGTCGCTCATTTGGAATCATGTATGTGGCAATTAGTGTCCCATAATATAGAGACACAACCGTCAGGTGGGAGCTACAAGTTGAAAAAGATTTCAGTCTTCCAGAAAAGGAGGAGATCTTAAATATGGTTAAAACAATATACACATATGAAAATACTATAAGGAAGAATGGTAAGACAGCTGCAAGACTGCACAACAATATAGCTTCTATATGAAGCATAGACACATCTGAGCAAGAAAGTTCCATCAAGGGGTAATAATCACAAAAAAAATGGTCAATCGTATTTGACCTGCAGAAATATAGTTGAGTTATTCCATGTATCAGAATTAGTGCAGCCAAACAGCCTAAGAGCCAAGAGGCAATAATTAATTTCATGCAAAGCATGTGGTTCATAATGGTGACATAATACAGAGGAGAACAAATGGCTAGGTAGCGGTCGTAGGACATCATCGTCAGAATGAAACATTCAAATCCCTCCATAAAAATAAAAAAATATAGCTGAGTGATACACCCAGGAAAAGATATGGAGGCCCCTTGATGTAATACAATATTTAGCATGAAAGGGGAAATATCTGTGGTCAGCAAGATATCCGCTACGGAGAGCTGAGTGAGGAAGAAGTACATGGGAGAGTGGAGGTTCTTGCTGATGGACACCAGTTTGATGATCAAGGAGTTTCCACATATTGTTACAGAATAGATGATAAGCAGCAAGATGAAGAGGAATACATTAGATCGGTCCATGTCATTGAACCCCAGAAGGAAAATGATTGTGATGTTGTTCTTAGATGATGCCTTTGTGTTACAAACAAGCACACATAAAATAGTATTAGAACGAATAATAACTTACTTTAGTTTCTGTGCTGGAAGTATTTGGTGTTGGGATTCGATAGCATGTGTACTGTAAGTAACATAGTTTACAATCAACCCAAAACATATTGACTCAACCTGACCATAACACATAGGGGTTGATTTACTAAGGCTGGTGCACTCAGAATCTGGTGCAACTGTGTATGGTAGCCAAACAGCTTCTAACCTCAGCTTGTTCAATTAACCACTTGCCTACCAGGCACAAACACCCCCTTCCTGACCAAGCCATTTTTCAGCGCTGTCGCATTTTGAATGACAATTGCGCGGTCATGCAACGATGTACCCAAATACATTTTTTATCATTTTTTTCCCCACAGATAGAGCTTTATTTTGGTGGTAGTTGATCACCTTTGCGGTTTTTATTTCTTGCGCTATAAACAAAATAAGAGGGACAAGTTTGAAAAAACGCAATATTTTTTACTTTTTATTATAATAAATATCCAATTTTTTTTATTTTTTAAACATTTTTTCCTCAGTTTAGGCCAATCTGTATTCTTCTACATATTTTTGGTAAAAAAAAAAATCGTAATAAGCGTCTATTGATTGGTTTGCGCAAAAGTTATAGCGTCTACAAAATAGGGGATAGATTTATAGCATTTTTATTATTATTATTATTTTTTTACTAGTAATGGCGGCGATCTGCGATTTTTATCGTGACTGCGACATTGCAGCGGACATATCGGACACTTTTGACACATTTTTGGGACCATTCACATTTATACAGCGATCCGTGCTATAAAAATGCATTGATTACTGTATAAATGTGACTGGCAGGGAAGGGGTTAACACTAGGGGGCGCTGCAGGGGTTAATATGTTCCCTATATGAGTGATTCTAACTGTGGGGGGAGGGGACTGACTGGGGGAGGGGACCGATCGGTGTCCCTATGTACAAGGGACACACCATCGGTCTCCTCTCCTCTGACAGGACGTGGATCGGTGTGTTTACACACACCGATCCACGTCCTGCTCAGTTCCCGGGCAATCGCGGGTGCCTGGCGGACATCGCGGCCACCGGGCACGCGCATCGGGTCCCCGGCGGCACGGCGCTCCCCCTAGTGGCCAAAAAGCGAGCGGCGTCATAAGACGGCGGCCTGCCACAAGAGCTGCACCACTCCGCCGTCAATTGACGGCGGGCGGTCAGCAACAGGTTAAAGAGAAGTATGGATTTTTTTTTTTTGTAGAATCATACTTACCTAGCTGGATACAGCATCAGACCAATGCTGCATCTGTCCCTTGCTGGCTCTAACACTGAGAACCAAGTGATCAAACACTGCCAATTACTCGGTGCAAACTTTATTTACCTGCCCCTTTCCCAAAGACCCTTTGAGTGTCCTTTTGCATTTGAAACCACCAGAGCTCACAAGATCCCAATTTAAATTGACAACCTATGTTGTACTAGCAGCAAAACAAACCATCACGAAAGCTTGGAAACAACAGTTTGTTTCCTTTGCGGAAGTTCATTGTCGCATCGATTTTTTATTTTTTTTATAAGATAAACATCAGATACAATTTTATCAGATTTTTTTTATTAGATAAACACAATATCAATATCAGATACATTTATTAGATAAACTTTATTAAACTTAATTATTTTTTTTTTATTTATTAAAATTAAAATTTATTAGATAAATTTATTAGATAAACGCAAGAAATTCCAAAAAACCTGGGCCCCATGGACATAATATTGCCACCCCTCCATGTCCCCCAAAGGCTGTGTGCTGTTATAGGCACTTAAAGTGGAGTGCCCACAAAAAAAAAAAAAAATTAAAAGTCAGCAGCTACAAATACTGCAGCTGCTGACTTTTAATAATCGGACACTTACCTGTCCCGGGGTCCAGCGATGCGGGGGAACGAGACCCCCCCTCGTTCCCCGCTCCGAGCGGCGCCGTGTGCGCCTTGATTCAACGCTTACTTATCTGGGACACATGACAGGTCCCAGATGACTGTGCGGCGCCTACAGGAAGTGACGTTTAGCCCGGGCAGCGAAGGTGGCAGACTACGAGGCTACGACCCCCTAGCAACATGATTTTTATGCCACATTTTTTTTTTTTATGGTGGCAACCCCACTTTAACATCCAAGATTTCTGGCAGGAGTGTCCCCAACATCCTTATTTTGTTCTCCCCTTCTTATTTCTATTCTGTTCTATTTCTCTCTCCCTTCCTTTTTCTTCTGCCCCCTGTTTTGGGAGGCCTTGACAGCTACGTCTCTTGATTATCCTGTCTCTCATACCTACTCCGAGAGTTACTCCTGGTTTACAGTCATTACACATTTGACCCCCTTCCCCTCCATCTCCCCATTCCTACCTATCCCTGAAACTCATAATTGGGGGTACAGTGTTGGTCCCCCCTCGATTTGAGGGTACTTTTTCCAAATGATTGCAAAATGAACAAACAGTGTGGCCAGGATGTGGGAAAAGCAAATAGAATTTTAGGATACTAGAGGGATCACCTGCAGGAGGAAGGAGGTTCTGATTCCTCTATATAGATCTTTATTTCACTAGAGGGGTCACCTCTATATATATATATATATATATATATATATATATAGAGAGAGAGAGAGAGAGAGAGAGAGAGAGAGAGATAGATAGAGATAGAGATATATACTAGACATGTGCAATTCGTTTTGTTTTTTTTCCGTTTTTTTTCGTTATATTCGTTCATTCGTTATCGTACGAATGAACGAACGATTCGCTAAAATTTTTAACGAATAATGAATCGTTCGAATTGAACAAATTCGAATAACGAATCGTTCGAATCAAACGAATCCGAAAAACAACGAAAATCCGAAAAAAAATAATTAGAAACAATGAATCTACGAAAGAAGAAAATCCGAAAAACGAAAACAGGAACAACGAAAATCAAAATGAACGAAAAAATTCGTACATTCGTAACTTTTTTTTTTGTTGAATTGGTAATTTTCCGTGTCTCTTACAATGGCGCTGCTTAACGTGCTTCGAATGGATTGAACGAAAAAATTCGTACATTCGCAACTTTTATTTTTTTTTTCGATTCGTAATTTTCCGTGTCTCTTACAATGGCGCTGCTTAACGTGCTTCGAATGGATTGAACGAAAAAATTTGTACATTCGTAACTTTTTTTTTTTTTGTGATTCGTAATTTTCCGCGTCTCTTACAATGGCGCTGCTTAACGTGCTTCGAATGGATTGAACGAAAAAATTTCGTACATTCGTAACTTTTTTTTTCGATTCGTAATTTTCCGTGTCTCTTAAAATGTAATAATAGCATACACATTACATAACATTATGAATTATGCTCCGATTACGAATCTACAAATGTTACAAAAGTACGAATAAATACGAATGCTTCCGAATTTCGAATAAGCGAAAATTAAACTAACGGGAAAATGAATTAACGAAAAAATAACTCTTATGAAAATACGAATCGTTACGAATACGAACACCGATGACTTACAAATTTACGAATCGTTACGAATCAACGGAAACGAACGTAACAAAACGAAAATAAACACATTTTTCTGTTGTGCACATGTCTAATATATACATGTATACATATATATGTTTGGGGGTTATAAGTAATTTTCTAGCAAAAGAATACTGATTTAAACTTGTAAACAAAAAGTATCAGCAAAGCCTGGTCTTCAAGTACTTAACCAGTTAACAACCGGCCCATAGCCGAAAAACGGCTACAGGGCGGTTGCTTAACTCTGGGAGGCCGTTAATTAACGGCCTCACAGAATTCTGCTCTTGCGCGCCCCCTGGTGCGCGCACTCGAGAGCATCCATGATCGCCGGGTCCAGAGGACCCGGCGGATCATGGATCACGGTAAACGGCCGCTCATCGCGGCCGTTTACCACGTGATCGCTCCGTCAAATGACGGAGTGATCACATGTCAGCAAACCGGCGTCATTTGATGACGCCGGTTCCTCTCTCCTCCTCTCTCTGTACCGATCGGTACAGTATGAGAGGAGAGGGGGAGGGATCGGTGGCAGCAGTGCTGTGGGCGGGATCTGTAGTGCCCACAGCCTGCTCTGCCACCACCGATCCATCCATCCATGCTCAGCCCTCCCTCCATACCCTGCAATACCCAGCAATAGCCTGCAGTGTATTGCTGGGTATTGCAGGGTATGGAGGGATGGCTGAGCATGGATGGATGGATGCTCTGCCATTCCCTGCGATACTGTGCCATACCCCCCAATACTGTGCCATACCCCCCTATACTGTGCCATACCCCCCTATACTCTGCCATACCCCCCTATACTCTGCCATACCCCCCTATACTCTGCCATACCCCCCTATACTCTGCCATACCCCCCGCAATACTCTGCCATACCCCGCAATACTCTGCCATACCCCGCAATACTCTGCCATACCCCGCAATACTCTGCCATACCCCGCAATACTCTGCCATACCCCGCAATACCCTGCGATGCCCTGCCATACCCTGCGATGCCCTGCCATACCCTTCGATGCTCTGCCATACCCTGCGATGCTCTGCCATACCCTGCGATGCTCTGCCATACTCTGCCATACCCCCTGCGATACTCTGCCATACCCTGCGATACTCTGCCATACCCTGCGATACCCTGCGATACTCTGCCATACCCTGCGATACCCTGCGATACTCTGCGATACTCTGCCATACCCTGCGATACCCTGCGATACCCTGCCATACCTTGCGATACCCATCGATACCCGGCAATACCCTGCAATACCCGGCGATACCCTGCGATACTCTGCAATACCCTACAATACCCGGCGATACTCTGCAATACCCGGCGATACTCTGCCATACCCTGCAATACCCAACAATACCCTGCGATACTCGCTACGATCAAAGCCAGGATCGTTTTTTTTTTTTTTTCAGGCTTTCCAGCCTAGAGGTGAGATGTGGGGTCTTATTGACCCCATATCTCACTGTAAAGAGGACCTGTCATGCCATATTCCTATTACAAGGGATGTTTACATTCATTGTAATAGGAATAAAAGTGATCAAAAATTTTTTTTGGGGGAAAAAAAAGGGTCAAACTAAAATAAATAAAGTAAAATGAACAATAAAATATATATATATATTTTTTTTAAAGCGTCCCTGTCCCCGTGTGCTCGCACGCAGAAGCGAACGCATACGTAAGTCCCGCCCACATATGAAAACGGTGTTCAAACCACACATGTGAGGTATCGCTGCGAACGTTAGAGCGAGAACAATAATTTTGGCCCTAGACCTCCTCTGTAACTCAAAACATGTAACCAGTAAACAAAATTAAAGCCTATGGGGATTTTTAAGTAGCGAAGTTTGGCGCCATTTCACGAGTGTGTGCAATTTTGAAGCGTGACATGTTGGGTATCTATTTACTCGGCGTAACTTCATCTTTCACCTTATGCAAAAACATTGGGCTAAATTTACAGTTTTGTTTTTTTGTAAAGCACAAAACATTTTTTTTCCAAATAAAACACGTTTGAAAAATTGCTGCGCAAGTACCGTGCTAGATAAAAAGTTGCAACGACCGCCATTGTATTCTCTAGGGTCTTTGCTAAAAAAAACATATATAATGTTTTGGGGTTCTATGTAATTTTCTAGCAAATAAATGATGATTTTTACATGTAGGAGAGAAATGTCAGAATTGGCCCGGATGCTCCAGAACACCTGATGGCGCTCCCTGCATGTTGGGCCTCTGTATGTGGCCACGCTGTGTAAAAGTCTCACACATGTGGTATCGCCGTACTCAGGAGTAATAGCAGAATGTGTTTTGGGGTGTAATTTGTGCTATGCATATGCTGTGTGTGAGAAATAACCTGCTAATATGACAATTTTGTGAAAAAAAAAAAATTTTTTAAAAAAATCTTGATATTGCAAAGAATTGTGGGAAAAAATGACAACTTCAAAAAACTCACCATGCCTCTTTCAAAATACCTTGGAATGTCTTCTTTCCAAAAAGGGGTCATTTGTGGGGTATTTGTACTTTTCTGGCATGTTAGGGTCTCAAGAAATGAGATAGGCCGTCAGTACTTCAGGTGTGATCAATTTTCAGATATTGGCACCATAGCTTGTGGACTCTATAACTTTCACAAAGACCAAATAATATACCCCAATTTGTACTTATTTTTACCAAAGATATGTAGCAGTATAAATTTTGGCCAAAATTTATCAAGAAAAATTACAAATTTGCTAAATTTTATAACAAAAACGAAGAAAAATTCATTTTTTTTACTGAATTTTCAGTCATTTTTCTTTTATAGCGCAAAAAAAATAAAAAACCCAGAGGTGATTAAATACCACCAAAAGAAAAAGCTCTATTTGTGTGAAAAAAAGGACAAAAATTTCATATGGGTACAGTGTTGTATGAATGAGTAATTGTCATTCAAAGTGTGAGAGCACCGAAAGCTGAAAATTGGTCTGGTTATTAAGGGTGTTTAAGTGCCCAGTGGTCAAGTGGTTAAAGCAAATCCAAGAAACCATTTTTTAAAATAAAAAAACAAAAATGGTAACTGCTCTAATTATTTTATATCTCTCTTTATAAAGTAAAGTGCACATGTACACCAGCTGGCCAAAAAAAGAAAAAAGACTTATTGTATTCTTCTAATTGTGCTTATATATTTATTTCTATAGCCTACTAAACATGTTTTAAAACTAAAAGCCTTCGATTGTATATTTAACATATCAAAAGGGAGAAAATATGAGAAGTTCTTTGTTAGGTTTTACATACACTTTAAAGCAAACATTGCCATAACAAAAAAAAAATAAAAAATATGCACTCACTGAAAATGCACTTTACATTACTTTTTAAAAAAGGTATCTACTTTACCAGTATCACATTTTCCCTTTAACCACTTTACGACCGGCGCACGACTATGTACGTCCCTTTTTTGAAGAGGGATATCTCGGTAACGGCAGCAGCTGCTGCCACAACCGAGATATCCATCTCTTCAGGCGCCGGTCGTAATTCCGATAATGGTGGTCATTGCGGCGCATTCGTCGCAAGATCACCATTATCGGCAGCGGGAGAGGTGCCCCCCTCCCGCAGCTTACCGGAGCCGTCGGCAGCGGCGGAAGCGATCGGGTCCTTCTCCATGATGGGTATAGAGACGAGTGAGGCTAAGATGGCCCCCACCTGTCTCTATACCATAGCAGGGCGGAAGCGACGTCAAAACGTCACTTCCGCCCATGCGTCTTAAAGGCACATTTTCCAAATGTCATTTTTTTAAATTACTTTTTTTTTTTTTTTTTGCATTTATGTCCAAATATGAGATCTGAGGACTTTTTGACCCCAGATCTCATATTTAAGAGAACCTCTCATGCTTTTTTTCTATTACAAGGGATGTTTACATTCCTTGTAATAGGAATAAAAGTGAGCCAATTTAAAAAAAAAAAAAAAACAGTGTAAAAATAAATAAAATCAATAAAAATAAATAAGAAAAAAAAAAATATATATTTTTAAAGCGCCCCGTCCCAACGAGCTCGCGTGCAGAAGTGAACGCATACGTGAGTAGCGCCCGCATATGAAAACGGTGGTCAAACCATGCATGTGAGGTATCGCCGCGATCGGTAGAGCTAGAGCAATAATTCTAGCCCTAGACCTCCTCTATAACGCAAAACATGCAACCTGTAGAATTTTTTAAACGTCGTCTATGGAGATTTTTGAGGGTAAAAGTTTGACGCCATTCCACGAGCGGCCGCAATTTTAAAGCGTGACATGTTGGGTATCAATTTACTCGGCGTAACATTATCTTTCATGATATATAAAACAATTGGACTAACTTTGTCTTATTTTTTATTCAAAAAAGTGATTTTTTTCCAAAAAAAGTGCGCTTGTTAGACCGCTGCGCAAATATGGTGTAAAAAAAAGTATTGCAACGACCGCCATTTTATTCTCTAGGGTGTTAGAAAAAAAAAACAATATATAATGTTTGGGGGTTCTAAGTAATTTTCTAGCAAAAAAAAAACTGTTTTTAACATGTAAACACCTAAAATCCAAAACGAGGCTGGTCTTAAAGTGGTTAAACTTTAGGATGTAAGAAAGTTTTAAGAGGAAAATTTGAGGCTGGATTCCTACATGTGCACATTTTCATGCGTTTTTCAAGCAATCTAATGTGCTTCTATCACCAAGACCCTACAAAGCACAGGTCAAAGATTGGGCAACACAACACAAGATATATATGTAAAATAGCGCCATTTAGGCAACATGCACACTGCTGCTGTTAACCACTTAAGGACCAAGCCTTTTTCTCTCATATGTTGTTTACAAGTTAAAATCAGTATTGTTTGCTCAAAAATTACTTAGAACCCCCAAACATTATATATTTTTATTTATTTTTTTATTTTTTTAGCAGTGAGAAAATAAAATGGAGATTGTTGCAATACTTTAAGTCACACCGTATTTGCGCAGCAATCTTACACATTTTTTTTTTTTTTGGAAAACATACCATTTTTTTTTAATAAAAAAAAATGAACAGAAAAGTTATCCCATTTTTTTTGTATAATGTGAAAGAAGATGTTATGTCGAGTAAATTGATTCCTAACATGTCAGATTTTAAAATTGTGCATGCTCGTGGAATGGTGACAAATAAAGGTACTTAAAATCTCCATTGGCAATATTTTTAAAATGTTTACAGGTTACCAGATTAGAGTGACAGAGAAGGTCTAGTGCTACAATTATTGCTGTCACTCTAACAATCGCAGTGACACCTCACGTGTGGTTTAAACGCTGTTTTCATATGTGGGCGCAACTTGCGTATGCGTTCACCTCTGGGGGGACGGCTTTCATTTTTATTTTTTTTTACTTTTTTTTACACTGTCCCTTTTAAAAAAAAAAAAATTTGATCACGTTTTTTCCTATTACAAGGAATGTAAACATCCCTCGTAATAGAAATAAGCAGGGCCTCTTTAACCACTTTTTTACAGCTTGTTACTCACTGATTACCAACCTAGTACAAAACACAAATGTCCCCAAATAATAAAAACACCTGTCCCCCACATATATCCCACTAAAATCACATGTCCCAATGATTATCTGCACACATATGTCCGTGATCACCTGCTCACATCTGTACATGATCATTTGCGTACATATGTCCGTGATCACGCGAACCAATTATTATACACTTAACGGAATTTTTTTTTTACCAAAAACATGTAGCAGAATACATTTTGACTTAAATTTATGACAAAATTCGATTTTATTGCATTTCTTTTGAAATAGAAAGAAGAAAATGTTGTTGTTTTTTCAAATTTCTGCTCTTTTTTTGCTTATATCGCAAAAAATAAAAAACATAGTCGTGAATAAATACCACCAAAAGAAAGCTCTATTAGTGCGAGCAAAATTATAAAAATTTCATTTGGGTACAGCGTAGCATGACCGCGCAATTGTCATTGTAATTGCGAGAACGCGGAAAGCTGAAAATTGGTCAGGGAAGGAAGGGGATGAAAGTGCTCAGTATTCTAGAGATCCGATTGTTTCCACCACTGCTGATCTCTCCGGTATGCGGTTGAAATGACCGGGAAGCGGGGGGGCACCTCTCCTACCGCCCATAAAAGTGATGCCATGGCGAATCCGCTGCTGGGACCACTTTTATAGTGGATCGCCAACTGTGGAAAAATATACCGGAGTTATACCTGGGATTTAACGTCAAAGTAGCAACTTATATACACGGTGGGCGGTCCGTAAGTGGTTAAACTCACGATTTTGTGAATTTGGTAATTTTTTTTTTTTTTACCCTTAATCTCCTCTCTATGTTATCCTATGTTCAGCAGTTTGTCAGCAGAGGAGTTTACACACTTTTTTTCTGAGTGCCCTAAAATCGCATTCAGGAGTAGGAATTCTGACCACAAAAAATACTGAACGCTGTTAAGCTCTTATAGATGCGCACACATTCTAGGCACGATTAGCCTTTCAGAGTTTTTTTATTTTATTTCAATGGCCAGAATAAATAAAGATTCTGGCCAATTAAATAAATAAAAAAAAAAAAAAACTCTTTTAAACTCTGCTAAACTCACCTAAAAAAATGCAGCTTAGGTGAGTTTATAACGCTGATTTTCTCCTGTCAAGATAAACCTTTTTTTAAAAAAAAAACAGTGTGCATGAGGCCTTACAGTAAAACAATGGCTTCTTTTATGTACATGCATGAATGTGTGTTAAGACACATAGCTGTGAAAGCGCCTTACAAAATAATAATTAATACCTAAAATCTCCATGAGAAAAGAGTAGAAAAACATTTGTTAAATAAAAGGGAAAATAAAATACACTTACACTATTCAATAATGATCCATGATGTCGATCCATAATTGGCTTATTTATTTTCTGAAATAAGCCAGCACAGGTAAGTAGTATTTATACGTATTATATATATATATATATATATATATATATATATATATATATATATATATATATATATATATATATATATATATATATATATATATATATATATATATATATATATATATATATAGATAGATATATATACTAAATGTTAAATGTTACAAAGCTTTTATGGTCATCAAGTAAAACTATGATTGATTAACAAATAAGACTTTGAGCAGGAACAATTGGGAAGAAGAAAAAAAGGCAATTAATTGGCTTAATTATTTTCTGAAATAAGCCAAATTATATATATATATATATATATATATATATATATATATATATATATAAAAAATAAAAAAAAATAAAAAAAATAATAATAATAAAAAAAAAAATATATATATATATATATATATATATATATATATATATATATATATATATATATATATATATATATATATATATATATATATATATATATATATACTGTATAATAAATGTTAAAAAGCTTTTGTGGTCATAAAATAAAACTATGGTTGATTAATGAATAAGACCTAGAGCTGGAACAAAGAAGTAGAAGAAAAAAATAGCAAATAATAGATTTAATACTATCTGTTCAGTACTTATGAAATATGTATTTCCCTAAAAAATGTCAAGTAATACTGCTCAATAGATCTTGCTTGACAAAGAAGGAACCCTTTTATACACAATCTATGTATGGAGAATGAATGATCCCATAGAGAGTAAAGAAAACCCTTGTGTGTCTATGCTTGTAAAAGTAAAACTTTATTCTTATTAAAAGTTAACTTTTTCCAATCAGTTTTTTTTTCTTGTAGATACTTACAGCTACATAACTAGTAACTTTAAATGGAATATGTCACCAAGAACAAAAGTTATTGTACAAACAGATCTAAAGCTTGGTTCGTATATATGTGAATCGGATGCATTTTTAACCACTTACCGACTGGGCACTTACACCCCCTTCCTGCCCAGGCCATTTTTCAGCTTTCAGTGCTGTCGCACTTTGAATGACAATTGCGCGGTCATGTTACACTGTACCCAAATACAATTTTTATTGTTTTCTTCACACAAATAGATATTTATTTTGATGGTATTTAATCACTGCTGGGTTTTTATTTTTTACAAAAAAAAAAACACCAAAAAATTCGAAAAAACATATTTTTTACTTAGTTTCTGTCAGTAAATGTTGTAATTAAGTATTTTTTCTACTTCACTAATGTGCGCTGATGAGGCGGCACTGATGGACACTGATAGGCTGAACTGGTGGGCATTGATGAGGTGGCACTTATGAGCACTGATTAGGTGGCACTGATGAGGAGGCCCTAATATGCCACACTTATGGGCACTGATGGGCACTGTTAGGTGGCATTAATGGGCACTAATAGGTGGCATTGATTGGCACTGATATGTGGCACTTGTGGGTACTGATAGGCGGCACGGATAGGCAGTACTGATGGTCACTGATGGGCATTGATGGGTGACACTGATGGGTGACACTGATGAGCATTGATGGACAGCAGTGATGGGCATTGATGGGCAGCACTGATAGGTGGGACTGATAGCCAGCACAGACTGGCATCACTAATAGGTACTGATTGGTGGCACTTATGGGCAGTGGTGGGCACTGATTGCTGGCACTGGTGGGCACTCTTTACTGGCACTGATTTGTCGCTATTGTAATCACGGCACTGATGATCAGTGCCCTGATTACATGTATAGATGTCTCCTGTGTGGAGATGCCGCTTATCAGCTCTCCTCACCACACACTCTGTCAGTGTGAGGCGAGGAGCGCTGATTACCGGCATCTTCATGTTTATGTAATAGGATCGGGGTCGCGCCGTGTCCTAGCAACACAGTACTTCTGCGGTCACCACCCTTGGACCTCATTTGGCAGTGGGCGGGCGGCAACTAGTTAAATGCATCCGATTTGCATAACGTGAATCGAGGCGGCTTTTAATGGAGCCTGTTCACACATGTCAACGGCGGCCGTTGTCCGTTTCTGAAAAGGTTCCTGTGTGATTTTGGGTCTGGTTGCACCTGAACCGATGAACAAAACCACACTGGATACTGGACTGCAAACCGCAGCCAGACATGTGGAAACCTTTCCCCAAAGTATTAAATTAGAGTAGCATGTTTTTGCAGCGTAAGGGTCCTGTTTAGCCAGTTCAGCTCTCACACTTGTACACTCCCTATGAACCAGAGCAGTTTTTGTATCTCCTATAAGCCACTTATTAAGCAATAACGCTGTTATTGCTTAAAGTGGTTCTAATGGCTGAAGGTTTTCTACCTACATGCATTCTACTCGTGAAGGTTAAAAACCTTCTGTATGCAGCAGGCCTCACCGCCGGGTTCCAGGGTTGCGCACGCGCGGTAGAGCAGCGCAACGAATGTTACAGGTACGCCGGGTAACGGGTGCGCATGCGCGGGTCCGCGGCACTCGGGTATCTGACACAGCCCAGCCAGTACGCCTCACCGCTGTGCGCGGCGCTGACAGAAGACGAGTGCGCATGCGCACTCGTCCGGGTATCCCACCTGACCATTTACCTGGCCTATAAAAGGCCTCCCCTGTTTGCTTTCAAATTGCTGGTTTGTTGTCTCTTCTGAGTCCTGTCTCCAGTCCAGTATCCTGTATCCTGTATCCTGTATCTTGTATCCTGTATCCAGTACCCTGTACCCTGCATCTGCTTGACTACCAGTGCCGACCCGGAATCCGTCTGACCACCGCTGCCGCTACTTACCTGTGTTTGAACCCTGGCTTGCTTCCTGGATACCTCTACTGCCTGATTACCTGTGCTTGACCCTCGGCCTGTTTACTGGACATTCTGTGAGTTACTAACCTGTGTTTGACCCCTGGCCTGTTTCCTGGATACTTCTACTGCCTGATTACCTGTGCTTGACCCTCGGCCTGCCTACTGGACATTCTCTGAGTTACTTACCTGTGTTTGACCCCTGGCTTGCTTCCTGGATACTTCTACTGCCTGATTACCTGTGCTTGACCCTCGGCCTGCCTACTGGACATTCTCTGAGTTACTTACCTGTGTTTGACCCCTGGCTTGCTTCTTGGATACTTCTACTGCCTGATTACCTGTGCTTGACCATCGGCCTGCCTACTGGACATTCTCTGAGTTACTTACCTGTGTTTGACCCCTGGCTTGCTTCTTGGATACCTCTACTGCATGGTTGCCTGTGTTTGACCCTCGGCCTGCTTGCTGGACTATCTCCTGCTTCTGGTGCTTGACCTCCTGCTCGGTGTTCTGGACTTGCAGTTCTCCCATGCTTCTGAGGGTCCTCCTTCAGCATATGCTTTGGTATCTCTGCAACCTCTACCTGATCACAGCCCTGCCAGGTGTCTACTCCCAGTGCAGCTTCAGCCTCTCCAGGTCAACGTCGCTACTGCACACCACCTGCAACACTCCTGCTGGCAACCCGTGCATCTTTGTGCCCGGTGTCCTCTGTACCCACTCCAGAGGCATCGTGCGCTTAGTCGCAAGGGGAGTAGCTCTCAGCATATCGGCCCGGGTGAGTACTTGTGACAGTACAAACCAGCCAATGTCCGAGGCCGACAGAGCTGGTTCACCCCTTGAGGCTTTATGCCAGCAGGTGACAACCCTTACGCAGGCTGTACAACGCCTCCAAGATGGGTACTTTCAGATCGAAGGTCGTCTTCAGCATCTGACCTTGTCTCCAAACCAAGCGGACCAGTCACCCCCTGCAGCCAGCACCTCCACTCTTCCATCAACACCTGGAGGTGCTCTCCCTGCCTATGACATGTCCCATCCTGATCCCAGGGTCCCCACACCAGAACGTTTTTCCGGGGACCGAAGAAAATTTCGCTCTTTTAAAAATTCTTGTTTGCTACACTTGGCACTACAACCCAGGACCTTCCAGTTGGAATCCACCAAAGTGGGTTTCATTATCTCTCTACTTTCAGATGACCCTCAATCCTGGGCACACCATTTAATGGAACAAAAAAGCCCACAGTTGAATTCTGTAGAGACTTTCTTTTCCGCTATGGCAGCACTCTACGAGGACTCCCAACGCACAGGTACGGCAGAATCTACCCTGCATACCCTATCCCAGGGGAGAAGGCCTGTAGAGGACTATGTAGTGGATTTCCGCAAATGGGCTGCAGATACTGACTGGAATGAGTCTGCCCTAAAGTACCAATTCCGTTTGGGGCTATCCGAGGTATTGAAGGATGAACTGGCTCGAGGAGAGATCCCAAATACCTTCACAGTTCTCTGCCAACTTGTTATTAAACTTGATCGTCGATTGCGGGAACGACGGGCAGAGAGACTTCAGAGCCCTCGTCCCACCTGGACGATGCCCCGGGTCCCTCCGGCACCTGCTCCTTCTTGGAACTCTCACTCTCCCCCTCATGGGGAACCTATGCAGTTAGGCCTGGCACGGTCCCCCCTATCCGCTGAAGAAAGGCTCCGTCGTCGACAAGCTAACCTCTGCCTCTACTGCGGAGGCACGGGGCACTACCTACAGAAATGCCCCATAAGACCCAGTAAGTGCCCTTCTCGGTCCCTCTCGAGTTCGCACTCTGTTGGAATTCCGCATTTTCACTTGACTGTTCCACTCTCCCTACAGGTAGCGGGAGAGTCCTTCCAGTTGGGAGCCATCCTTGACTCCGGAGCCTGCAGTTGCTTCATGGACCTGACCTTGGCACGACACTTAAACCTTTCTTTAACTACCAAGGAGCAACCTCTTCAAATCCAGCTGGCTGATGGCTCTCCACCCTGCTCAGGACCGGTTACCCAGGAGACCGCTCCCATCCTGACCTGCACCAAGTCAGGTCATCAGGAACTTTTACGTTTTGACATTATCCACTCTCCTATGTTCCCCATCATCCTGGGGTACCCCTGGCTACTGGCTCACAATCCTCGGATCGACTGGGTCAACAGGGAAGTGGAGTTCTCCTCCCCTTACTGTCTGCAGCACTGCCTTCCGGATAAACCCGCAGTACCTCTTACTCATCTTGCCATGCAACCTAGTACCAAGGACCTGCAACACGTCCCAACACCCTACCGAGACTTCATGGACATTTTCGATGAAAGAAAGGCCGAAGTTCTTCCCCCTCATCGCTCATATGATTGCCCGATTGATCTCCTACCAGGGGCTGAGATCCCCTTCGGAAGGATTTTCCCCTTGTCCGAAACTGAGCTTGAAGCCCTACGGGTGTATATTGACGAAAATCTTGCTAAGGGGTTCATTCAACCATCTTCTTCGCCAGCAGGGGCTGGGATTTTCTTTGTTGAGAAAAAGGACGGCTCCCTCAGACCCTGTGTGGATTACAGGGAACTCAATAAAATTACTATCAAGAACAGGTACCCACTCCCACTCATCCCCAAACTTTTCCAGCGGCTCAGGACTGCCAAGGTGTTTACCAAGCTGGATCTCCGTGGGGCCTACAACTTGGTTAGAATACGCTCTGGGGATGAGTGGAAGACGGCTTTCAGGTCCAGATTCGGCCATTTCGAGTACCTGGTCATGCCGTTTGGACTTTGTAATGCCCCAGCTACCTTCCAGCACCTTGTCAATGACATTTTCCGTGAGTATCTGGATAACTTCCTCATTGTATATCTTGATGATATTTTGATTTTCTCCGACTCTCTAGAAGCTCACCGTCAACATGTCCGGAAAGTTCTTCTCATTCTCCGTAAACACGGGCTCTACGTCAAAGGAGAGAAATGCGAGTTCGAGACCGATACCATCCAGTTCCTGGGCTTTATCATAACCACCGGAGGAGTACTGATGGACCCACAAAAAGTGAAGGCCATCCAGGATTGGCCTGCCCCCACAGACAAAAGGTCAGTCCAACGTTTTATCGGCTTTGCCAACTTTTATAGACGGTTCATTCAGGGGTTTTCTGCCATTGTGTCCCCAATCACCCAACTTACCCGTCAGCAAGTCAAGTTCCAGTGGACTCCCCAAGCGCAAGGCGCATTTGAGAAACTCAAAGAACTTTTTTCCTCTGCACCCATCTTACAGCACCCTGACCCTGAACTTCCTTACGTCCTAGAAGTGGACGCTTCAGATTCTGCCATGGGAGCAATCCTATCGCAGAGAAGTGGCCCAAAGGCCCTACTCCACCCGGTCGCCTTTGCCTCCCGAAAATTGAGTCCCCCTGAAAGGAATTACGATGTAGGCGACCGGGAATTACTTGCGATTAAATTCGCTCTTGAGGAATGGAGATACCTGCTAGAAGGAGCCTCCCAACCCATTCTCATCTTCACAGACCATCGCAACTTGGAGTATCTCAGGGCTGCAAAACGCCTTAGACCCAGACAGGCTCGCTGGGCCTTGTTCTTTTCCCGGTTTAATTTCCACATCACTTTCCGTCCCGGCTCCAAGAATGGCAAGGCGGATGCTTTATCCCGTATGTTTCTGGACACTGAATCCTCTAAAGAACCTGCCACCATCCTGTCCGCCCACAATTTCCTCCATGCTATTCAGCCTGACTTGACCACAGCCCTTAAACAGGCTTCCAACCAGTTCTCCTCCCCCACATTACCTTTTCTTGAAAGGAAGCAGGATTTGCTCTGGGCCCATGCCCGAATCTTTGTTCCTCCTCCTGTCAGACTCCAAGTCCTGCAGACTCTTCATGATCACAAGATGTCCGGCCACTTCGGAATACAGAAGACAGTGGACTTGGTAGGTCGGTCTTACTGGTGGCCGGGCTGGAGAAAGGACTGCCAGGAATACGTTCTTTCTTGCAACACTTGTCAGAGGAACAAGGGGTCCAACATTAAGTCCTGGGGTCTGTTACGTCCACTACCCGTCCCGGAACGTCCATGGAAGGAGATTTCCATGGACTTCATCGTGGACTTACCCTCCTCAGATTCCTTTACCACAATTCTGGTTGTCATTGACCGTCTCTCAAATATGGCTCACTTCCTGCCCATGAAAGGTACCCCCTCGGCTTCTGCTACCACAGACATCTTCATCAGAGAAATCATAAGGTTACATGGAGTACCAGCTAACATCACCTCAGACCGGGGGGTACAGTTCACCTCCAGATTCTGGAGAGATCTCTGCAAATCCCTTGAAATCAGGACTTCCATGTCTTCAGCATACCACCCACAATCCAACGGCCAAACTGAACGCACTAATCAGACCCTCGAGCAATACCTGAGATGTTTTTGTTCATACTCCCAAGATGACTGGTCAGGCCTACTACCCTACGCGGAGTTTGCCTATAATAATTCTTTGCATTCTGCCATTCTGGGCAAACTACGGTTATCACCCTTCTTTTCTTCCAGATTCCATACCAGACGTCCCTACTCCAGCTGCACAGGATCTGGTCAAACATATCCAGGACAACTTCCTCCGGATCCAACAGGCCATGAAGGAAGCACAGAAGGGGTATGAGGTACAGTACAACCGGGGCAGGAAGGAATGCCCGCCTTTCCAGATTGGTGAGAAAGTTTGGTTATCAACCGCTAATTTAAAACTCCCTTGTCCTTCTCGGAAACTGGGTCCCAGGTTCATCGGCCCCTTTGAGGTCAAGAGGGTGATCAATCCAGTGGCCTTTGAACTAGATCTCCACAGTTCCTATAGGATTCATCCAGTTTTCCATGCCTCTTTGCTGAAACCCGTAATTGCCAATTCTTTCCCTGATAGGCAGACGCCACTTCCTCCTCCCATCACCATCCAAGGAGAGGAAGAATTCGAGGTTGAAAAGATTCTGGATCTCCGAAAAGGAGGGGTCAGGTTCAATACCTAGTTAAATGGAAGGGGTATCCCCCAGAAGACTGCTCCTGGGAGCCATCCGAAAACATTCACGCCCCTCGCTTAATTCAAGAATATCACCAAAGACATCCTGAAGTGGGCATCCGGAGGCTGCCCTTAGGAGGGGGGCACTGTCAGGGAAATACCAGGCCTCACCGCCGGGTTCCAGGGTTGCGCACGCGCGGTAGAGCAGCGCAACGAATGTTACAGGTACGCCGGGTAACGGGTGCGCATGCGCGGGTCCGCGGCACTCGGGTATCTGACACAGCCCAGCCAGTATGCCTCACCGCTGTGCGCGGGGCTGACAGAAGACGAGTGCGCATGCGCACTCGTCCGGGTATCCCACCTGACCATTTACCTGGCCTATAAAAGGCCTCCCCTGTTTGCTTTCAAATTGCTGGTTTGTTGTCTCTTCTGAGTCCTGTCTCCAGTCCAGTATCCTGTATCCTGTATCTTGTATCCTGTATCCAGTACCCTGTACCCTGCATCTGCTTGACTACCAGTGCCGACCCGGAATCCGTCTGACCACCGCTGCCGCTACTTACCTGTGTTTGAACCCTTGGCTTGCTTCCTGGATACCTCTACTGCCTGATTACCTGTGCTTGACCCTCGGCCTGTTTACTGGACATTCTGTGAGTTACTTACCTGTGTTTGACCCCTGGCCTGTTTCCTGGATACTTCTACTGCCTGATTACCTGTGCTTGACCCTCGGCCTGCCTACTGGACATTCTCTGAGTTACTTACCTGTGTTTGACCCCTGGCTGCTTCCTGGATACTTCTACTGCCTGATTACCTGTGCTTGACCCTCGGCCTGCCTACTGGACATTCTCTGAGTTACTTACCTGTGTTTGACCCCTGGCTTGCTTCTTGGATACTTCTACTGCCTGATTACCTGTGCTTGACCCTCGGCCTGCCTACTGGACATTCTCTGAGTTACTTACCTGTGTTTGACCCCTGGCTTGCTTCTTGGATACCTCTACTGCCTGGTTGCCTGTGTTTGACCCTCGGCCTGCTTGCTGGACTATCTCCTGCTTCTGGTGCTTGACCTCCTGCTCGGTGTTCTGGACTTGCAGTTCTCCCATGCTCCCGAGGGTCCTCCTTCAGCATATGCTTTGGTACCTCTGCAACCTCTACCTGATCACAGCCCTGCCAGGTGTCTACTCCCAGTGCAGCTTCAGCCTCTCCAGGTCAACGTCGCTACTGCACACCACCTGCAACACTCCTGCTGGCAACCCGTGCATCTTTGTGCCCGGTGTCCTCTGTACCCACTCCAGAGGCATCGTGCGCTTAGTCGCAAGGGGAGCAGCTCTCAGCATATCGGCCCGGGTGAGTACTTGTGACACTTTTCAGTTCATTTCATCTACAGTGGTGTGAAAAAGTGTTTGCCCCCTTCCTCATTTCCTGTTCCTTTGCCTGTTTGTCACACTTAAGTGTTTCGGAACATCAAACAAACCAATTTAAACAATAGTCAAGGACAACACAAGTAAACACAAAATGCAATTTGTAAATGAAGGTGTTTATTATTAAAGGTGAAAAAAAATCCAAACCATCATGGCCCTGTGTGAAAAAGTGATTGCCCCCCTTGTTAAAACATACTATAACTGTGGTTGTCCACACCTGAGTTCAATTTCTCTAGCCACACCCAGGCCTGATTATTGCCACACCTGTTCACAATCAAGGCATCACTTAAATAGGAGCTGCTTGACACAGTAAGGTCCACCAGAAGATCCTTAAAAGCTACACATCATGCCGAGACCCAAAGAAATTCAGGAACAATTGAGAAAGAAAGTAATTGAGATCTATCAGTCTGGAAAGGGTTATAAAGCCATTTCCAAAGCTTTGGGAATCCAGCGAACCACAGTGAGAGCCATTATCCACAAATGGCGAAGACATGGAACAGTGGTGAACCTTCCCAGGAGTGGCCGGCCGCCCAAAATTACCCCAAGAGCGCAGCGACGACTCATCCAAGAGGTCACAAAAGACCCCACAACAACGTCCAAGGAACTGCAGGCCTCACTTGCCTCAGTTAAGGTCAGCGTTCATGCCTCCACCATCAGGAAAAGACTGGGCAAAAATGGCCTGCATGGCAGAGTTCCAAGGAGAAAACCACTGCTGAGCAAAAAGAACATCAAAGCTCGTCTCAATTTCTCCACAACACATCTTGATGATCCCCAAGACTTTTGGGACAACATTCTGTGGACCGATGAGACAAAAGTGGAACTCTTTGGAAGGTGTGTGTCCAAGTATATCTGGTGTAGAAGGAACACTGCATTTCAGAAAAAGAACATTATACCAACAGTAAAATATGGTGGTGGTAGTGTGATGGTCTGGGGCTGTTTTGCTGCTTCAGGACCTGGAAGACTTGCCATGATAAAAGGAACTATGAATTCTGCTGTCTACCAAGAGATCCTGAAGGAGAATGTCCGACCATCTGTTCGTGTACTCAAGCTGAAACGAACTTGGGTTCTGCAGCAGGACAATGATCCTAAACACACCAGCAAGTCCACCACCGAATGGCTGAAGAAAAACAAAATGAAGACTTTGGAGTGGCCTAGCCAAAGTCCTGACCTGAATCCTATTGAGATGTTGTGGTATGACCTTAAAAAGGCCGTTCATGCTCGAAAACCCTCTAATGTAACTGAATTAGGACAATTCTGCAAAGATGAATGGGCCAAAATTCCTCCAGGACGCTGTAAAAGCCTCATTGCACGTTATCGCAAACGCTTGGTTGCAGTTGTTGCTGCTAAGGGTGGCCCAACCAGTTATTAGGTTTAGGGGGCAATCACTTTTTCACACAGGGCCATGATGGTTTGGATTTTTTTTCACCTTTAATAATAAACACCTTCATTTACAAATTGCATTTTGTGTTTACTTGTGTTGTCCTTGACTATTGTTTAAATTGGTTTGATGTTCCGAAACACTTAAGTGTGACAAACATGCAAAGGAACAGGAAATGAGGAAGGGGGCAAACACTTTTTCACACCACTGTATCTATCTATCTATCTATCTATCTATCTATCTATCTATCTATCTATCTATCTATCTATCTATCTATCTATCTACCAGACATGTTGCGGATTCTGAGGAGATAACGTGTTACTTATTATTGGCCTTGGAGTTATTGCTTTGACATATTTTTTTTGGTTGAATAATGATTTGATTTGGAATATTTTCTATATTTTTGGATGCATAGAATGCACTTTTTGGTTAAGTTCTATTGGCAGATAGCATGTCTAATTTTATTTGTTTTCTTTTTTTAATGCACAATAAAAAAATTGTGGAGAATTGAATTGGCTATGTGTTTTACTTCAAATTACAGTTTGGGAGTAGGCAGTTACATTTTAAAAAATACAATGAAAAATTAACAAGGGACACCAACATAGTTGTATCTTTGATCTTAAAAACTACGGGATAATGGTGCTGTGGTAACTTGCACAAATAAAAAGCTTAATAATATTATTCTTTATATCACTAGAAAAAAAAGCCTTTGAAAATGTGTTTGCAATAACTCCATCAGTGTCACCAGCAAATAGACATGTGCACACTGAAATAACGGAAAATTGTATACTTACCTTTCCGTAATTTTCCTTTCCTGTCGCATCTTCATGGCAGCATACACTCTGGGTTGTGACTCCGCCTCCACAACCTGATAGGACCACATAACTATAAGACGAAGACACGGCCCCCGCCCCAGCATTCTCCATATATATATTAATCACCTTCTATGGGTGGGTTTATTGTATGCTGCCATGAAGATGCGACAGGAAAGGAAAATTACGGAAAGGTAAGTATACAATTTTCCGTTTTCCTGTCGCATCATGGCAGCATACACTCTGGGGAGTAACTCGCAGACTGGGTGGGAATGCAAGAAAAATAAATTTATTAACAAGAAACAGGAGTTGGCCTGAATTATGGCCCTTCCCAAATCTACTGTTGAAAGTTGTGCAGAATCCACCCTATAATGTGACATAAAGGGGTTTCTGGAAGACCAGGTAGCCGCCTTACAAATAGTCTCTGCCGAGACCCTACAATAGGTTGCCCAAGAAGTTGCCACTGCCCTGGTGAAATGTGCCTCTAAGCCCCCCGGAATCTGTTTCCCACTCAGTGAGTATGCCTTTCTGATAGTCTTCACCAGACATGAAGCGATGGTGTGAGCAGAGGCCGCCTGACCTTTTCTATGGCCGTATGGGATGACTAAGAGGTTCTCCGATCTCCTGATCAATTCTGTTGCTGAGAGGTACTTCAGGATGTTGCCCCTGACATCCAGAGGATGAGGATCACCTTGATCTGTGATAAGGGCTGGAAGGTTGATCTCCTGATTAAAGTGAAATGAGGATACCTTAGGTACGAAACGATCTGAAGGTTTAATACTATCCTGTCCGGGTAGACGACTAGATACGGTTCTTTGGCCATCAAGGCTTGCATCTCTGAGACCCTCTTTTCTGAAGTGATAGCAATCAGAAATGAGATTTTAAGCGTCAGGTTCCAAAGGGAAATGTTGTCGAGTGGAGAGAATGGATCATTGGACAGTATTTCCAGGACGACTGAGAGGTCCCCAGCTGGGAATGATGGTTTCCTAGGTGGCCTTAGTTTAAGACAGGCCCTCTGAAATTGGATAACCAGTGGATCATGTGCCCATTTGACCCCGATCGAAGACCCTTCTCTAGGCCTGACTGCAGAAATCCAAGGATTTGAGGAGCTGCCAGAGAAGATATGTCCCAACCTTGTTGTTGAGAGAAGGCGGTAAGCTTCTCCCAGATCCTTCTGTAGGTGTTGTTGGTAGTCTTGCTTCCTAGCCTGGAGTAATGTTTCCACTATCCTCTGAGAACAACCCTGTTCTAGGTACCTAGACCTCTCAGCCTCCAGGCCATCAGATGTAGCCTCTCCAGGTTCGGATGTTGGTCCTGAGAGAGCATATCTGCTGACAGCGGAAGAGGGAGAGGATCCGTTGCGTTCAATTGAAGGAGAGTAGTGAACCAAGGCCTCCTCGGCCAGAAAGGGATCACCGCCACTACTAGTGCCGTCGACCTCTTGAGCCTCAGAAGGAACCTCGCTATGAGGGGAGTCGGAGGGAAAATGTACCGGAGGTTGAAGCTCCAGGGATGTTGTAGACAATCTACTCCCTCCGCTGACGGAAAGGGGATTCTTGATAGGAACCTTTGCATTGGCTGGTGTGTCCGCCAGGTCTATGTCTGGTGAGCCCCAGGTCTGAATTATTATCGCAAATGCTAGGAGATTCTCGACCCCTGGGATATAGGTCGCTCTCAGGTCCAATAGGTTCGATTGTGCCCACTCCATCACGGGGCGAACTTCCTACATCAGGGAGGAGCTTCTGGTGCCTCCCTGCCTGTTGATGTAGGCAACGGCCACCCTGTTGTCCATCTTCAGGAGGACTTGCTTCCCCCTCAGGTAAGTACTGAAGGCCAGGAGTGCCTGAAAGGCTGCTTTCATCTCCAGCACATTGGAGACTGCGTCCTGGATCCTGAATGGCCAGCGCCCTTGGGCCGCGTAGTGCAGGTAGTGTGCCCCCCATCCCTCCAAACTGGCATCTGAGGTTACCGTTTCCTGAGGAGGGGGGAACTATGTGCTTGCATCTCCTCAGATTGCAGGGACGAGTCCACCACTGCAAGGATCGCTTGACCTCCTCCGAGACTTTTTTTCCCAGTTTATCAACCAGCCCAGTCTTTGTAGTATGGACACTAGGACCTCCCGATGTTGGACAAGGGACTCCTGGTTGCTTGAAAGGAGGAGGATGTCGTCCAGGTAGTGATGGACTCTCAACCCTTTCTCCCTTAAGGATGCGATTACTGGTAGTAGTACCTTGTGAAATTTTTGGGGGTAGTAGAGATCCCGAACGGGAGACCCTGAAACTGGAAGTGGCCCTGATTCACCGAGAACCGAAGGAACTTCAGGAAAGCAACATGGATCGGGACGTGAAGATATGCGTCCTGGAGGTCTATGGAGAGCATCCAGTCTCCCAGATTTTTTGGCCTGGAGGATTGATTGTAAACTCTCCATCTTGAACGACTCCACTCGAATGGAGCGATTGAGGTTCTTTAGAACCAAGACTGGCTGAAGGTCCCCAGATTTTTTCTTGACCAGAAATAATGGGGAGTAGAATCCCTGACCCCTCTGTGATGCAGGCACCTCTATTATCGCCTTCTTCTGGAGAAGCTCTTGGATGTAACTGGTCAACAGTAACCGTTTATCCCCTGAAGGTGGAAGTCTGGTGGGACAAAAATGATCCCCTGGGGGACGTCTCTTGAAGGGCCATCTGTGCCCGAAATGGACAGTAGCCACTGTCCAAGGGTCCTTTATTGCTTCCGCCCAAACCAGCTTGAATTTAGAAAGCCTTGCCCCCACTAATGCTGACTGGGCTTTTGGTCACTGGAAGCGGGAGTCTTGGGCTTCTGAAACTTCATAAAGGATGTCTGGGGGTTCTTCCAGCCCCTCCTGTATTATTTTCCTGGCCTATAGGATTTAGCATCCCTGTATCTGTCTGGCAGATTATGTCTGAAGGGAGGAGGCCTCTGCTGTTTCGGTTTTCTGTCCGATGGAATCAGTCCCGACTTCCCACCGGTCACCTTTGAAATTGCTGAGTCCAGCTTTGCACCGAAAAGGTTCTCGCCGTCCTATGGAATGCGGTACCAATTTGATTTGGAGACAGGATCCGCTGACCAGGGTTTCAGCCACAGTGCCCGCCTGGCCATTACGGAGGCCAACATGGCCCTTGATGACGATTTAATCGCATCCACCGAAGCCCCTGCCACAAAAGTCCCCGCGAGACTTAACTCCTGTAGAGCTTTTATTATGCTCTCCTGGTCCACGCCTACTGAGACCAACCTCTCAGTGTTTGATGACAAGCTGGAAATATCCCTGCCTACAGCTGCAAGTGCCACAGCCAGTCTGCTGCAAGGTAGGCCCTCTTCATATCAGTGTCGATCCTCCTATCCAAGATATGTCGTTGCATCTTCGATTGGCAATGTCACATGCCTGACTATGAACGGAAAGGCCTCTGAGTCCCATTTAAGGTTTGGGAAGTATTTTTTTTTTTTTTTTTGGGGTTCCTTCCATCCGATCGCTTGCTTGACCGATTTGACACACGGTTCAATTAGCAAAAATCAAACCCTGCAGTTGCTTCCCACCCCTCATTGTCAGACGGGGAATCCTGTGCTGGGATGAGCAGGTGAGGCACTTCGCGTTGATAACTCTGTCTCCGGAGTAAGAATCTGTGGAGCTACAGGCTCTCTAAACTGCGATTCTTTTCCCCTAGTAGCCTCCTCAAAGCATCTACGGCAGGCTAATTTATCGGGAAGGGCTGCGGCCCCGCATATCCAACATGCGTTTCCAGAGGGTCGCACTGGTGATCACTGTCTATGGACAGAAGATCCTCTATGATAGGAGCGGCTGTGTCTGGAGTAAGAACTGGAGCGACTTCTCCTGCGACTCCCTCTGTGGCCTGAGCGACTTCTCCTGCGACTCCCTCTGTGGCCTGAGCGACTTCTCCTGCGACTCCCTCTGTGGCCTGAGCGACTTCTCCTGCGACTCCCTCTGTGGCCTGAGCGACTTCTCCTGCGCGAAGTCTCTCTGTGCCTTGAATCAGAAGACTTTGCGGACCTGGTAGGGCTAACCATTTAGGCAGCGTTAGGATTGCTCTCTTTTTTTCAATCTTCAATACTTACCAAAAATCCTCCCCCCTTACCTAATAGCTGGTGGTGATCTGCTAGGGCAGTGGTCTCCATAGCAAGGAATAAGGAAAGCCTAAGGAGATACTAATTGACACATACTAATTGACATAGGAAACACAGGTGAGGTAAAACACAGCAGTTTATGCAGGAAGTAGATGCAGAGAAAAAACAGGCTTTTACCTCAGTAGGATGAAATAGGAGCTTTGTTGTAAGACAGGCAAACAAACTGCAGCAATTCAGCGATCTCTGGTTCAAGATACAAGGAACAGCCTAGGACGCTCGGCGCAGAGGGGGAGCGATGGAGAGGGACTACAGGACCCAGCAGTGCTGTGAATACACAGCTATACAGAAAGAAAAATAGGAGGGGGAGACCACTGCATAACGGTAAGCCTATTTAAGGCTTAAATGTACCTTGAAGATGTGTGTTTGCCCTGTCACACTGTATAATGAAATGGTGTTTTAAGCCTGTTTAAGGCTTTCCACCGAGGTCAGGAGTATGGTGGTGCTTTGAACCTGTTTAAGGTTCTACACAGGGGCAATCATCATAGTGCTTTAAACCTATTTAAGGTTTTACACAGCGGTGGTCATCATGGTGCTTTAAACCTGTTTAAGGTTTTACACAGCGGCAGTCATCATGGTGCTTTAAACCTGTTTAAGGTTTTACACAGCGGCAGTCATCATGGTGCTTTAAACCTGTTTAAGGTTCTACACAGCGGCAGTCATCATGGTGCTTTAAACCTGTTTAAGGTTCTACACAGCGGCAGTCATCATGGTGCTTTAAACCTGTTTAAGGTTCTACACAGCGGCAGTCATCATGGTGCTTTAAACCTGTTTAAGGTTTTACACAGCGGCGGTCATCATGGTGCTTTAAACCTGTTTAAGGTTCTACACAGCGGCAGACATCATGGTGCTTTAAACCTGTTTAAGGTTCTACACAGCGGCAGTCATCATGGTGCTTTAAACCTGTTTAAGGTTTTACACAGCGGCAGTCATCATGGTGCTTTAAACCTGTTTAAGGTTTTACACAGCGGCAGTCATCATGGTGCTTTAAACCTGTTTAAGGTTTTACACAGCGGCAGTCATCATGGTGCTTTAAACCTGTTTAAGGTTTTACACAGCGGCAGTCATCATGGTGCTTTAAACCTGTTTAAGGTTCCACACAAAGGCAGTAGGTAATAATAACTGAGAAAGATACGATACCCCTGAGATCACCAGAGTGGGGTTCCTTCCATTTAGCTTCCTTTAGAGGCTGTACCGGCAAGGACTTCCAAACCAGGAGAGGCTAGAACCTGGCTGGGGCGAAGCGGTAAGGGGGTGATGTTCCGTGCGTCCCAACAGGTGAGGAAAAATAAGAGAATGCTGGGGCGGGGGCCGTGTCTTCGTCTTATAGTTATGTGGTCCTATCAGGTTGTGGAGGCGGAGTCACAACCCAGAGTGTATGCTGCCATGATGCGACAGGAAATTTCATTCGGGATTTCGTTTTCGTCTGAAAAATAAATTTATTTAGTTACTCCCGAAATTCGTTTTTATTTATTTAGTTTTTCGTTAAAAATTGCATTCATCCGAAAATCCAAATTAATTAAGGTCGAATCTGTCATTGAAGGCTTATGGTGTCCGTCAAATGTTCAAAGAATATTCGACGGAGCAGCTAAACTGTATGACTCTGTATAGTTTAGCTGCAATTCCACCCAATTCCAGCAGCAATCTTTTCTCTCTACATCAAATCTTTTCTCTACGTCAAATCTTTTCTCTACGTCAAATCTTTTCTCTCCACGTCAAATTTTTTCTCTCTACGACGAATCTTTTCTCTACGTCAAATCTTTTCTCTCTACGTCAAATCTTTTCTCTACGTCAAATCTTTTTTCTCTACGTCGAATCTTTTCTCCCTACGTCGAATCTTTTCTCTACGTCAAATCTTTTCTCTCTACGTCAAATCTTTTCTCTCTATGTACAATAATCTTGGACTAATAGAGTTAAGGTTAGACACATTCGACCACAGGTTCAATGGACACAGATTATATTATTGTCAGCGTCAAATCTCTTATCTATATCAAACTGTTGTCACAACGAAAATGAAAATAAAACATTTGTTTATGTCGGATCTTTCGTTTTTTGGATTATGCAGTTTCGTTATCGTTTGTTAAAACGATAACGAAAATACCTGAAATTCGGACGAATGCACATGTCTACCAGCAAAGCAGCTTCATTATTATCCCATTAAAGAAGAAGAGAATCGTGTGCTGCATTTGGAGATTTCATAATTTGCTACGTCACAAATAATTCTCCATTACGAACGCTAGTTTACAAGACCGACCGCTTCTGGCTGGTCCTTGTTTCCAAGCATGCGTGTTAGTACTTTGGACTTTTGTCCGACTGACTTGTGTACACACACTCGGGAAATCTGACAACCAAGACCACTGTCAGAGGAAAATTTTAATACCTACTAGCCAACATTTGTCCATGGAAAATCCAACAACAATTGTCCGACGGAGTGTACAAACGGTCGGATTTTCTGCCAACAGCCTGTCATCACACATTTCCCATTGGAAAATCCAATCGCGTGTTACGAGGCTTTAGCCATCCCCTTCAGCTATGAATGTTGTAGTCCATCTCATGAGGTACTTGTGTTCCAATGCATTTATGAAATATCTGTGGTCTGGTCCATAAGAGGAATTTCCTGATGTGTGGGAACAAGGGGGCTAAGAAAGTACCTATTGGACAGTAGTTTGTCTATTAGCATGAAAAATGTCCAGAATTTAGTAATAATATTCATGCTCCATAGAACTTCCCAATGCCCATACCTAGTCATTAAATACCAGAATTAAAGTTGAAGATTTATAAAGAGGCACCACTGCTTAGATACACGAAAGCTTATATAATTTTTTTGCAAACACAGTAGGGCTCAAGGACCAGTAAAAGAGCATCACTTTATTCCATTAACCCTTTCACTGCCATGTCTGTACGCCGTACGGGCTTACAAAAGTGCCTGCAGGTGGCCAAGTCCGTACGCCATACGGACCTCATTTCCCCCTCTGCTATAAGCTCATGGTCACTTCAATGACCATAAAATTATAGCAGAATTGTTCAACAGATTTTGCTGAACAATTCTATAACTCTTATCAGTGAATTACAACACGCTGATCTGAGTTATTAACCACTAATGTGACTGACCCCCCCCCCCCTCCATGCCACTGCTTCCCCCCCCCCTCCATGCCGCTGCTTCCCTGTCCCCTGCCTCTCACTGGCTCTTCCTCCTGTATACTTTGTGAGAACGGGGAGAGAACGGGGAGAGAACAGGCGGTGCATGCTGGTCCAGCAGCAGCACAGTGTCCCTGGAACTGGATGCTTGTGGGCTTCACATGCCCACAAGCAAAATGAAAATGACAGGACACAATTATATAACTTAATTTTTCATATTACAGCGGACATCGAGGGAAGAAATCTACTAAACAAGTGAGTGTTATATTGCAATGTTCTGACCTTTAGAAGTGTTAAAAAAAAAAAAAATTTACATGTCGTTGGAAGTCCACTTTAACCACTTCTTGCCCGCGCTATAGCCGAAAGACGGCTACAGCATGGACGCTAACTGCCGGGAGGGCGTCCCTGTTTACTCCCTCCCTGCACGCCCTCAAGGGCGCGCATCGGGGAAAAACTGTGTTGGCCGTGTCCATCAGACATGGCCAATCACATCGACCGTTTACAGCACGATCGTAGCAGCCAATGAGAGATGATCTCAAATGTAAACATATGAGATCATCTCTCATTGCCGGCTCTCCCTCCTCACACAGAGACAGCGTGTGAGGAGGAGAGCGATCTGTGCCAGTCAGTGAGTGCATTACAAATAAATAAAGTAATACAGTACACATAAGTGCCATCTGCCAGCCCTATTTGCCAGCCCCATCTGCCAGCCTCATCTGCCAGAGCCATCTGCCAGCCCCATCTGCCAGCCCCATCTGCCAGCCCCATCTGCCAGGGCCATCTGCCAGTGCCATCTGCCAGTGCCATCTGCCAGAGCAATCTGCCAGAGCAATCTGCCAGAGCCATCTGCCATCTGCCAGAGCCATCTGCCAGTGCCAGTGCCATCTGCTAGTGTCACATGTCATCAGTGCCACGTATCAGTGCCATCTGTCACCAGTGCCAACTGTCGTCAGTGCCAACTGTCGTCAGTTCCATCTGTCTGTGCCACCTGTCGTCAGTGCCACATATCAGTGCCATCTATCAGTACCATCTGTCATCAGTGTCACCTGCCACATCAGTGTCACCTGTCACTGTCACCTGTCATCAGTGTCACCTGCCACATCAGTGTCACCTGTCAGTGTCAGCTGTCAGTGTCATCTGCCACATCAGTGTCACATATAAGTGCCATTTGTGATCAGCGTGTCACAAAGATTATTTTCAGCCAAGGAGGCTTTACGACATTCTTGTGGCCGAAGAGAGCAACGGGGAGCTCTCCGCTTCGTATTTCTCCTCCTATTCAAATTCTGAGTCTGACATGGACTACGCGCCTGTCCTAAGCAGTGGTACAATGACAGCCTCAGAGGAGGAAGATGAGAGTCCGCCCGCCAGACGAAGGTGTACTGGTGAGGAGGCAGTGCCATCCACCAGTACTGCAGTGCCATCCACCAGCGCCGCAGTACCTCGGCAAAGGCCAATTTCCAGTGGGGTGTCACCTCAGCCCCAAAGGGTTAGGTCCCATGCTAGCCTTCCCTATTCCCTTGAGAACCCCTTGTGGCTTCCTCCTAATTCAGGAGAAGCTAACGTTCCCCCTTTCACTGCCCACCCAGGAGTCCAGGTGGACACAGAAAATTTTCCCCGATTGACTTTTTCAATTTAATTTTTACTGAGATCATGCTTGCATCGATTGTGGCCCAGTGCAACCTGTATGCACAACAATTCATTCAAGTAACCCAACGTCCTATTATGCCCGCCCCTATGAGTGGAGAGCCCTAACAGTGGAGGAGTTTAGAATTTTTTTGGGCCTCACATTCTGTATGGGACTAAACAATAAAAATGAAATACGTGCATATTGGTCAACCCTCCCCATCTACCACATGCCCATCTTTTCCTCAGTAATGCCCAGGACCAGATATCTCATGATTATGAGATTCCTACACTACAATGATAATACCCAGTGCCCTCCCCGAAATGACCCAAATTTTGATAAGCTTAATAAAATTCAGCCGCTAATAAATTATTTTTCTGAGATCTTCCCCCGTTTGTTTACCCCAGACCAACACATATGTGTGGATGAGTCCCTAATCAAATTTTCTGGCAGGCTGGGCTTAAAACAATTTATTCCCACCAAAAGGGCCCGCTATGGGGTGAAAATGTATAAATTGTGCGACCGAGCCACAGGGTATACATATTCCTTCATGGTATACGAAGGGAAGGACACCCAGCTACACCCCCCTAATTGCCCAGAATACATTGGATCGAGTGGGAAATTTGTTTGGGAACTCATAAAAACACTCCTGGAGAAAGGCTACCATCTCTATGTGGATAACTTTTACACAAGTTTGCCCCTGTTCCGAAACCTTCACAGAAAGAACACTCCAGCATGCGGCACCATAAGGACGAACCGGAAGGGCTTTCCTTAAAGCCTCGTCAACAAGAAGCTGAGAAGAGGGGAGACGGCGAGCTTACGTAATGAGGAAATTCTGGCTATGAAGTGGAGGGAACTGATCTGGAACTGACCCTGGACTGTTTGACCATGCCTCTTGCCTGCCTCTTGGACTGATCTTGTACCCTGCCAGTGGACTAGTGGGATTCATAACACAGGGGTCTCACATATGTGAGGGGCTCCAGAATTGTTTTTCTGGATGAAGAAAACTTTCATTTGTTTTCTCATTCCTAGATTAGGGTCTGGAGACTCGGAGGCTTCAAAGAGATTTGGGTGGGAGAAGCCTCTACCCCTGTCCCCATTCTGTCCTGAACGAGGACCTACTTCTGCCTGCTGCCTGTAGGACCTATGCCATCATGCCTCTGCTTGTCGCAGGAACTGACCACACCACGTGGATGGACCATGTTCCTGCCTACTACCAGAACCAATATTTTGGCACTGCTGACAATCTCTGCCTGCACTGACCCTGGAATGCATATGGACAGTATCCCTGCCTGCTGCCTGTATTGACTATGGACAGTATTCCTGCCTCTTGCCTGTAAAATTGTGTTCGCTTTTGCTGACCAAGTCCCTGCCTGCTGCCTGGACCAGTGCTATCCTCCTGTGGACAACTGCACTACTAAAACCACAGGTAATCTTTTGTTTACTCTTTTCTCAGCAGAATGTATTTTGGGGTGTAATTCTTGGTTTGTGCATGCTATGTGTACCTGGAACACCTGATGGTGTTCCTTGTATGTGGCCAAGCTGTGTAAAAGTCTCACACATTTGGTATCGCCATACTCAGAAGGAGTAGCAGAATGTATTTTGGGGTGTAATTTTTGCTATGTACATGCTATGTGTTGGAAATATCTTATAAATTAACAATTTTTTTTCCACATTTTCCCAAAACTTCTGGAAAAAAATTAACCGTTCAAAAGACTCATTTTTTTATTTTTTTTATCTGGGGGGGGGGGGGTGTTACAGGGAGGGGATGGGGAGCTAAGGGCGCAGTATCCTCGCCTCCACACTTAACAGGAAACAAGGAGATAGGGAGAGAGGAAAGGAGAAAGTATAAGAAAATGCTTTGACTATATTTTTTTCCGAAATTTGGCCAATGGAAAGGGATAGATCCAAAAATTTTTTTTTTTCTTTTTTTTCTGTCATTGTTTTCGTATTTGTAATTGTGTATGCATTTTATTTGAATGTTTTATATTTCTGTATTGGAAATTATATGGAAGAACTTGTATGTATGTTCACAATAATTTAATAAAAATAATTTAAAAACAAAAAGACTCATTATGCCTCTTAGATTATACGTTGGGGTGTTAGCTTTCCAAAATGGGATCACTTTGTGGGCGTTTCCATTGTCCTGGTGCTCCAGGGCCTTCAAAAGTGTAATAGGTGGTTCAGAAATGAGATGTGTAATTTATGCTTGTAGAATGCCTGATGGTGCTATTTCAATGTTGGGCCTCTGTACAGGGGCGGATCCAGAGTCTAGTCTCGGGAGGGGCACTGCCAGAAAATAAGGTGTACCTGTACGCCATTTTGTGCAATAGCCAGCAAAGGCACACGTGCTGATTGGCCAGAGGGGGAGCCAATTAGCGGGTCTCGCGGAAGTGATGTCCGCCGGCCACCTGCAATCGCTCCCCAGAGATGGAACAGCGGTCTGCTGATGTAAACAAGGCAGATCGCCGTTCTGTCAGAGATGAACAGAGTGATCTTGTGTTCCTGCTAACTAGGAACATGGATCACTCTGTTCATCTAGTGAGTCCATCCCCACACAGTTAGCAAGCACCCCCTAGGGACACAGTTAATCCTTTGATCACCCCTGATGTTAACTCTTCCCAGCCATTGTGTCATTAGTACAGTGACAGTATATATTTTTAGCACTGATCACTGTATTAGTGTCTCTGGTCCCCAAAAAGTGTCCAATCTGTCCGCCACAATGTTGTAGTCCCGCTAAAAAAAAAAAATCACTGTTTGCCGCCATTACTAGAAAAAAAAACCCGAAAAATGACATAAATCTATCCCCTATTTTGTAGATGCAATAACTTTTGTTCAAAACAATCAATATACATTTATTGGGATTTTTTACCAAAAATATGTAGCAGAATACATATTGGCCTAAATTGAGGAAGACATTTTTTTATAGCAAAAAGTTAAAAATATCGTTTTTTTTTTTTTCAAAATTGTCAGTATGTTTATATTGCAAAAAATAAAATTTCACCAAAAGAAAGTGCTATTAGTAGAAAAAAAATGGACATCAATTTTACTTGGGTACATCGTTGCACGACCGCGCAATTGTCAGTTACAGTAACGCAATGCAGTAACGCAAAAAAGTAACGCAAAAAATGGCTTGTTCATGGGGGGGGGGGGGTAAAACTTTCCAGAGCTGAAGGGGTTTACATTGAACAAGACTAAAAGGGCAGCATTTGTTTTTCATAAATAATGGAAGTATGGCACACAAGATTTTGCGATTTTACATATTCATTATTTTACTCACTTTTATATAATATTGGTGCTCTGGTGGGGGGGAGGGGATCCCATGCAGGAGCAATGGAGATGATCCGTTAATTGCACTGCCTGCAGTCGCAGCCGGCAGTATCAGATGACAGTGACACACAGTCACTGCTTCTTCCTGTGTTCGCGCCGTGGAGAAGATGGAGGGGAGGAGGTGGGTGGGGCCAACACTCACTCAGGGGCGGAGAACGAAGAAGGCTCCGCTATGAATGCTGGGGATGCTGGGAACCTCCTCCTCAGCAGCGGCTCCAGCCTCCGATGTGACTGACGTCACTGGTTGCTACACGCCAGGCGGCACAGGCGTTAGCAACCAGTGCAGGGAACACTGGCCAGCGGCGCAGCCCTGCCTCCACACACCTCCTCCCTCCAGCTTCTGCAGGTCCAGCGCAGCGGAGTCTCTCTCTCTCTCTCTCTCAGCGCCGCTGATCGGCTGATTAATACTGATGTGAGAGAGAGAGAGACTCGGTCGGGACTGCAATCAGTCATATTCTCGGAGGGGGCAATTGCCCCGTTGCCCCCCCCCTGGATCCGCCCCTGCCTCTGTATGTGGCCAGGCTGTGTAAAAGTCTCACACATGTGGTATCGCCATACTCGGGAGGAGTAGAAGAATGTATTTTGGGGTGTCATTTTTGCTATGTATATGCTATGTGTTGGAAATATCTTATAAATGGACAACTTTGCTTAAAAAAAATAAATGCATTTTCATTTTTTTCCCACATTTTCCCCAAACTTCTGGAAAAAAACGAACTGTTCATTATGCCTCTTAGATTATACGTTGGGGTGTTAGCTTTCCAAAATGGGATCACTTTGTGGGTGTTTCCATTGTCCTGGTGCCCAGAGGTTTCAAAATTGTAATAGGTGGCTGAGAAACGAGATGTGTAATTTATGCTCCTAGAATGCCTGATGGTGCTATTTCAATATTGGGCCTCTGTAAGTGGCCAGGCTGTGGAAAAGTCCCACACACGTGGTATCGTAATACTCAGGAGGAGGAGCAAAATGTATTTTGGGGTGTCATTTGTGATATACACATGCCATGTGAGAGAAATAACCTATTACAATGAAAATTTTGTGAAAAAAAATAAAAAAAAATGTAAATCTTGATTATGCAAAGAATTGTGGGAAAAAAATTACAACATCAAAAACCTCACCATGCATCTTACTAAATACCTTGAAATGTCTACTTTCAAAAAAGGGTCATTTGGGGGGTATTTGTACTTTCCTGGCTTGTTTGGGTCGCAATAAATGAGATAGGCCACCAGTACATCAGGTGTGCTAATTTTTTTATAATTCGCACCACAGCTTGTAGACTCTATAACTTTCACAAAGACCAAATAATATCCACTAATTTGGGTTATTTTTTACCAAAAATATGTAGCAATATAAATTTTGGCCAAAATTTATGAAGAAAAATTAATAATTTGCTAAATTGTATCACATAAACTAAGAAAAATGTGTTTTTTTTTCAAAATTTTCCGTCTTTTTTCATTTATAGCGCAAAAAAATAAAAAACCCAGAGGTGATCAAATACCACCAAAATAAAGCTCTATTTGTATGAAAAAAAGGACAAAAAAGGTATTTGGGTACAGTGTTGCATGACTGAGTAATTGTCATTCAAAGTGTGAGAACACTGAAAGCTGAAAATTGGTCTGGGCAGGAAGGGTGTTTAAGTGCCCAGTAAGCAAGTGGTTAATATGGTCTGTTGTTTTCTTAAAGAATCTCACATAACACACAGCATGACCCCACTTCAACCAGATTTCTACAAGACTGTCATCTCCTGCATAACATCAGCCGCCATAAAAGTAAAAACTATAATTTTTATATAAAATATAAATGTCAGACATTCAGGTATTGTAACAAAACACCATAAAATTACAGATCATGCCAGTATATTGTTGGAGCTCTCGGATGATCCTCAAGAGGATTTCACATAGGATTCTTCATCTCCAACATGTTTAGCAGGACAAAAGCTCACTTCCTCAGGGAGAACTTGCATAAATCCCTGCTGTAGATTAGAATTACAAGTAACTTGTTTCCAACATTTGAAGGATCGACAGCCGCCATACTTGAGAAGCAATAAGACCTCACCAATCACTATGTAAAGACATTAATATACTCCATAGCTACCTCTCAGACTATCCCAAGTGTCCAAAAGCAAAAGGTCCCCCAGCCTCAAAGCCAGAGAATAAAAGCTCATACAGTATATATGTATATTTACATTTGTAAAATTCCAATTAAATATATTTTTAAAAATATGCTTGTGGAGTAGTTATTACATTTACGAAAATACAAATGAAATTATTTCAGAAAATAAATATGTCAGTCGCAAGGGTTGTGCTTGGGTATTGTTAATGAAAGTAAGATGGTGGCACACCACAGTAGAGTCAAAATCTTAGAAGTTTTTGTTGTCACCTTGCCAAACAAAAACACAGGATCATAGTTGACGTGTTTCACACAAATCACTCGTGCTTACTCATAACTCATAACTGTTACCTCCTCCCATGCTCGCCTTCAGGACTTCT
The DNA here is from genome assembly GCA_028564925.1 of Lithobates sylvaticus. Taxonomy (NCBI): domain Eukaryota; kingdom Metazoa; phylum Chordata; class Amphibia; order Anura; family Ranidae; genus Lithobates; species Lithobates sylvaticus. The sequence goes on from CM053029.1 coordinate 41,927,689, forward strand.
CCAGAGCCTCTGCCATCCTTTAGAACTCCCTGCCCCAGTATGTCCGATCAGCCCCTACCCTGTCTACCTTTTGGAGATCCCTGAAAACTCATTTATTCAGGGAAGCCTATCCCACACCCACCTAACAACAACTGTTCCCGAGCCACCCCCATCAAATTATTCTCTGCAGCTATTACCTTTTGTACCACCACCCCCTCCTTTTAGAATGTAAGCTCTACGAGCAGGACCCTCCTGTACCCTTTGCATTGAGCTGTACTGTAATTGTGTTGTCCCCCCTATACATTGTAAAGCATTGCGTAAACTATATAAATCGCGTATAATAATAATAATAACTTGCGCAGTGTTATGGACAGTTAAAGATCACGCTGTTTTTTAAATTTTTATTTATTTCTGGTACTTATATAGCTCCGTCAATTTATGTAACGCTTTACATATACATTGTACATTTACATCAGTCCCTACCTTCAAGGAGCTTACAATCTAAGATCCCTAACTTACATTCATACAAACACATACTAGGGACAATTTAGACAGAATCCAATTAACCTACCAGCTTGTCTTTGGAGTGTGGGAGGAAACCAAAGTACCCAGAAGAAACCCACGCAGGCAGAGGGAGAACATGCAAACTCCAGAGAGGTAGTGTCGTGGTTGGGATTCAAACCAGTGACCCTTTTTACTGCTAGGTGAAAGTTCTACCCACTACACCACTGTGCCACCAACATTTCATACAAGATTTTAAATGGGAAGCATTTCAGTTATATGTGACTTTTCTCAAAGCTTTCTTAATGTCTTCATTTCTCAAACTGTATATGAAAGGATTTAGTAAGGGCGTAAGCACAGTGTATAGCAATGACAGTGTCTTACTGAAGATTTTCATCTGTCCTTCCTTTGGAAGTATGTACGTGGCAATTAGAGTCCCATAAAATATAGATACAACTGTCAAGTGGGAGCTACATGTTGAAAAGGATTTTTGTCTTCCAGAATTGGTGGATATCCTTATTATGGTTAAAACAATACACACATATGAAATTACTATTACCACAAATGGTAAGATAATTGCGAGAATGCACATTAAGATGGCTTCTATCAGACGCATAGACACATCTGAGCAAGAAAGATCCATCAAAGGGTAATAGTCACAAAAAAAATGGTCAATAATATTTGACCTGCAGAAATATAGTTGAGTTATTCCATGTATCAGAATCAGTGCAACCAAACAGCCTAAGAGCCAAGAGGCAACCACCAATTTAATGCAAAGCATATGGTTCATAATGGTGACATAATACAGAGGAGAACAAATGGCTAGGTAGCGGTCGTAGGACATCATTGTCAGAATAAAACATTCAAATCCCTCGATAAAAATGAAAAAATATAGCTGAGTGATACATCCAGAAAACGATATGAAGGCCCCTTGATGTAGTACAATATTTAGCATGAAAGGGGAAATATCTGTGGTCAGCAAGATATCCGCTACGGAGAGCTGAGTGAGGAAGAAGTACATGGGAGAGTGGAGGTTCTTGCTGATGGACACCAGTGAGATGATCAAAGAGTTTCCACATATTGTCACACAGTAAACGATAAGAAGTAAGATGAAGAGGAATACATTACGTCTGTCCATGTCATGGAACCCCAAAAGGAAAATGACTGTGATGTTGTTCTCCATGATGCCTTTGTGTTACAAACAAGCACACACAAAATATTATTAGAACCAATAATACCTCACTTTAGCTTCTGGTGCTGGGCACTGTGCTGCCAGTGTTTGGTGTTGGGTTTTCTTAGACTAAAAACTTCACTAACGGTTAAAGCGTAAATGTAAACCCTGACAATGTACTTCTCTTATTTGCTCAATTTTGGTTTGATAGGTTCCAAAATGCATTATGTCAAAAATCAAGAGCTGGATTATCTCAAGAAGTCAAATTAGCCCTCTTTATTATCTAAAGCTTGCTGATCAAAATTTGGGAAGTTAAGCTGGAATCGGATGATTTTCTATCCATCTATGGGCAGGCTGATTGTTCTGAAGTCAATCTATTGATTGACTTCAGTGCAACCAGCCTGTCGTTTTTTTTCTCGATCACTACCAGTGGCAGGAGCCACAAGCAGTTATTATTGCATTCTGACGGCTGGGAAACCTCCCACTGTCAGAATACAATAGCACAGCGGGAGGGATTCCCCCATCCACACTGACTGTGTTATGGAGGTATTGCTCAATTTTCTTTCCTTCAAACAAAATTGCTTGAAAATTGCTTGAAAATTGCTTGAAAATTGCTTGATTCCCCCATCAACACCGACACGGAATCCCTCCAGCAGTGCTATTGTGTTCTGCTGACATGGAGTGCAAGAAGTCTAACTATAGACTGCTGGCACTATAGCACTATAGCTGCTATAGCACTAGCTGCTATAGCACTATAGCTGCTGGCAGTGATTGGGTGAAAAAAACGACAGTCTGGTTATACTAAAGTCGATTGATGGATCAACTTCCGTACAACCAGCCTGCCCATAGACGAATCAGAAGTCATCTTATTCTTGCTAAACCGGTAACATTGGCCAGCTTTAGACTGCAAAATGAATAGTGTCAAGGGTGTGTCGGCCCGCAACAGGATTTTAAAGCTGAGTGTATTTCTGGCTATCTACTGCACATATTTTTCTGTACTTGTGGGTCCTTTTGCTGTCATATCTCTTTTTTTGCACCAAATTGGTGTTCCAAGACATGGATAGATTTAGGGTATTGCTTTTCATCTTACTTTTTATCATTTACTGTGACCTGTAAAGGTTTTTAAAGCATTGAACAGTTTTAGGTTTTGATGTTTTCCCCCTTTTAATGGCCAATTCCAATTATAAGGTTTGACATGTTGAGTATATATTTACTTAATGCATCCTCTTCTTCTATATTTTATCCAAAAAAATTATAATATATTGTGTTTTTGGACACTTTTCTTATTCCATCAATTGAAAGGATATTTGGTGATGATGACATAATTTTTTAGGATGTAATTTGATGTAAATGGTTGTTTTAGAACTGCAAAGTGCATGGTGATTCCATAATATTTTCCTCAGAATTTAGTGATTCCTTTTTTTTTTTTCTCTGCTTGATCTACAAAAACTGTTGCAGCTGACTACAGTTCTCTTTTTTTTTTTTTTTTTTTTTTTAACTGTTTCTTAAAGCCACAAGTTTGGAATGTTCAATGAAAATAGTTTCGAGGCATGTCTTTAATTTTTTATTTTTTTTTTACACAAATAAACAACTGAATGAACATTTTCCAAGAGTGGTGATTTCATCGTTTTTGCCAGGGGTTGTATATTATTTGGACTAGTAACTAAATCCTAATGACAGGATAATCAAAAAACACACTGCATGTTAAATAAATGGAAAATAGAATGTACTTACACCATTTAATAATAACCTATGATGTTGGACCATAGTTGTTTTTTGTTTTTCCTTTAAATAATCCAGCAACTATAAGGGAGATTTAATTTTTAAAGTAGTAAATGTAAAGAAATAAAATATGATGTGAAATAATTAAAATGTTAAAAAGATAGTTTCAGATATTTTCAGTCAGTTTTACATGTAAATCATGGATAATAAAATGAGTGAAAAAACCTAAAAAAAATAATAAGTTGCCTTTTATCTGAACAATATATAAAATATATAAGATATAAAACTATCTCACTCAAAATGCTGATCAATACTGTTGAATAAACCCTGTCTGACAAAGAAGAGTGAGGCTTTACACACAGTTTATATAGAAAAACGAACAATCCTATAGGGAGTAAATAAAACCCTTGAGTGCCTATGTTTGTAAAAGAAAAAAAATTATGCTGGATAATTATAAAACTCATTTTTTTCAGCAATAACTTCATCACTACTTAAGATAACAAAGTTATACATACTTTACAGTATATAGTTTTTAACCACTTACAAACCACTTACAAACCAGAAGATTTGCAAAAAACGGAAAATTGTATCATACTTACCGTAATTTTCCTTTCCTGGTGCCTATCCATGGCAGCATACCTGTGATAGAGCTCCGCCTCGACTCCTCCCTCAGGACTAGTGAATAGCATAAATTAAAGGCACCGTCCCTCCCCCAACATTCTCTGTAATATAGCATACCGAGGGTGGGAGCGTATGCTGCCATGGATAGGCACCAGGAAAGGAAAATTACGGTAAGTATGATACAATTTTCCGTTTTCCTGGTGCCTCCATGGCAGCATACCTGTGATAAATAACTAGCTGACAAGGGTGGGATAATGCTTGTTAAATGTTTAATCAGAAAAGGACATTGCAGCCTGGACTGCCCTCCTTCCGAACTCAACAGTAGTGAGAGCTCCTGGATCGATATGGTAGTGCCTGAGAAAGGTATGGCGAGAAGACCAGGTGGCGGCCCTGCAAACCGTCTCCAATGAAACATTAGCCCTTGCTGCCCAGGAAGCTGAGACTGCCCTTGTGGAATGAGCATTCACTCGGGAAGGAGGATCCATATTCTTCACCCTGTAGGCCTTCTGAATCAGCTTTACGACCCAAGATGCCAGAGTTCTGATGGAAGCTTCTTTCCCCCTGTATTTACCGAAAGGTACCACAAAAAGTCTCTCGGAGTCCCTGAAGGGACTGGTGGCTTCGAGGTAAGCCCTGAGCACTCTGGAGATGTCTAGCTCGTGACAAGACTCTGAATCCGTATTTGTGAATACTGGAAGAGCCCAAGGTTCTGCCATATGGCTTGTGGTAGTGACTTTAGGCGTGAAGCCCCTAAGGGGACGGAGTTCCACTCTGTCTGGGAAAAAGGAGATATGGTCGTCCCCTATCCCTAACGAATGTAGTTCTGAAACTCTTCGGCCAGATGTGATGGCTAGCAGGAAGGCAGTTTTCAGTGATAGGTTCCAGATTGCCACTTGTTCTACTGGAGCAAATGGATGGCTAGATAGGACCTCCAGGACTAGGGACAGATCCCACTTAGGGAACGGCCGCCCGGCAGGAGGGCGGATCTTTAGCACCCCCCTGAGGAAGGTGACCACCAGAGGATCCTCTGCCCATCTTTTATTTGTGGCTGCGGAAATAGCTGCTACCTGCACTTTGAGAGAACTCAGACCGAGCCCCAGGTCGAGACCTGACTGAAGGAAACCCAAAATATTGGGTGTGGAAGGAAAGATTGGGTCAAAGCCTTTATCCGTGGCGAAAGACAAGAATTTGTTCCAGATTCTTGAGTAGATAGCGTTGGTCGCCGGCTTTCTGGCCCTCAGTAGTGTTGATATAACCCCTGGGGAACACCCTAAGGCTTCAAACCTTCGCCTCTCAACTTCCAGATTCGAAGATCTAGCTTCTGTGGGTTCGGATGAACCAGGTTGCCTTGCGACAGAAGATGAGGAAAAGGGGGGATCCTGATTGGAGGACTCACGCTGAGGCGCATGGCCAGAGGAAACCAGGGTCTCTTCGGCCAATACGGGAGTACCGCCAACACTTGCACTGATTCCCTGAGGACCCTCAGGAGGAACCTGAATATTAGTGGCCGGGGAGGGAAGGCATATGCTGTCGTGAACCTCCAGGGGCACGTCAGGGCATCCACTGCCTCGGCTTGCGTGTGTGGCAGGCGGGAGAAAAATCTGTCCAGCTTTGCATTCTCCGGGGTGGCAAATAGATCCACCTGAGGGGGATCCCACAGGTTGGAGATCTGAAGGAAGACCTGGGGATGGAGCGCCCACTCGTTGATGTCTTGGAAGTTTCTTGACAACGAGTCTGCTTCCGTGTTTAGTCTGCCCGGGAGATACATCGCTTTGAGATCCAGGAGGTTCTTCTCCGCCCAGAGCATGATCGGCTCTACCTCCCTGAGGAGCGATCTGCTGCGCGTGCCTCCCTGCCTCTGCAGATATGAGACAGCCGCCCTGTTGTCCAGGCGTAGGAGTATCCTCCGCCCTCTGACTTGAGATGTCAGAGTAGTCAGTGCCAGGAAGGCTGCCCTCATCTCCAAGATGTTGGATACCACTCCCCGGGTAGAACATGACCATCTCCCTTGAATCCTGGTTTCCCCGCAATGGGCCCCCCAGCCTTGCCCGCTCGCGTCGGATGTGACCGTGGTCCAAGAGAGGGAGCCCAGATAGTGAGGCTTGGAGAGGTTCTCCGGGATTGTCCACCAGCGCAGACTCCTGCGCATTGCTCCCGTCAGCAGGATTGTCTGTGAGAGACGCTGTCTCTTCCATTGAGCCAAAAAACCTGTTTGAAAGTATCTCAGGTGCCAATGGGTCCAAGGCATCAGGGGAATACAAGAGGACATTGTGCCAATAAGACTCAGACATTGTGATGCCGTCAGGTACTGGCTCTGGATGGTCTTGCGCATCCTGCGGATGATGATCCTTGCCTTCGAAGGAGGTAACGACACTGTCCCCTCCTGAGTGTTGAACATCGCACCTAGGTAGACCATCTGTCGAGTTGGTGTTAATTGACTTTTGTCCATATTTATAAGCCATCCCAGTCTTCTTAGGGACTGTAGAAGGATCTCCCGGTGACGTACCAATTGCTCCGGACTGCTGGCTAGTAGGAGGATATCGTCCAGGTAGTGGTATATCCTCAGGCCCTTCTCCCGAAGGGGGGCCAGAGCGGATATCAATATTTTGGTGAACACTCTGGGGGAGGTGCACAGCCCAAAGGGTAGGGCTTGAAACTGTAGGTGGGTTTGGCCCACTGCAAACCTCAGATACTTCTGGAATGCAGGAAGAATTGGGATATGGAGGTAGGCATCCTGCAGGTCGACCGAGATCATCCAATCCATTGGTTGGACTACTTGGATAATTGTTTGCAGGGACTCCATCTTGAAGCTCTCGGTGCTGATGTACAGATTGAGCTTCTTCAGGTCTATCACTGGCCTCCAACCACCTGTCTTTTTGGGTACTAGGAACAGGGTAGAGTAGAAGCCTGTGAAGCGCTCTGACAAGGGAACCGGTACAGCCGCCCCCTGAAGCTGGAGGGATGTTATAAACTGTACTAGGGCCTGCGCTTTTGACGGTGAGGCCGGAATCTCGGTTCTCTTGAAGGATATGGGAGGTGGAGTGTGAGAGAACTTCCAAAAGTGTCCCCACTGGATTGTTGATAAAACCCAGGGGTCTTGGCAATGGGTAGTCCAGACTGGGACAAAGGACTTTAGCCTGGCTCCTACCGATGGACTCTGGAGTAGCCCGGCGTCAAAAGGACTGCTTCTGCTCCTGAGGGGTCCTAGGGGCTTTGTTTTTCCTGCTCAAAAAGGAAGCTTGGGTGCCTCTCCAGGGCCTTCTGTTGTCTCTGAAGTACCTTGACTGTCTAAAGTCCCTGGCGTTTGACTGGCGGAACCTGGACGGACCTCCTCTGGGACCTCGCACCCTTTTGTCCTGGGGGAGCATACCAGATTTTCCCCCTGTCACCCTGGAGATAGCCTTCTCCAATTTGTCTCCAAATAGCGCTTTGCCATCGAACGGGATCTTACACCAATTTTGCTTGGAGGCGAGATCAGCCGTCCAGGGCTTCAGCCATAAGGCTCTCTTTGCCATCACAGAATGGAGCATAGACCGGGCCGAGCATCTGATGGTGTCAATGGCTGCCTCCCCGACAAAGTCTGCCGACAGTCTAAGTTCCTCCAAGGCTTTTATTATGTCTTCCCTAGGGACCTCCTGTCGTAGGGCCGTCTCGATGTTGTCTGTCCAGGCTCTGATGGCATTTGACACAGAAGTGAGGGCAATGGCCGGTTTACAGGCGGCTCCTGCGGCCAAGTAGCTCCTCTTAAGCTCCAGATCGATCCGCCTATCTAGAGGATCTTTGAAGGAAGCGGAATCCTCCATTGGGAGGGTGACATTCTTCGCTAAACGCACCACGGCCGCGTCTACTACCGGCATGGAGTTCAGCGACTGCGTTTCAGCCTCTGGTAGAGGATAAAGTTTATTGAGCCGGCCCACGGAGAGCTTCTTGTCGGTTCTTAACCATTCATTTTGGATGACTTCCGTGATCTCCCCCATTAGAGGGAAGAGAATCTGTCTCCTTTTGAGGAATGGGAAGTAACTCCTGGACCTTTGAGGTGGTTCCTCCGCCTCCTCCCAGGTGATCGCGGTCTTGACCGCTTGGATGAATGGTGGGACCAGGGCATAGCTGAATCCAGACGGCTCTGACTCCTCTGAAGAGTCCCCTGAGGGGTCTTCAGGTGGTAATTTCTCGGCCGGCCGTGACGGCGGCGGGGGGGTACTGACTGCCGAAGGACCTGGAACTTCGTGATCTGTTTCCCCTGCCTGTGTCCGTGGGACTGGCTGAACGGGGACCAGGGCTGCTAGCTCGGAGAATGAGTCCCTCATTGTCCGCTTAAGCAGATCCACGACCTGCTGACTCTCGAGCTCGCGGTTGGCCGCGTAGTCCCTGAAGCAGTCCTTACAGACCAGTTTGCCCGGTAGCGGCGTAGCCCCACATGTCCAGCACTTCTTCTTTGCGCCACTTCTAGGGGAAGGCGACCGGTCTCGTCTTCTGGATCTTGACCTCTCTGATTCGTGGCGTGAGGACCGGGACCCATGGTGAGAGGAACGGGACCTGCGGTCTGGGCTGTCATCATTGTCGCTGCGTCTTGACGACTTCTTGGTGCTTTTGGAGTGGGCAGGGCTACGATGCAAAGAATCTATGTTAGATTCATGCAGTGCACTTTTTTTTTTTTTTTTTTTTTTTATACTCACGTACAGTTGGTCTCATACCTATTGGACGTAGGAGGATCTTTGTTACGAGATGAATAACTCATAGCGCGGTTGGGCAGAGGGATCAGCTGCGGAAATATAGTAAGATAGGGGAAGAGAGAGAGAGAAAGGACTATGTAGATTTAAGCGTACACATAAATACCTACATGTAACATATACTTGCTTATATACCCGCATACATGTGCGCCCCTCCCGCCCCCTTCCCCCCCCTCTTCCTTTCTCTTTTTTTTTTTTTATTTTTGCCAGAGATTTCCCATGTATACACAACACGCACAAAAAAAAAAAGGTATATTAAATTATATTATGCCTTTTCATCATTAAAAAAAAAAAAACTTTTAATTGCTTATTTGGGGAACCTACCGAGAGACGGTCAGCAAGAGGCTCGCAGGGCACGGCTGAAACACTACTGACAGCCATGACCCTGCTGCTGTCCTTTAAATACAAAAGGAGGTGGATGGGCTAATCCCACACCACCTCCTACCTATTAAAAATGAAGAAAGGGCAAAAACTGGAACTTTTTCCAGTAACCAAAATGGCCACCGGGCGGTCAGGCCGCTGCGCATGCGCACGCGCATGCGCAGTAGCTATCGGCGGCGAGGGCTCTGTGCGGAGCCCTCGCCAGTCGGCGTCTCCTCACCACCCCGGAACGCGCATGCGCCCATCAGGTGGCGAGGACGCCGACCCCGGGGGGACCTGTCAGCCGCATGCAGGAGCAATAAGGAGCGCTCCCGCGGCCCCCCCCCCCCCCCCCATGAAGATGACTATTTGGTGGCATCCCTGTACAAAACAAAAGGGAAGGCATGTAAGCAACATCAAAGGCACAATTATATGGGAGGGAAGAGAGAGGGAGAAGGGGAGAAAAAGAGAGGGGAAAAAGGGAAAAAAAAAAAAAAAAAAAAAGGTAACCGGCCTGAGACTGAGCTGATCCACCTGCGACTCGCTGCGATTCATCATAGAAGGCGGCAGACTGCGTTCCTGTGAGGAAACTCTGCAAGAAGACCCCACAGATCCACAGAGGGGTTCCCAGTCTTATTAGTGCATTGAGCGGACCCAAGAACAGGGACTTCGCACGGGAAAGGCTAAACCCGGCGGACGCTGCCGAAGGCAGAGGTATGGACATCTGCTACTCTTCACCAGCACAAGAGGTATGAGGAAATAAAAGGAGAATGTTGGGGGAGGGACGGTGCCTTTAATTTATGCTATTCACTAGTCCTGAGGGAGGAGTCGAGGCGGAGCTCTATCACAGGTATGCTGCCATGGAGGCACCAGGAAATTGGTTCCCCCGCAGTGCAATGGGCGCGCGTGTGCTTGCTATGCCTGCTTAAAAGGCTGACATACAGCTATAACGGCTTGCGGGAACGTGCCGACCTGCCGCAGTATGACGGCGGCTGGTTGGCAAGTGGTTAAGGAAAAGGCTTTATTTTGGGGATAGTGTCTTGCAACATTTATTTTATTTTTTATGCAATCCACAGACAAAAAGTATTGAAATAATACACAAAAACAATTTTTTTCTTCTGTGATCATCAATGTTAGTTAACCCATTGATGCCGACATAACACAAATATGTGGCCCCAGTGTGTCATGTTCCTGATCCAAGGCCAAGGTCCTATGAGGGCTCCCTGTGTGGCTCAGTGCAGTAAACCCCTGAAGGTGGTACAGGAGGTTGTAGTGCCCAAAGAAGCACAGGTTGCCAGCAGGGAACTGGAGAGCTGGACCGGTGATCACCTGGAGAATGCTGGAGATGGCAGCGTAAACAGCAAGGCAGTAGTCTCTCGGGAAGTCCAGATGTACTTGGCAATCGGTGCACACAGGCAGTCAAAGGTAAAAGCCAGGCCGAGGTTCAAACATGGGTGATCAATCAGGAGGCAGAGGCAGATAGCGGAAACAGGAACTTTGGCTGAGGTCATACACAGAAAGGCAAGCAGATGAGAAGTAGCAGTAGTCCAAAAGGCAAGCCAGGGTCATACACAGGTGATCAGAAACAGAAGCAAGATCAAGCCAAGGGGTCAATGCCAGGGAGAGGAGATCAGACAGGTCTGGAACAAGCCGAGTCACAATGGGAAATCCAAGGAATAGACACAGAGGCTCAGGAACACAGAAAGGCTGAGGACAATCCATCAATATTCTGGGTGCAACAGCAGTCTTTTATAGGACAGCAAGTGGCCACATGTGTCACGTAATGTGCGTGCTGCAAATGCATGTTTGCCTATTTGCGTCGTTGCGGGTTCGCCTATTCACCGTCATGCTTTTTTGTTCACCTGTTCATTGGAAAGTGCTGGATGTGCCCATTACCAGTATTCGTAACATTTACAGTTCTTCTTTGGTAACTTTCCTGACACACTGCTCTAGGCTTTTTATCCATGGGGACATATTATGCGTATCTCCCTTTGTGCTCACCGAAACCCCCCCAGGCCCCGTACTAATGATCGGGACCCAGATCTCCCGACTCCGGCCTCACTGGACTGGGCTTTTTGATGTGGGGTTGCATATATGCATATCCGTCTTTGTGCTGGGAGCATGCTGTGGACAGGGGTCACACCCAAAGTAACGATCTGGACCCGGAAATCCCAATTCTGGGTTACCTGATCGCTGTGGTAGCCTCTTATTGACTACCACAGGAATCAGTCACTGTGAAGCCCACCCCTGTGTTTCTCTTTCTGTGAATTGCAGAGAAAAAAAAAAGTGTGTGAAAAATATATATATATAAATTAAAAAAAAAAAAGAAAGAAAAAATACCTAGATTAAGGTTTGATCTAGGTCAGTGCCAGGGTTAAGTAAGGGTCAAAGTCAAGGTCAGGGTCGGAGGTCATAGTTTGTATACTTTTGGTATGTTTTTTTTTTTCTTTCAATAGTTTTTCATTAAGTTTTTCATGATTAAGAACGAGGTATACATAAGCATTATATCCTTCTGTTGTTTAGGAATTTAGAACACAGAATATCTTACATCAGTATATCAACTAGGATTGGATTATAAAAACCCTTAAGATATTGGTTATTATGTTAAAGTGAGGAGTTGAAGTTGGCCCGTTCCACCTGACACCCCTATTGGGATTAACCTGTGTCATGGGCTGCGTGGCCAGCTACCACCTCACAGAACACTTCTAAACATGAACATATATAGGTTATGGGTGAGGAGTATAATCCAATGAGAAGTATAACAAAGGTTGTAAAGGTAAAAGTTTTTTCACCTTAATGCATTCTATGCATTAAGGTGAAAAAACATCTGACAATACCCCCCCCAGCCCCCTATTTTACTTACCTGACCCCTCAAAAGTCCCACGCTCGCCCCCGACAGCCTCTTTGCCGCTCACCTTGGCCGTTGATTGACTAGAGTGGATGGGTTGAAAGCAGCGCAGTCATTGGCTCGCGCTGCTGTCAATCACATTCAATGACGCAGCGTGCCGGGGGGGGGCGGGGTTGAGTGATACAGTGAGCGGCTATAGCCACCGGCTGTATCACGGGAGTGGGCCCCCAAGTACTCCACACCATGTGAGGGAGCTGGCATTAAGGTGAGAAGTACTTGCGGGGGGGAGCCGAGACAGCCGCTGAGGGACCCCGAAGATCAGATTCCGGGCCACTCTGTGCAAAACGAGCTGCACAGTGGAGGTAAGTATAACATGTTTGTTATTTAAAAAAAAAAAATCTCCTTTACAACCCCTTTACCATACACGGTTGATTGCTCATGAAAACAGAATCATGAAGATTGGAGAACATGAGAAAAAGAGAAGATGGAAGAGAAAAGGAGATAAAAAGAATAGAAGAGGTGAGGGGTAGAGGTAGAGAGTCAAATGTGTCTTCACGGAGCGCTAACATGGGCTTAATAGCCCTATGAAGGAATCAAAAGAGTGTGGATATAGTCAGCCCAGGGTTCCCAGGTGGCTTTGAATTTTCTTACTGTATCCTGTAGTATGCTGACCATCTTATCCTAGGCCATGATCCACGATATCTTCCTTTTCGTCATGGCAAAGGAGTTTCTAGCTATTGTCAGTTTAGCCCCTAGGAATATGAAGTGGACCAGCCCCCCCGCATTCTTCAATACAGCTATGTGTGGAGATTTAGTGACATGTATGCCTGTCACTTTGCAGACCATGGCAAATATTTTGTACCAGAAGCTTCTTATTTTGGGACATTTAAACCAGATGTGAATCATGGAGCCCACATGGGAGCAGTCTCGGAAGCAAAGGGGAGGCTGTAGGATAGAATTTAGCCAGCCTTGTGGGTACCAAATACCATTGTGTTACTACCTTGAGATCTGCTTCAAACAATGAGACATTTAGAATTCCTTGATAGGCCCTGGAGGTCGCAGCGTACCATTCCTTGTCCCACTCTTGTGAAGGGTCCCTCTCCCATTCTGCCATATAGCTGGGTTTAAAGTTAACCCTAGAGAGCAACTCATAGATCACCGAGATCCCTCCCCTCTGCTCCATGGCCTAAGCACATCAGTGTTCGTAGGGTGTAATGTTGGGAGGAGAAGGTCTAGTCTTCCATAATGAGTGAAGGAAGTTGGTAATCTGGAGGAATCTAAATCTCTCCTAGGAGGGCATTTCAAGTTTGTTGAGGCCATAGTTAAGTAAGTGGTCCAGATAGATTGAAGACGTGGCCGGTTCTGTACATCCCCTTGTCCAGCCACCATTGAAATTCTTTATAGTTCATTCCTGTGGGGAATTGGGGGTTGTGGAAAGTAGGACGAGTGGACGGATCTGGGAGATTAATTCCATGTGGCCTTTTAGGCCATTCCATAAAGAGTATGAGTGGAAAACTGTTGGAGTCTAAATAGACGGCCGAGTTTGGGTAATCAAGAGTGAAGCGAGGTACAGCCTGGCGTTCCATTTGCACCCAATCTGTTTTGATAGCTCTTGAGTAAATTATGGAAATCTGGGCCAACGGGGCTGCGTTATAGTACCAAAGAAGGTTGGGTAAGCCAAAACCTCCCTTGTTGCAAGCTCTGTATAGGAGCAATTTAACACACCGATGCCCCTTTGAACCCCATACAAAGGCGAACATTTTTGCTTGAAAATGCTGTAAATGATCCTTATTGATGGGTATCGGAAGTGACCGAAAGAGATACAGAATTTGTGGGAGTAGAGTCATCTTTACAGAGTGGATCCGTCCTAGCCATGAAAGATTGAATTGTGACCATTGACTAAGGTCGGATTCCAATTTTTTCAGTGGGGGATAATTAGCTGAATATAGTTGGTTCACTCTTTTAGTGTGTTTGACTCCCAAGTAGGGTATCATGGAATCACTCCATTCAAAATCAAAGTGGTCTTTTAGTCGGGAGAGGGTTCAGGGACATTGATGTTAAGGACTTGAGATTTAGACATGTTAACACGCATTCACAATACATTTCCAAATTTAGTTAGTAGGCGGCAGATGCTTGGTAACAAAATTATAGGGGAGGTGATGAATAGTAGAAGGCCATCTGCAAAGAGGGCACATTTATGTATTTGAGGGCCACATGACGAGACTCTGTGCATATCTGGGTTGGACCTAAGGGCTATGGCTAGAGTTTCAATCGCCATTGCAAAAATTTGTCGGGATATGGTGCAGCCTTGTCTTGTGCCTTTTGATATTAGAAAGGGTTCTGAATAAAAGCCTTGGAGTCACACCCTGGCTTCAGGGGACATGTAAAGGGCACTGATGATGTTAGGAAAATGTTGTCCCACTCCCCAACATTCCAAGATGGAGAAGAAGTAGGGCCAAGACACTGAGTCGAAGGCCTTTTGTAGATTGATGGAGAAAAGAAACCCTTCTTGTGGCTTCTCCCCTTCCCAACCTGAATGCAAAAGTGATATAATGTCTATCGCTCTTCTGATCTGGTCTGGACCTTGTATACCTGGTATGAACCCTACCTGATCCTTATATATGTATGAGCTTATGAATGATTAGAGCCGATCAGCTAGGATTTTAGTTTGGATTTTTAGGTCATTATTTATGAGAGACATAGGGTGATAGTTACTTACTTCACTAGGATCCTTTCCTGGCTTTGGGATCACAGTGATATATGCTGATTTAAGAGATCGTTCTAAAGGAGCTCTTTGCCTGAGGGAATGAAGAAGCGTGCTAGGTAAGTGGATAGGGTAGTCGCGTAGGCTTTACAGTAGGGGATGGAGAAGCCATCAGGCCCTGGAGCTGAGCCCCATTTTAGGTGTTTGATGACTTGGACAACCTCTTCAGAAGATATTGGGGCCTCTAATATGTCATGGTGGCAATCTTCTAATTTGGGGATAGGTAGAGAGTCTAATGCCCCGTACACACGGTCGGATTTTCCGATGGAAAATGTCCTATCGGACAATGTTGTCGGAAATTCCGACCGTGTGTAGGCTCCATCGGACTTTTTCCATCGGATTTTCCGACGGACAAAGTTTTATCTCCTGCTGTCAAATTTTCCGACAACAAAGTCCGATCTGACTTTTTCCGATCGTGTGTAGCGAATTCCGACGGACAAAGTGCCACGCATGCTCAGATCAAATTACAAGACCAAAGCTATTGGCTACTAGCCTCTACGTAGTTCCGTCGTACGCAACGAGTGTCATCACGTTCAGAATGATCGGATTTTCCGACAACTTTGTCCGACCGTGTGTATGCAACACCAGTGTCGGACAAAATCCGTCAGAAAAAACCAGACGGATTTTGTGGTCGGAATTTCCGACCGTGTGTATGGGGCATAAGAAGGAGTCAACCTGAGCTTGATCAACCCTGTTCTCCCCATTATCTAGTTTTGTATAGAAATCATGAAATGCTCCCATCATCTTCTGTGGGTATTGTGTTGTTGAGCCACCTGTGATGCGTACAGCGAGGGCCGCTGCTAGCATTGAGCCCATTAAATCTCTGTGTTGATAAAACCTGGCTCCACTCCATCTTAGACTTTTTTCTGCTTTAGATGTGAGAGCGAGATTCAACGTACTGTAGTTGTTGCTGCATCTAGTTTGGGTATGGGAACAGCTTTAGGGTCACATCTATGTTTGCTGAGGTTTAGGAACTCCTTTTCCAAGTGCTGTATTTCTGCCCTGCTCGATTAGTTTGAGATGAAAGCTGTATAAATTTCCCTCTGATGGTAGCTTTATGCACTGCCCAGAGGGTAGTGGGAGAAATCTCTTCCACATCATTATCGTGTAAGTAGTCAGTGAAGTCCCTTTCAATATCTATTGTTTGCACTGGGTTGCTGAGAATGGACTCCTTCAGTTTCCAGTGTCTGGGACTTTTCTGGCCCTACAGTCTTTTTAGGACTAGAAAGACCAGAGAATGGTCAGACCATACTGTGTCTCTAATGAAGGATTTGTGTGCTAGGGGAATCATGGCTGGGGATATAATGATATGGTCTATCCTGGCAAATGATTGATGGGGTGAGAATAATGTGTAAAGTCTTGCTTAGAAGGATTGAGTTCCATCCAGATGTCAATTAGCTTGTGTTGAAATATTAACCTTGCTATGCGCAGGCTTTGTTTAGTGGGTCTGATGGTTTGTGCTCCTGGGGGTCGTTTTTGGCTAGACCAGAATCAAAGGCTATATTCGATTTGCCTCCAAAAATCACTGTACCTTCGACCAGTGGGCCCAGAGTCTGCAGCATGGAAATAGAAAATTTGGCTTGGCCCTGATTGAGTGCATAATTTGAAATAATAGAGTAGAGTTGGTCGTCTAATGCCCCATACACACGGTCGGATTTTCCGACGGAAAATGTCCTATCGGAAAATGTTGTCGGAAATTCCGACCGTGTGTAGGCTCCATCGGACTTTTTCCGTCGACGGACAAAGTTTTATCTCCTGCTCTCAAATTTTCCGACAACAAAGTCCTATCGGACTTTTTCCGATCGTGTGTAGCGAATTCCGATGGACAAAGTGCCACACATGCTCAGATCACATTACAAGACCAAAGCTATTGGCTACTAGCCTCTACGTAGTCCCGTCGTACTCAACGCAGGTCACCATGTTCAGGATGATCGGATTTTCCGACAACTTTGTCCGACCGTGTGTATGCAACACCAGTGTCGGACAAAATCCGTCCGAAAAAATGCGATGGATTTTGTGGTCGGAATTTCCAACCGTGTGTACGGGGCATAACACTCCTTTAATAAGGAGAAATCTGCCCTCAGGGTCTTTATGTTCAGATTTTAGTGAGAATTTACAGCTATGTGAAAAGAGAATTGCTACTCCATTTGATTTGTTCTCAGCGTTGGCCAAGTAGAAGTTGGGAAATTTAGGGTGGATGAACTTGAGGTTGTACAGTCTGGGAAGTGCGTTTCTTGAAGTAGTAACATATCAACATTCGGGAATAATTTGGTATAAATTTTCTACAATTGATTGGGGAATTTAGCCCCTGGGTATTGTGTGACACAACCTTTTGAGCGGTGAACTGTTGGTATTAGCTATGAAGAGAGAGGAGGAGAGTCTTGGGTGGTGCAGAGCCACTTACCAGTAGGTCCCCGTTATAATCAGCGGAGGGTGAACTTTCGTGTAGGAGGGTCCCTGTGTTCCTCATAGTGGAGTGTGGAGTTCCGTCAAGACAATTATAAAAGAAGACAATGTTAGAGGAGCAGGGAAAAGAGGGAAACATAGATGAAGAAAGAAGAAGAACTCTGAGGGGCATTTGGACATAATCCTACCATGCCCTCAAGTAAAGATGCACAATCTACCTCTTTTGGAAAGGCCCTGTTCAGGTGAGATGGGATAAACATTTCCCCATGTCAGGTAAAGGCACATATGTGCTCCTCCAGTCACAGCATCCAAAGTAATGAAAAAAACATTAGAAACATTAGAAAATAACAGCACATCTAAAACTTGTATACTTTTTTCAAAAACATTAAGGGGGAACTCAGATGGCAGTTCATCATTAAGTAGTGAAGAGGGAGGGGGAAGGCGGAGATATTAGGATAATGGTGAGGGGGGGAAGGGAGAGGTTGGGTATGGAGCGGTTTATGGCAGACGGTAAGTCATGTGTTGTCTCAGAGAGAAGGGTCAGGCATCCATGGAAACGGTGGTGTATGATAGAAGCAGTAAAAGTTAATTTGGGTGGAGGAGGAGATCCGGGAGGTTTAATTCCGTTGATTAGTGTTCCAGTTGAGAGTTTGGAATTATTCATGGTAAAATGGCCTGGAATTGATGAGTCGTTGCCTCCTATTTAATTGTAGCTGGTGGTGATGTAGAGTTTGTTCCAGGGTATGCGGTGGGGGGAGCACCTATCTGTGTGGTATGGTCATCTTCCCTAATGAGCCATATTAAAGTGTGAGAAGAGGATTAGAACCCTAGTGGGAGCAAAGTTGATGAGCATAGTGCCTTCTGTGAGCAGTGGCCTTATCAGGGGGGTTGGATTCCTTTGACCTCTTGGGTTTATGCTTCTGCCACAGTGGGACTACCAGGCTTGTGGGGAGTTGACGTTTCGAAGTTCCTGCGGCTGATTCTGGTGGTGGAGAAGCAGGGGCTTGTGAGATGAGGCCTAGGCATTGTAGTAATTTTTATTCGTCAAAGAATTTGGAGACTGTGTAGGATTTATTCTTGTATGTGAACTTGAGGCTAAATGGGAATAGCCACCAGTATTTGATTTATTTTTGGTTCAGCGCCGACAAAAGTGGTTTCAGTTGTCCTCTGTTTCTGAATAGTGGTTGGAGATAAGTCAGCGAATATTTGCATAGGGTGGGATGGGTACTTCAGCTGGGGCGCAGAGCGGGCTCGTTGTATAACCTCTTCCTTGACCGCATAGAAGTGGGGTTTCACCACTATGTCCCTCGAGAGCCCGTCAGAGCTAGGTGGACCTAAGGCTCTGTGTGCCCGGTCAGTTTCAGGAATTCCTCTGATCCGAAAGTTATACCTTCTTGATCTATTTTCAAGATCCTCTATTTTGGATAGTGCGGTCTCTAGTTGGTCTCGTAGGCCTTGTATACGGTCTGTATTTTGGTTAGCCATGGCCACAGTAACATCTAGTTTGTTTTCTATCGCCTCCATATGGGAACCCAGGTTCTGTATGTCAGCCTTAATTTATACAGTTATTTTAGGTGCTGTGGAGGATAATCTGTGGTCCAGCATCACGGAGAACTTCATGAACATAGATGCAGTGTCAAAAGGCAGCTCAGATTGCTGTGCTGTGAAGGCCTCCCTGCTCTGATGCTGTGAGGGGCCTGCTTCCATGGGGGACAGTAATAAATCATCTGTGGTGTGTCCAGTTAGGAACTCTGAGGATGCTGAGGAAGCTGGGATTTGGATGAGGGTACTAACGTGGGCCCCAGTGTGTGGGCTGTGAGGCAGGTGGTATGAGGGAGGCTCTGTTGTGCCAGCTCCATTTGTGTGTGAGACTGCGATGCGGTGGCCATCTTGGATTTGTAGGCCGGATCCACGTCCTGTGTTAGCTGTGCTTCCAGGGCTCAGCGGGTGGTCCCCGAGGCCATGTAACGGAGCCTCCGGTGTTCCTCTGGTCCTCGGAGTGAGCGGTGACAAGCGGTGTGTGTGCTGTCCGTTTTTGGGGGTGCAAAAACGACCCGGGCAGTGCGGAGCTCCCGGTCTATGCAGCCATCTTAGAAACCTCGGGCAAGCGCACTCTTTTTCTTTAGATTAACCACTTCATAACCGGCCCATAGCCGAAAAACGGCTACGGGGCGGTTTCTTAACTCTGGGATGGTGTCATATGACGTCCTTACAGAAAATCGTCCCTTGGGGCGCGCACGCGGGAACATCCGTGCTCGCCGGGCCCACCCGGCGCAACACGGATCGCAGTAAAGGGCCAATGACAGCGGCCCCTTACCACGTGATCGCTCCGTACAATGACGGAGCGATCACAACAGTCAACAAAAAAGGTCAGGGGAAGTTCATCCGCTCTCCTCTCCTCACACCGATGCAGCGTGAGAGGAGAGGAGAGCGATTGTGTCATTAGCAGTGAGATATTTATAATTTAGCAGTGCCCAGCAGTGCCCAACAGTGCCACAACAGTGCCATCTGTCATCTGTGCCACCTGTGTCCCCTCTGCCACACCAGTGCCATCTCTGTGCCACCTCTGTGTCACCTCTGCCACACCAGTGCCACCTCTGTGCCACCTCTGTGCCACACCAGTGCCACCAGAGCCACACCAGAGCCACACCAGTGCCACACCAGTGCCCATCAGTGCCACCAGTGCCCATCAGTGCAACCTGTGCCCATCAGTGCCACCAGTGCCCACCAGTGCCCATCAGTGCAACCTTTGCCCATCAGTGCTCATCTGCGCCACTGCAGTGCCAGACCAGTGCCGCCTGTGCCCACCGGTGCCGCCTGTGCCCACCAGTGCCGCTTGTGTGCCCACCAGTGCCGCTTGTGTGCCCACCAGTCCTGTCAGTCTGTGCTAATCAGTGCCACCAGAGCCACCAGAGCCACACCAGTGCCACCAGTGCCCATCAGTGCCACCTGTGCCCATCAGTGCCACCTGTGCCCATCAGTGCTCATCTGCACCACTGCAGTGCCTGACCAGTGCCGCCTGTGCCCACCAGTGCTGCCTGTGCCCACCAGTGCCGCCTGTGCCCACCAGTCCCGTCTGTCTGTGCTAATCAGTGCCACTAGAGCCACACCAGTGCCACCAGAGCCACTACAGTGCCACCAGAACCACTACAGTGCACACCAGTGCCACCTGTGCCCATCAGTGCCACCTGCGCTACTGCAGTGCCACACCAGTGCCACCTGTGCCCACCAGTGCAGCCTCACCAGTATGGCAAAAAAATATTTACTCTCTGAGTCTCAGTCCGATACGGATTCGACCTATGAACCCGTTACAAGCAGCGGGTCTGATACAGAATCGGAAGAGGAATGTGTGCCCGTGAAAAGACGTTGTGGTGTGGAGCAGCAGTCTACTACCTCGAGAGCACAGCCGTCCACCTCGAGAGCAGAGCCGTCCACCTCGAGAGCAGAGCCGTCCACCTCGAGAGCAGAGCCGTCCACACCTCGAGAGCAGAGCCGTCCACCTCGAGAGCACAGCCACGAAAACAAAGATCAGTCACCAGTAGGGTGTCATCTCAGCCCCAAAGGGATAGGGGCCATGCCAAAACCCCCTGTGGCTTCCCCCTAATTCCGGAGCAGCAAATATCCCCCCTTTCACCGCCCAGCCAGGTGTCCAGATGAACACCGGCGATTTTGCAATAATTGATTTTTTTCACTTAGTTTTCACCGATGACTTCTTATCGTTCATTGTGGCCCAGTGCAACCTCTACGCACAGCAGCACATAGCAAGTAACCCTGGCTCTAGTTACGCCCGTCCCTTTCAGTGGAGAGAACTAACTGTAGAGGAGTTCAAAATGTTCTTAGGCCTAACTTTTACAATGGGACTCTCAAAAAAAAAACAATTGTACCCTTATGCCAAGATCCAGATATCTAATAATTATGTGGTTCCTCCACTACAATGACAACACCCAGTGCCCTCCCCGAAATGACCCAGCTTATGACAAACTATTTAAAATTCGGCCACTCCTAAATTATTTCTCTGAAATATTTCCCCAATTATATACCCCCGAACAGAATATTTTCGTGGATGAGTCCCTTGTGAAATTCTCAGGCAGGCTTGGCATCAAACAGTTTATCCCCAGCAAAAGGGCCCGATATGGGGTTAAACTGTACAAACTGTGTGACCGAGCTATGGGGTACATCTACTCCTTCCGGGTGTACGAAGGGAAGGACTCCCAAATGCATCCCCCTGAATGCCCAGAGTACATCGGAGCCAGCGGAAAAGTGGTCTGGGAGCTTATCTATCCACTCCTTGGAAAGGGATACCATCTTTATGTGGATAATTTCTACACTAGCTTGCCCCTCTTCCGCAATCTTCACCGGATAGACACCCCAGCATGTGGAACAGTAAGAGCCAATAGAAAGGGCTTCCTGCAAAAACTAGTCAATGAAAGGCTACAACGAGGGGAGACGGCATCTTTGCGGAACCAGGAGCTATTGGCTGTAAAGTGGAGGGACAAACGAAACGTCCACATGCTGACAACAATTCATAATGACACCTACTTGGAAGTCTCCAGAAGAAGCGGCCCAACCCAGAAACCAGCTTGCATATACGATTACAACTTGTTTATGGGGGGTGTGGACTTAAACGATCAGATGATTGAACCCTACCTTCCCACAAGAAAATCCCGCCACTGGTATAAAAAAGTGTCCATTTATTTTTTCAGTTTGGCCATGTATAATACTTATGTTATTTACGAAAAATCTACAGCGAACCCCGTACCCTATCTGCACTACCAAGAAGAAGTTATTTCTGCCCTTTTGTACCCTGAAAGCCCACCAGCAATTATTCGCTCTGATTCCGTGAGCAGACTCCACGAGCTCCACTTTCCTGAGAAAATCCCCCTCGGAGAAACTGGCCAAAGACGTCAGAAGAAATGCCGGGTGTGCTCCAGAGAAGGAATTAGAAGAGACACATCTATTTATTGTCCCGATTGTCCTTCCCAACCAGGCCTCTGTATAGGTCAATGTTTCCGCCGTTACCATACTTCTCTACATTATTAGGGAAGTATGGTAAACGTAATTCTCATTTCCTTTCATTTTCCTCCACACCCCTTATGCCACTGCACTGAACTGTACATACCTCTGCCTTCTCCGGAACCGACCCTGGCCTTTTATTTGACCAAGCTTCTGCCGAACGCTAAACATACCTCTGCCTTCTCCGGAACTGACCCTGGCCTGTTATACGACCACGCTTCTGCCTAACGCTAAACTGTACCTACCTTTGCCTGCTCTGGAACTGACCCTGGCCTGTTATACGACAACGCTTCTGCCTAACGCTAAACTGTACCTACCTCTGCCTGCTCTGGAACTGACCCTGGACTGTTTGACCACGTTTTTTGCCTGCCTCTTGGATTGATCTTTTACCCTGCTATGCTAGTGGGGACACAGGGGTCTCACATATGTGAGGGGCTCCAGAATAGTTTTTCTGGATGAAGAAAACTAATTTTTTTAGTTTTCTCATTCCCGGATTAGGGTCTGGAGGCTCGGAGGCTTCAAAGAGATTTGGGTGGGAGAAGCCTCTACCCCTGTCCCCATTCTTTCCTGGCCGTGTTCCTGCTTACTACCAGGACCAATATTTTGGCACTGCTGGCAACGTCTCTACTTGCACTGACCCTGGGCTGTATATGGACAGTATCCCTGCCTGTACTGACTATGGACAATATTCCTGCCTGCTGCCTGGACAATTCCATTCACTGTCGCTGACCACGTCCCTGCCTGCTGCCTGGATCAGGGCTCTCCTCCTGTGGACAATTGCACTACAAAAACCACAGGTACTGTAATCTTTTGTTTACCCTTTACTCAGCAGAATGTATTTTAGGGTGTAATTCGTGGTATGTACATGCTGTGTTAGAAATATAAAGGGCCTTCAAAAATGTGATTGTAAGGAAATTGGATGTGTAATTTATGTCCCTAGAACACCTGATAGTGCTTCTTGGATGTTGGGCCTCTATGTGGCGAGGCTGTGTAAAAGTCTTACACATGTGGTATCGCCGTACTCAGGAGGAGTAGCAGAATATATTTTGGGGTGTCATCTTTGCTATGTACATGCTATGTGTTGGAAATATCTTGTAAAAGTACAACTTTGTGTAAAATAAAATGCATTTTCATTTTTTTCCCACATTTTCCCAAAACTTCTGGAAAAAAATGAACGGTTCAAAAGACTCATTATGCCTCCTAGATTATACGCTGGGGTGTTAGCTTTCCAAAATGGGGTCACTTTGTGGGCGTTTCCATTGTCCTGGTGCTTCAGGGCCTTCAAAATTGTAATAGGTGGTTGAGAAATGAGATGTGTAATTTATGCTTGTAGAACGCCTGATGGTGCCATTTCAATATTGGGCCTCTGTATGTGGCCAGGCTGTGTAAAAGTCTCACACATTTGGTATCGCCATACTCAGGAGGAGTATCAGAATTTATTTTGGGGTGTCATTTTTGCTATGTGCATGCTATATGTTGGAAATATTTTATAAATCAACAACTTAGCGTAAAAAAATGCGTAAATGCACAACTTTGTGTAAAAAAAAAATGCGTTTTCATTTTTTTTTTTTTCCACATTTTCCCAAAACTTCTGGAAAAAAATGAACCGTTCAAAAGACTCATTATGCCTCATAGATTATACGTTAGGGTGTTAGCTTTTCAAAATGGGGTCACTTTGTGGGCGTTTCCATTGGCCTGGTGCTCCAGGGCCTTCAACAGTGTAATAGGTGGTTGAGAAATGAGATGTGTCATTTATGCTCCTAGAACGCCTGATGGTGCTATTTCAATATTGGGCCTCTGTATGTGGCCAGGCTGTGTAAAAGTCTCACACATGTGGTATCGTAATACTCGGGAGGAGTAGCAGAATGTATTTTGGGGTGTAATTTGTGGTATACACATGCCATGTGAGAGAAATAACCTATTATAATGAAAATGTTATGAAAAATCGTCATTTTGCAAAGAATTGTGGGGAAAAAAATTACAACGTCAAAAACCTCACAATGCCTCTTACTAAATACCTTGGAATGTCTACTTTCAAAAAAGGGGTGATTTGGGGGGTATTTGTACTTTCCTGGCTTGTTTGGGTCGCAAGAAATGAGATAGGCCTCCAGTACATCAAGTGTGGTAAATTCTTTATGGTTCGCACCACAGTTTGTAGACTC
The DNA here is from genome assembly GCA_028564925.1 of Lithobates sylvaticus. Classification (NCBI taxonomy): domain Eukaryota; kingdom Metazoa; phylum Chordata; class Amphibia; order Anura; family Ranidae; genus Lithobates; species Lithobates sylvaticus. The sequence goes on from CM053029.1 coordinate 41,951,966, forward strand.
TATAACTTTCACAAAGACCAAATAATATCCACTAATTTGGGTTATTTTTACCAAAGATATGTAGCAGTATAAATTGTGGCCAAAATTTATAAAGAAAAATTTATAATTTGCAAAATTTTATCACATAAACTAAGAAAAATGCGTTTTTTTCCAAAAAATTTCGCCTTTTTTCATGTATAGCGCAAAACATAAAAAACCCAGAGGTGATCAAATACCACCAAAAGAAAGCTCTATTTGTGTGAAAAAAAGTAACTGTCATTTAAAATGTGAGAGCACCGAAAGCTGAAAATTGGTCTGGTTATTAAGGGTGTTTAAAGTGGAAGTAAACCCTTCCATATGACTTTGGCCTACAGGTAAGCCTAGATTAAGGCTTACCTGTAGGTCCAATAAATATCTCCTAAACCTACATGGTTTAGGAGATATTTAGCGATGAAAAGGCATCGCTGTCTACGGCGCATGCGCCGTAGACAGCGGCGCGCAGGCGCACTGGGGGCGCACTGCATATGCCGATCTCACGGCCATATGCCGATCTCGTGCGCATGCGCGGGAGTGATGTCTCGCCGCTCCAGCGAATGATAGCGCTGGAGCGGCGAAGAAGATGGAAGATAAGGACGGCTTCGGGTTCTTCGTTTTCAGGTAAGTTTTTCATAATGAGCTAGTATGCTATGCATACTAGCTCATTATGCCTTTGCCTTGCAGGGTGTCTTTTTTTTTTTTTTAAGAGGCTTTACTTCCTCTTTAAGTGCCCAGTGGTCAAGTGGTTAAGATCAGTGACAGTAGTCAGACAAAAAAAATGTGCACTATTGTTTCTGGGCTGTACTACCTTTACAAACAACAAATAACATACACACATGTGTTATTGCTATGATTGTCAGGAGCAGGAGAATTTATTTTGGGTTGTTTGGTAGTGGGTTATGGTAGTAACTAGAAATATACAGCTAAATTTAAAGAAAAATATATTTTTTTTAACTATTTTGGGCCAGTATTCCTTTGATAATAAAACAAACAAAACAGGACATATCCATAACCATTTACCACCAAAAGAAAGCCCAATTTGTCCTGAAAAAAACAAGGTATAATCCACCTGGATGCACAAAGTAGATGTGATAATATGTACGGTTTTACTAACACATGTCAAAGTTGCAAAATTGTGGGGGGAGGGGGAGCAAGATGGCCACATGTTAGAGTAGCTTCAGCAGCACAGGAGACATAACGGCTCGAATAAACCTTCCGGGGGGCGCATCAGATCACGACCACCCGCGGATCGTTAGACAGACACCCGCAGCACCTGCAACCATGACAAGGAGAAGGAAGCAAAAAAGCCTCAGAAACTCACTGACTTCTTCCCTCAGAAGCAGCGTGGGAGGCAGCATGATGGTTCCCGGCGGCCCTGCATCCACAGATCCTAGAGAACACACTGCGCTCACAGCAGGGACTACGGGCACCAGCCAGCAGTTCTCCACACAGTGATGCTTCAGGTAAATCCACACCTCTCTCTGGCAGCCCAGAGAAATCAAGATTTAAACTGGATAAGCACCCCAAAGATTATGAAATGAGCTACAACAGTGGTCATCAACCCTGTCCTCAAGGCCCACTAACAGGCCAGGTTTTATATATTACCTTGGGGAGATGCAGACTAGAATACTGCAATCACTGAGCAGCAAATTATATTACCTGTGTTGTACTTCAGTTATCTTGCAAACCTGGCCTGTTAGTGGCCCCTGAGGACAGGGTTGATGACCACTAAGCTACAATACTCTTTCTGGGGAAGACACAAGGGAATTTCCTGACTCTATTGAGGAATTCCCAACTTCTAATCAACCAGTATTAGATACAGTTATGCAGGATATGCTGATGTCGCTTAGAAGCTTGCTGCAGGGAGACTTAATGTCATGCAGTATCTCACAAAAGTGAGTACACCCCTTACATTTTTGTAAATATTTTATTATATCTTTTCATGTGACAACACTGAAGAGATTACACTTTGCTACAATGTAAAGTAGTGAGTGTACAGCTTTAACAATAGTGTACATTTGCTGTCCCCTCAAAATAACTCAACACACAGCCATTAATGTTTAAACCACTGGCAACAAAAGTGAGTACACCCCTAAGTGAAAATGTTCAAATTGGGCCCAATTAACCATTTTCCCTCACAGGTGTCATGTGACTCGTTTGTGTTACAGGGTCTCAGGTGTGAATGGGGAGCAGGTGTGTTAAATTTGGTGTTATCGCTCTCACTCTTACATACTGGTCACTGAAAGTTCAACAGGGCACTTCTCTCAGCATCTGAAAAAAACATGAAGAACATGAAGAAGGCCTAGACTATAAGAAGATTGCCAAGACCCTGAAACTGAGCTGCAACATGGTGACCAAGATCATACAATGGTTTAACAGGACAGGTTCGACTCAGAACAGGCTTCGCCATGGCCGACCAAAGAAGTTGTGTGCACATGCCCAGCGTCCTATCCAGAGGTTGTATTTAGCAAATAGATGTATGAGTGCTGGCAACATTGCTGCAGATGTTGAAGGGGTGGGGTGGTCAGCCTGTCAGTGCTCAGACCATGCGCCACACACTGCATCAAATTGGTCTGCATAGCTGTTGTCCCAGAAGGAAGCCTCTTCTAAAGATGATGCACAAGAAAGCCCACAGTTTACTGAAGACAAGCAGACTAAGGACAGCAAATTTACACTGTTATACAAGCTATACACTCACTACTTTATAAAGGAAAATTTATTATCAAATACTTACCGTAATTTTCCTTTCCTGATGGACTCCATGGCAGCCTACGTGTGGGTTAACCCCGCCTCCTCTCCAATGCTATAGGACCCCTTTCAAATAAAAGAGCACTCACCCCATGGTACTACGTTCCGTAACTAGCCTACTCAATAACCAAATGGGTGGGAACTCCGTCTGCCATGGAGTCCATCAGGAAAGGAAAATTACGGTAAGTATTTGATAATAAATTTTCCTTTTTCCTGACAGACTCCATGGCAGCCTACGTGTGGGAAATAACTAGCCAAACCACACAGGGAGGGTATGCTTAAAACAAACAGAAAATTTATTTTGTCCTATCCACCGATAGGATCTTACGACCAAAATCAACAGAAGACAGTGAGGCAGGCTCTATACAGTAATGAGACATGAAAGTATTGATAGAGGCCCAAGAGGCCGCTTTGCAGATGACATCTGGAGCCACATGCTGTGCCGCTGCCCAGGATGCCGCCATTCCGCGAGTAGAGTGAGCTGTCACCGCCTCTGGAGGAGCCAAGCCCTTAGCCCTGTAAGCTTGTTGGATGACCTGCACAATCCAAGACGCAATTGTCCTAGTCGAGGCTTTCTTCCCTTTATTAGCACCAGAATGAAGAATAAACAGGTGATCGGATCGTCTAAACGAAGAAGTGATGCTAAGATAGGACTTCAGGACCTCACCTACATCTAATGGGTGCATCTCAGAAGAATCCGGAGACCGGAATGTGGGTAACACGATTTCTTGATTATCGTGGAACACTGATGTTACCTTCGGGTTCGAACCCAACATCGGGATGAGCACAACTCGGTCCGGAAAGAACGTCAAAAAGGGTTCTTTATGACCCAAAGATCCAATCTCTGAAACCCTCTTAGCTGAGGTAATGGCTATCATGAACGCTACTTTTGCCGAAAAGTCCTTCAGAGAGAGTGGGGAAGACCTCGTGGTACTGAGTCCAGATAAGTAATCCAGTACAAGTGGCAAATCCCATTTAGGGAACCGTGGTCTCCTCTGAGGTTTGAGTCTTGCCACTCCACGAAAAAATTGTCGAATTAAAGGATGAACTGCCCAAGATGTTCCTGAAAAGGCTGACAAAGCCGAAATCTGGACTCTGAGAGAGCTGATGGATAGCTGTAAGTCTAGGCCAGTTTGTAGGAAGGCAAGAACGTCTTGAATTTCCGGTTTTCTAAAGGATCTGCCCGAGGAGGAAGAGAAATCTACAAATTTTGCCCATATCCTACCGTAGACTTTATTTGTGCTTGTCCTTCTTGAACTCATCAGAGTAGAGATCACCCTGGAGGAGCACCCGAATGATTCCAGCCTTTCCCTCTCAAGAACCAGACCATCAGTTTCAACTGTGCCGGACAAGGATGAAGGACTGTCCCTTGGGAAAGAAGGTCTGGTCTGAGAGGAAGAGGCACCGGCTCTCGAAAACTGAGTTGGATCAGAAGTGGAAACCAAGGTCTGTTTGGCCAAAAGGGAGCTATTGTCGCTACTTCCACCTCCTCTGACTGAAGTCTGCGCAGGAATCTGAGTAGCACCGGGAGTGGAGGAAAAGCATATGCCTTCTTGAAGCTCCAATAATCCGTCAGGGCATCTATCCCGAACGCCTGGCTGCACCGCCCCCGAGTGTAGAATTTCACTACCTTGAAGTTGCAGGGAGATGCGAAGAGATCCACTTCTGGAGTAAACCCCATGGACAGAATCCACTCGAATGTCTTCACATGCAGTGACCACTCGTTGTTGTCTAGTTGGTTGCGGGAAAGAAAGTCTGCCTGGGAATTCTGGACCCCGGGAACAAATACTGCCGAAATGCCTGCCAGGTTCTTCTGAGCCCAGGAAAGGATGGGTTCGACTTCCTGAAGGAGAGTGATGCTCCGTGTGCCTCCTTGTCTCTTGACATAGGATACCGCCGTGGTATTGTCCATTCTCAGTAACACTGACTTCCCCTTCAGGAGGTGAGAAAAAGACTGGAGAGCACACCAGGCTGCTCGAAGCTCTAGCACGTTCGACCCAGGGATGACTAGCTGAGTGGCCCATTTGCCCTGGGCAAGGGCTGACCCGCATAGGGCCCCCCAACCGGCACCGCTGGCATCGGTCGTAACTGTGACCCAGGAGATGGGAGCGATAGAGTGGCAATTCAATAGGTTTTTGCGAAGAAGCCACCAGAAGAGGCTGTTCCTCATAGCCGTGGATATCCTGATCAACTGATTCTTGTCGCCTGACTTCCATTGACGGAGGAACCCCGATTGGAACGGCCGTAACCTCCATAGTGCCCACTTGACCATCTGAGTCGTAGAGACCATTGTCCCTATGATTTCTAGGCACTGAGCAGCCTTCAGATGTGAGGCGTATAGAGCCCGCGAGATCCTCCCCTGAATTATTGGAATTTTCTCTAATGGGAGAGAGATGGTATTTCTCACTGTATCGAACTGGGCTCCCAGATATATCAGCTGCCGAGATGGAACCAGATGGCTTTTCTCCAAATTCAGGAGCCATCCGAAGCTGGACAAGATGGAAATCACTTGGTCCCTGTGGAACAGTAACTGTTCTTTGTCTTGGGACAACACTAAGAGGTCGTCTAAGTAGTGGTAGAGACGTATGCCTTTTAGTCTGACCAGGGCCACTACCGCCAACAGCACCTTTGAGAAGACTCGGGGGGATGTTGTCAGCCCAAAGGGAAGGCAGATGAATTGCAGATGTTCTTCCCCGACTTGGAACCTGAGAAATTTGTAAAACTCTTTCTCTATTGGGACGTGAAAATAGGCGTCCTTTAGATCGATAGAGATCATCCAATCCCCGGGTTGGACGGCTTGTTGAATGGTTGACAACGTCTCCATTTTGAACTTCCCGTGCTTTATGAACCCGTTGAGGTAGGTCAGGTCGATGACTGGGCGCCAGGCGCCATTTTTCTTTTGAACTAAGAATAGTGGGGAGTATACCCCTTGAAACCATTCGTCTCTTGGAACATGCACTGCTGCCCCTTGAACTTTCAGTATGTCCACATAAGACATCAGTACCTGCTTCTTTTCTTCTGATGAAGGGAGTAGAGTGGATATGAACCTGGGGGGAGGTATACTGGAAAAGGCCCATCTGTGGCCTGACGACACTGTCTTGATGACCCAGTGATCTGAGATCGAGGCCACCCAGACGTGCCGGAAAAGGAGCAGACGTGCCCCTACCCGACCCGCCTGGGCGGGCGCGATCTCAAAAGGACTTCGCCGGACCCCGACCATCAGATGTCTGGCTCTTGCTGGACTTGCGGAAGGAAGATTGGCCTCTGCCCCAGTTTCTTCTAAAGTCACGACCCGGCTTGTAAGAGCGTGCTTCTCTTGAGCGCTCCTGGCTGCGTCTTCTATATTGAAACTTCTTCTTTCCCGACAGGCGCCTGTCCTGAGGAAGGAAACCCGACTTACCACCTGTGGCACGGGAAATGGCATCATCTAGTTTGTTTCCAAACAGAGAAGACCCTTCAAAGGGAATCCTGCACCAAGACTGCTTGGAAACTGGATCCGCAAGCCAAGGACGCAGCCACAAGGCCCGCCTGGCAGTAACCGATGATAACATAATACGTGCCAACAGGCGAATCAGATCAATGGATGCCTCCCCCAGGAAGACCGCTGCCAATTTTAGTTCTGCCGCAGCCGAGCTTCTGGCCAGCTCTTCAGACACTCCTCTCAGAAAGGAATCCACATTCTCCGTCCAGGCTTCCATGGCCTTAGACATGGTTGCCAATGCAAGGGCAGGCTTGCAGGCTAAACCCGCCAGCCCATAGATCCTCTTGACATCCTGGTCTATCTTCCTTTCGAGACCATCCTTGAAGGACACAGCGTCCTCTAAAGGGAGGGTGACATGCTTGGCTAAGCGCATTAAAGCCGCATCCACAGAAGGAGCATTCTCCAGGTGTTTGACCTCGTCTGCTTTAAAAGGATACAACCTGGCTGTCTTGTTTGACATAGAAGACTTTCTGTCTACCTTACTCCATTCTTCGTCAATGATGTCCTTTAGTTCAGTAAGGAGCGGGAAACTCGCTCGTTCTTTCCCCAATTGCTTAAAGAACTTTTTCTGCTTCGTTGGTGGGGCAGATGGTTCCTCCCAGTTAAGGGCTTCTTTGATCGCTTTGATTAAAGGCGAAACCAGGGAGAAGTCGAAACCAACACTCTCTTCTTCACCATCAATTTCATCCTCTGAAGAGTCAGGCGAAGAGGCGTATGGCTGTGAAGGGCCTGCCATCTCGTGTGTATCCACGGCCGGGGAGCCGGAACGAGTGGACTGGCTCCGAGTATGAGGTGTTTCTACCTCTTTGAGAGACTGATGCACCACGCGCCTTACTAGAGACTCCAAGCTCTGGCTTTCTGTCTCCTTTTCCCCAACCGCTTGGGCATAGCACTGGTCGCACAAAGACTTGCCCTCCGGGACTCGTGTCCCACATCCCCAGCAGGCTCTGTGACTAGAGCGGCTGTCATGGCGGTGGGAGCGGTGTCTTGAGGAGGAATTAGAGCGTCTCCTCTGGTGGTGTATATCCGATGGTGATTCACGTCTTGATCTTGACGATGACTGATGCTGTGGTCTGGCAAGGTCTCTACTGGAAGGGCTGAAAAGAAAATGGGAGGGGAAACGCATCATGCATCAAAGAGCGTATAAAAAAACAAGTCATTGTGACGGATTTTTAACCCCCTCCCCTCAACGGCACATACCTTGTGCGTGAGGGCTGGCCACTTAAAGGCGGTGACTTGTCCATACTGCGTGGACGTGAGATTAACAGGTGTGCGGTCTGCGGAAAAAAAATCAGCAGACCCAATAAAAACTCCTGAGCCACAAGATAACCAGCATATAATTTTAAACATTTATGTGCCCTAACCATAAAAACCAAAATGTCATCTAAACAAACAGTAAACAAAAAAACATTTTTCCTTCTTTTTTTTTTTTTTTTTTTTAAATATATATTATTATTATTATCTATTTTTTTTTTTTTTTTTTTTTAAATAAAAAATATAGCCTCACAATGTCACTTACCCAGCCAATTGGGGGATACAGGCCTAACTGGAAACACCTCTGCTGCTTTGCTGCTCTGCTTCTGTTCTGACAGAAAATCCCCATTGACAGAAGCAAAAAGCAGCTTTTTAAATCTCCCGCCTGTGACGTCATCCACCTTCCCCCTACGCGCCTGCGCAGAAGGGGAAAACCGAACGGCGCATGCGCGGCCATCGGAAAATGACAGGACAGCGCACGCGCGAGCCAAGCCTCGTTCTCGAGGATGCTACTGCGCATGCGCGAGTAGCGGAAACGGCCGCCACCCGGAAGTCACGGCGAGCTGGAGCGCAGAAGCGTTCCAGCCGCCATAAGGGGGAAAAACACCAAAAAACGCTCTGCATGATAGAAGTGACATCAAGACACACACAACACATAAAACTAAGAGGCGACTGCCATGGAGCATATACATGTGAAGAGTCCAGACCTTTGCCAGCCAGAAAAAAAGACGTCCATGGTCCATGGTCCGACCGTCCATCCGTCAGGCACCCAGAGGCAACCACCCCACACCACAAGGGTATCAACGTGCCTCCCAAGCTTCTGCCCGCCCATGGCTGGGATCTGAGCTGCACCGCAAGGTATGCCGACTTTACTTGTATCCATCCGACCGGACGCCCGTAGAGTATAAATATGGTCCATTGGAGGAGGACAAAAAAGGAACGTAGTACCATGGGGTGAGTGCTCTTTTATTTGAAAGGGGTCCTATAGCATTGGAGAGGAGGCGGGGTTAACCCACACGTAGGCTGCCATGGAGTCTGTCAGGAAAAAAAAGGAAAAATCTTATTACTATAATGAAGGCACTACGGAACCATGACATTAGCTACAGATGGGGATACCCCACAAAAATTAACCTTAAAGAAAGATAGAACTGCTCATGTCATAGACTCCCAGGAAAAAGGCCTTTCCTTTTTGAAATCCTGGAAGATTCTTCCAGACTCATCTGCCCCTCTCCTAGGAACACCAGCCACATAGATCCAAAGTGGAAAACTGTGACAAACAAAAAATCCAGAAACCACAAATGAACCTGGACAGGTGCACATGTCACAAATCTCCAGTCCTCCTGTACGGCGGCGAATGAACTTTAGTTCACTAAACCCCCATACAGCTTGAGCAGCAGTTGCTGCATACGGGTATTACACCCTTTTTGTGCTATCAATCATCAGTTGCTAATTGATGTCTTTGTTATTTGATTCTCTGTTTGACCGTTTACTCTATTTTTATTTCTTTTCTTTTGAGTATGTTCTCTTTCCTCGCAATGAATGCACTACCATAAAATACCTCTCATTCTCACCCACACTGGAAATCACAGAAGTTTGGTCACATCCGGATTCGGCCACTAGAGGGCAACCAACTGCCACAGTGAGTAAGAACAAGCTACTACTTTACACTACACTCCTTACCTTCAAACAATGGGGCTAACTTTTTTGTCTATCAACTCAAATGGACTCAAGTGTCAAACGTAAATCCCTTTGGCAAGAAGCTCTACAATACAAATGTGATGTGCTGTGCTCTCAAGCAGGGCCGCTGTTAGAAATCATGGGGCCCCGTACAGCCTACCTGATGGGGCCCCCCCAACCCCACCCCCACCCTTGACCCTGCCTCGAAAAAGTGATATTTCAAGGTATATTTATCTCTGTCCAGACTGAGCCCATTCCTGCTAGCGAATGACAGTGCTGCAGCTGACTTTAAGGAATCAATTTTCCTTAAGCCTTAAGGCACATATATTATACCTTTAAATCAGCAGAAGCATGCACTCCAATAATGATTTAAATCTATACGAGCTCAATTCACACTAGCATTGCTCTCTGAAGTGTCATCTGCATGCGGATTGCTCTTCAGACAGCATTTGGCTGGTGGTGAATAGGCATTGTATCACCTCCTCACCACCTGTTTTAACCACTTAAAAAACCTGACAGTAGTTGAAAAGTATCATGCTCAGCAGGGAACATGGTGGGTGGTTACAGTGTGGGGACAGTTGTTGCTTTGCAAAAAGCATTGTGGTTGCAGCATATTTACTTACCCCACCCCTACCTTTCCAGCATGTGGGTTCTTTCAAACAGTGCTGCTCAACACAGCAAGGGATCAGTGAGTGGATTCTCTGCTGAATTGGAGCTAAATGGGACAGATGTCAGTGTTCTGACTTCCAGGTCTGTTCAGTTTGCATCTGCATACAGGACTTGTGATCTCTCCATGGGTGGCCAAATGGAAATTTGGACTTGTGTCTACTCACAACAATGTGGAAGGAAGATTGACCACACTCCCAGCATCAGAAAAAAATCGGGGGAGGGGGTTAAAAAAATGCAGCTCAGCTTCCATCCAAACAAGTAGCAAGTGTAAAGTAGCATCCCATGCTTATGATTATCGTCATTATGATGATCACAGCACTTTAGACCCTCTATTGCTCTTCCACAGTGTCACATGGCTATTGGGTGCTGACTTTGTTATGACTGTACAGTCTGTACGCACTCAGACCCAATAGCCATGTGACACTGTGGAAGAGCAATAGAGGATCTAAAGTGCTGTGGTCATCATAATGAAGATAATCACAAACACAGTGGGGAGTCAGGGGCTGTACCTTCTTTCCATGGTAGTTAGTGTGACTGTGTGCCGCCCCTTGCCTGTAGCTGGGCACCGCTGCCAGATTAGGTTTCCTGCATCCTCTCAGCCACTTGCCCGTCTCTCACTCATCCACAGCACTTACTGAGGGAGCGCTGTACACATGAATCACTCCGCCAGGGATGGTACAAGCAGAGGGCAGCCGCGGCCGGAACTAGAACATATGCATCGCATTATGCGGCGCTGCTTTATCTGCCTACGCCCCCCGAAAATGGAAATAAAGTCCCTTCAGTGATTTCACTTCCTGGGCCCCCCCTGTTGTCCTAATGGGGCCCAGGATTATGCAAGTACACCCTGGAAAGCAAGTAGGAGCAGGGGGGGTTTAGTAAAACATTTTAATTTATTCTGTCAGAAATTAACTATAAAGCTTCCCGGGCCCCCTTGCTGAGCTGATGGGGCCGGGCCCAGTACACCAGGGCTGGTTGTACTGCCCTATCAGCGGCCCTGCTCTCAAGAGATGCACTTCTGCAGTCAATCACCACCCAAATGCACACACAGATGTTTTCCTCACAAGGGGAGTTCTGACACCTGTGAAGGACACAGTGAACTTTACCCTTCACAAGGAAATTAAAGACCCCCAAGGTAGATACTTGATACTTCTCTGTGATATTAACTCTACAAAACCCACGTTAGTGAATGCTTACTCTCCAAATGTGTGGACATCGCGGCCGCCGGCCACGCGCAACAGCTCCGGCGTCGTGCCGGTGGCACATGCGCGCCCCCCTATCACTCTTAAAGCGGCCAACGTACACTTATGACAATTTGCTTAGGAGAGCCAGCCTGCCGCAGTATAATGGCTGGTCCTTAAGCAGTTAATCCTGCACAGCCTCCCAGACTTATAACTTTCTGATGAGTCTATTATCTACCTTGTTATTTGAGTTGCCATTTGGCATCCTTTTTTTAATAAAAGATTAATACAGTCTGCACTTAAAGGGGTGCTTTTCCCCCTGTTCTTTGTAAACCAGCAGCTGTGGCTGCGCTCTAGGAGGAAGTGCACCCTAGGCGGGTGCCTATTTCGCCTAGTGGTAGCACGAGCCCTGCATCCGCACCCGCACTCAACCACCCAGTCAAAAGTTTTCCCCACAAGGGGAGTTCTGACAGTCATAAAGAACACAAGGAAATTAAAGACCCCCAAGGTAGATACTTGATACTTCTCTGTGATATGAACTCTACAAAACCCACGTTAGTGAACGTTTAGGCACTGAATACAAATCAAGTACGCTTCTTCAACAAATTATTGAAAATCGTACACAAACACCAACAAGAGGGACTACTTCTGTGTGGGGACTTTATCATCTCGGACCAGTCTTCACTCTGTGGCTGTAACACACCTTCTCTTCATCAACATATGCATAACCAAGACCTCTTTGATGCATGGCATTGTTTCCATGAGAATGAGAGGGATTTAAATTTTACTAACTATCCAAGATTCCTCATCTTTCCAATCTACCCCTATTTGGAGAGTCAATGCCAGACTGTTGTAACAAGAAGACACCAAGGTGGAATTAGAGAAACACTTAGTGGAATTCTATGAGTTAAATTACTTTTCTCTGAGCGATCCATTTATATTATGGAATGCCCACAAGGCTTTTATTAGAGGTATTTTTATTAAACTAGGCGCAAGGGCAAAAAGTCTAAACAAATAGACACAATTCTGACTGATATCAACATTCTTGACAACCAAAACAAAACCAATCCATCATTCATTATCTCCCAACTATTATTTAACCTAAGACAGCTACGATCCCTCCTGTTGGCTGACTTTGAAAAGGCAAACAGGAGACTGAAAACAAACTACTACGTGTTCAGAAACAGGACAGGGAAACTACTAGCACACAAGTTGAAGGGTCGGAGGGAGAAAAAAAGGATCCCTTATTTACATCACCCATTTACCAATGACAAGGTATACCACCCCCAGGCCATATCTGGTGCTTTTAACGACTATTACAGCTCATTGTACAACTTAAACAAAGACTCCAACACTATCCAACCATGCACAGATATAAATAGAGAATTCCTTCAAAAAGTAAAGCTCCCACAAGACCAACTTTACAATGCAGCGGCTGCCTCTTCGCCCTTCCCATCAGAAATGCTTAGAGCTTTGACCATAACTTTGCCCAAGCCAGGGAAAGATACAGTATCAACACAAAAGTTCAGGCCCATCTCCCTTTTAAACAATGACCTAAAAATATATGCAAAATGAATTGCTCACCGTCTGATAGATATACTTCCCCTTTTAATACACCCAGATCAATCCGCTTTCACTAAGGGACGTCAAACATCCAACGCCACACGGAGATTAATTAATATTATCCATCTAGCAAAACTACAACAAATGCCTTCTCTGCTCCTTGCATTGGATGCAGAGAAGGCGTTTGATAGAATCCACTGGGATTACCTGGCTCAAGTCCTAATGGTTTTGGTTTCGTAGGTCCGATATTTACCGCTATAAAGGCGCTATACACAAATCCTGTCAGAACTGAGATCTGTCATATTTACATAGGCAGATCGCAGTTCTGTGTCTCTGCCTGACGATCAACGGGTGCCTGCCGACGTCGAGTACTCAAAACCCACTGATCAGCTTCTGCTGTGTGCAATCACAGCGGAAGTAAGTCTCCGGCAGGAAAGCATGGGCGCCTGCTAACCGGAAGTGTGGGATCACGTATATATATATGTGATCTGGTGCACAGCTTTGGCCCTGTAGGAGTAAAACCTCCAAGCAAGCAAGTGGTTAACATGTAGTGAGTTGACTTAAACCCTTGTTTTGCCAAGGTATATTTATAAACGGCATGGCACACAAATGGTTAAAACAAGCTAATAGCTGCTACAGTGCCCGGCTTTTGTGTTACTGCCAGCCAGGGACCATGGTAAACAATGGTATCTATGTCCTGATCCTCCTAAGAGTAATGAACCTGGAAGCAATGTGTATTAGCTCACTTTCCGATTCACAGCTGTTGATAGACATGTGCAATTCGTTTTGTTCTGAACTAGTTTTTTAATGAATTTTGACAAATTCCTTAATTCATAAATATCCGAATTAAGGAAAACCTGTTTAACAAATTTTTACGAATATTCGTAAAGTAGAATATTCGAAAATTTGTAAATTAGAAAATTCGTGAATTTGTAAATTAGAAAATTCGGAAATTCAAAAATATGAAAATTCAAAAATATGAAATTATAACTAACTAATAATAACTTAACTTTTGCTAAATATTAAATTATAGGTATTGGAATTTCCTGTCAAATTCGGCTGTTAGCGAATGTAACGATTACGAATTTATCCAAAGTTACTAATTATCCGAAATAATAAATGCCAAATTTTAAGAAATGGAACGTAACAAATTAGTATTAATAAATAACAACAATAATAATAAAAACTTATTTTACTTAACTTAATTTGCATTTGTTAAGATTCGGCATTTGTTATTTTGGATAATTCGTAACTTTAAATAAATTTGTATTTGTTACGTTCACTAACAGCCAAATTTGAAAAGAAATTCCAATATCTATAATTTAATAGTTAATTATTAGTTAGTTAGTTAGTTATCCTTTAAAATTTGGGGATTTTCTTTCTAATTTTCTGATTTTCGAATTTAAGAATTTATGAATTTTTGAACTTACTAATTGACAAATTGTGATCATAACGAATGACCCAAAAAAAACGAAAAACAAAACAAAAACAAAGAACCAAATGAAACGAAAACAAACACATTTTTAGGCAGTACACATGTCTAGCTGTTAATCCCCAGCTACTGAAGCCAAGCATGCAGCTAATTAAAGCGGAGTCCCACTCATTTTTTAAGTTCATTAAAAGTCAGCAGCTACAAAAAAGCTGACTTTTAATGAACATACACTCACCTGTCCCACGGTCCAGTGATGCAACCACCCGAAGCCTCGGTTCTCTCCCTCTCCTCTCCGCGGAGCCAGCATTGCAAGTGTGGGCACCTGGCTGTGACAGTTTGTGGCTTTACAGCACTGCACAAGTCGCGCTGCACCATCTCAGTGGCTGGGCAATCTTCTGGGACCTGTGACACATCCCAGGAGATTGCAGGGAGGGGTAGAGGAGGAGTCGCCTAGGCGGGGAGAGTGGAAGTGGGATAGGAAGTACCTGTCAAAACTAGGTACCCGCTCCCCCAAAACAAAATGACATGCCAAATGTGTAGGGCAAGCACATGTATGTGAGAATACATTTCTCCACACATGTAAGGCATCAATGCAACCATCAAATTGAGTACAAACAAATGGCAACCACCCCAACCTATAACTGGCCTTAAAGTGATTGTAAAGGATCGATTTTTTATTTTTTTTTAATAAAAAACATGTCATACTTACCTCCACTGTGCAGCTCGTTTTAAACAGAGTGGCCCGAACATCCTCTTCTCCTCTTCTGGGCTCCTCTCCGCATCAGATAACCCCCTAGGAGAAGCGCTCTCCCGAGGGGGTTACCTTGCGGGCACGCTCCCGAGTCCAGCATTTGCGTCCACAGACACAAATGCTGGACTCGGCCCCGCCCCCTGGTGCCCTGATATCAATCTATTCAATCAAGAGACAAGAACCCCAGGCTGAGGAATAGTGCGTCCTTTCTGGGTGAAGTTCCAGGGCTAAGGTAAGTAAAACACTGGGCTGGGGGGGGCGGTCACTGCCAGGTAAATGGGCGACCCTGCCCTCCTCTGACGTGGAGGGGGCAGAGTCACAGTTTACATCACCGGGTGGCCCCGCCCTCAGCCATATAACAGCTGTCACCGAGAAGAAGCGTCACTCGGCGAGAGCCTCCCATGGAGGTGGAGCTGTTACGGCTTTTCTTTTTTCGGCTTGTTGGGCAACGTGAGATTGATTTACATTGTGGGACTTTTTTTTTAAATAAAGGACTTGTCCCAAAGTGTCTTCTGTCTTGAGTTTTTGTGAAATGGTAGGGGTAAAATTTACCCGTTACCAATTCATATAGAGGGGGAGGCCGGGATCTGGGGTCCCCTTGTTAAAGGGGGCTTACAGATTCCAATAAGCCCCCGCCCACAGACCCCCACAATCACTGGGCAAGGGTTGTGGTGATGAGGCCCTTGTCTCCATCAACATGGGGACAAAGTGGGGACAAAGTGCTTTGGGGGGCTACTCCAAAGCACCCTCTCCATGTTGAGGGCATGTGGCCTGGTACAGTTCAGGAGAGGGGGCTCTCTCGTCCTCACCTCTTTTTCTGTGGCCTGCCAGGTTGTGTGCTCAGATAAGGGTCTGGTATTGATTTTGAGGGAACCCCTATTTCCAATTTTTAAAAATTTTAGCGCAGGGTTCCCCTTAATTTCCATACTAGACCTGAAGGGCCTGGTATGGATTTTGGGGGGACCCCCCACACAATATTTTATTTTATTTTTGGTTCGGGGTTCACTTTAATATTCATACCAAACCCATGCTGTTTTTTCAATGAGTTTTATCTATATTGCCGAGACCCGACAATTCATTACAGTTTTAAACGACTTTTTTCCTTTATAAATGTAATTTTGCTGTGGTACTGTTCTAAACATGAGAAAACTGTGCCACTTTACAGACATACTATAGACAACCCCCCCCCCCCCCCCCCAGGCACGATATTTAAAGGAATATTTAATTTTTATTGTTTCACTTTAAGCATTAAAAAAATCACTGCTCCCGAAAAAAATGCAGTTTTTTAAGAAAAAAATTGCAGTGATACATGTCCCCTGGGGCAGGATCCAGGTCGCCAACACTTTTTATGGCAATAACTTGCATATAAACCTTTAAAATTAGCACTTTTGATTTTTCATGGTTATGTCCCATAGACTTTAACAGTATTCCATGACTTTTGAATTAGCTGCATACACAGAATAATGTTCGCTGTTCAGCGAACAGGTGAACACCCGATGTTCGCGTTAAACTTATGTTTGACTTGAACATCGGGCTCATCCCTAGTTATGAGGAAAGGTTACGAGCACTGAACTTGTTCTCTCTGGAGAGGAGATGCTTGAGAGGGGATATTATTTCAATGTACAAAAACCATACTGGTGACCCCACAATAGGGATAAAGCTTTTTCACAAAGGGAATTTAATAAGACACGTGGCCATTTACTAAAATTAGAAAAAAAGTGGTTTAACCTTAAACTGCATAGAGGGTTCTTTACTGTAAGAGTGGTTAGGATGTGGAATTCTCTTCCACAGGCAGTGGTTTTAAGTGGGGGGCATTGGTAATTTCAAAAAACGCTTAGATAGGCACCTGAACAACCGCAACATACAGGGATTTACAATGTAATACTGACATAAAATCATACACATAGGTTGGACTTGATGGACTTTTTTCAACCTTGCCTACTATGTAACTATGTAACTAGTTGGGGGCCTACTGAGTTTAGTATGAGGATTGCAACCTGGGTACTGCCTGCAGAGTAACATCTGTACCTTTGGCGAAGACCAGGTGGTGACTTAGATTCTGCGCCTTTGCCATTTTCAGGGCTCGCACCACCACAAACTGAGAAGGCATACTGAGTGCTCTGTATCTATTATGTGGCTTTTGCCACCATCTGACCAGCTGCCACAACTAGTACTGGTTAGCCACTCCACACCTTGTGTGAGTGGATTCACAATTTGTGGCCTGATGTGTAAAGGAAAAAACAAAAAATAGAGTTGAGCGGACACCTGGATGTTCGGGTTCGGCGGTTTCGGCCGAACTTCGGAAAAAAGTCTGGGTTCGGGACCGAACTTGACCCGAACTTGACCCCGAACTCCGAACCCCATTGAAGTCAATGGGGACCCGGACTTTTGAACACTAAAATGGCTGTAAAAAGGTCATGGAAAGGGCTAGAGGGCTGCAAATGGCAACAAAATGTTGTTAAGAGCATGCCAAGTGATCTGCAAACAAATGTGGATAGGGAAATAACTTAAAATAACATAAAAAAAAATAAAAAATAAAAAAAAATGCTGGAGGCCCCCTTCTCAACAGAAGAGGTACAGGAAGTCATTAAGAACCTCAGAAACTCAGCGGCACGATGCCGCACATATGGTGGGAATACCCCAGAATACGCACTTTCTGGAAAAAATTATTCAATTTAATGGATAAGATAGTGGGAAAATAAAATACTTGGAAATTAAAAAAAAATGAAATAAATATAATCTTGACCTAGGAGGACGAAATTCAAATGGAGTAGGAGGTTGAGGTGGCGGTGGATGTGGCGGTGTAGGTGGAAGCGGCGGTGGAGGAGGACGAGGTAGCCAACACTGGTTCAAAAATACAACAATGGCTGGGTAAGGCTAGTGGTGAATGATGTGTCGAATTCTGTCCCCCGTCGCATAGTGTCCGCCCTGTACTGCGCTTGCTCAGTACGTAGGACAAGGGGATTTTGAAACTCTCCGAAGACGATGCTCGGTGACTCCAGGTTCAAGCCACATCATCCGAGGTTGAAGCCTAGCCAAGCGAGCCCGTGAGGGGCCCTGTTACTATGTGCTACCGTATGTCCACTTGGATGGTCGGGCTTGAACCTGCACTCACTGCGCAGGCGACATTCATCTTTGGAGATTTTGTGAATCTCCTTGTCCTCCGTACTGCGCAAGCACTGCACCTGCGCAGTAAGTGGCCGGACACTATCCGATAGCAAGACAGTTTTCGTCAGAACACCGGTATATGTGTCTATTCTGCACAAGGTACGGCCAAGTCCTGTGGGATCCATGCCTGGTTCATTTTAATGAACGTGAGCTTGTCCACATTGGCTCTGGACAGGCGGCTGCGTTTGTCTGTGATAGCGCCCCCTGCCATGCTAAATACACGTTCAGATAATACACTGGCGGCAGGGCAGGCCAGCACCTCCAAGGCGTAAAGGGCAAGCTCAGGCCATGTGCCCAATTTGGAGACCCAGAAGTTGAAGGGGGCAGATTTGTCATGCAGTACGTGTACGCGTGTGCACACATACTGCTCCACCATGTTGGTGAAATGCTGCCTCCTGCTAAGACGTTCCATCTCAGCTGGTGGTGCTGGTTGTTGTGGCGTGCTGACAAAGCTTTTCCACATTCCGGCTATGCTAACCCTGCCTTGCGGGGTGCTGGCGGTGCCCCGGCTGCGTTGGCGACCTCTTCCTCCTCCTCTGCCTTCGCTTTGTGCTTCCACCGTACCCCCACTTCCAAGTGGGAATGCCACCAGCAGCGCGTCTACCAGCGTGCGCTTATACTCGCGCATCTTACGATCATGCTCCAGTGAGGTAATTAAGGACGGCACGTTGTCCTTGTAACAGGGATCCAGCAGGGTGGCCACCCAATAATCAGCACCAGTTAAAATGTGGGCAACTCGGCGGTCGTTGCGGAGACACTGCAGCATGTAATCGCTCATGTGTGCCAGGCTGCCCAGAGGCAAGGAAAAGCTGTCCTCTGTTGGAGGTGTACCGTCTGTGTCCTCTGTATCCCCCCAGCCACGCACCAGTGATGGACATGAGCTGGTCTGGGTGCCACCCTGCTGTGAACATGGTTCCTCCTCCTCCTCCATCTCCTCCTCATCCTCCACCTCATCATCCTCCAGAACTGTGCCCTTGCTGCCAGACAATTGTGTACCTGGCGCTTGTTGGTGCAGGAACCCACCCTCGTAGCCACTTGTAAATGACTGCCCTGAAAGCCTTGGAAATGAACCCTCTTCCTCCTCCTCCTCCTCCTCCTCCTCCTCCTCCTCATCCTGTGCCACATCCTCTTCCATCATCGCCTTAAGAGTTTTTTCAAGGAGGCATAGAACTGGGATAGTAAGGCTGAGAACGGCATCATGGGCACTGGCCATGTTGGTGGAGTACTCGAAACAGCGCAACAAGGCACACAGGTCTCGCATGGAGGCCCAGTTATTGGCGGTGAAGTGGGGCTGTTCCACAGAGCGACTCACGCGTGCGTGCTGCAGCTGAAACTCCACTATCGCCTGCTGCTGCTCGCACAGTCTGGCAAGCATGTGCAAGGTGGAGTTCCACCTTGTGGGCACGTCACATATGAGACGGTGAGCGGGAAGGCCGAAGTTACGCTGCAGTGCTGACAGGCGAGCAGCAGCAGGGTGAGAACGCCGAAAGTGCGCACAGACGGCCCACACTTTCTGCAGCAGCTCTGGCATATCGGGGTAATTCTTCAGGAACCTCTGGACCACCAAGTTCAGCACATGCGCCAGGCAAGGAATGTGCGTCAAACCGGCAAGGCCCAGAGCTGCTACGAGATTTCGCCCATTATCGCACACCACCAGGCCGGGCTTGAGGCTCACTGCCACCAACCACTCATCGGTCTGTTGTTCCATGTCCCTCCACAACTGGGTTTTTCCCCCAAACAGGAAAGTTTTAAAACTGCCTGCTGTCGTTTAGCCCTGGCTGTGCTGAAGTTGGTGGTGAAGGTGTTACGCTGACCGGATGAGGAGGCGGTAGAGGATGAGGAGGCGGAGTAGGAGGAGTTAGCAACAGGAGGCAAACTGAAGTGCCCTGCAATCCTCGGTGGTGGAAGGACATGCGCCAAACTGCTATCCGCCTCAGGCCCAGCCGCCACTACATTTACCCAGTGTGCTGTTAGGGAGATATAACATCCCTGACCATGCTTACTGGTCCACGCATCCGTAGTTAGGTGGACCTTGCCACAGATGGCGTTGCGCAGTGCACACCTGATTTTGTCCCCCACTTGGTTGTGCAGGGAAGGGATAGCTCGTCTGGAAAAGTAGTGGCGGCTGGGCACGACGTACTGTGGGACAGCCAATGACATCAGCGTTTTAAAACTCTGCGTCTCCACCAGACGGAATGACAGCATTTCAAAAGCGAGCAATTTTGAAATGCTGCCATTCAGGGCCAGGGATCGCGGGTGGCTAGGGGGGTACTTCCTCTTCTGCTCCAGTGTTTGGGAAATAGAGAGCTGAAAGCTTCCATGGGACATTGTGGAGATGGTTGGTGACCCAGGTGGTAGTGTTGCTGGCAGATCCTCTGTTTGCGGGTTGGCAGGTGTCACTGTCACTACAGAGGTGAATGAAGAGGCCGAGACTGCAGCAGAAGAGGAAGCAGGAGGAGCCAGAGACCTTTCTTGGTTTTTGCGGTGTCTACTCCACTGCATCTCGTGCTTTGCACTTAGATGCCTGGTCATGCATCGCTTCAAGCTCTGATTGCACAGCGTGCAAACCACTCGTGTCTTGTCATCAGAACATTGTCTGAAGAACTGCCACGCTAGGGAACTCCTTGGACCTGGCTTTGGTGTGCTCAGTCCCTTGCTGCGTTGGGCAGTAGCAGACGTACTGTCCAGGGGACGGACGCTCCGCTTTTGCACCCTGCTCCCTCTTCTGCTATGCTGGTGGCTCTGTGCGACCACCGCCTCTTCCTCTGAACTACACTGGTCACCTGCATGACGTTGATTCCATGTGGGGTCATCGTCCTCCACATCATCTTCCACCCAAAATTCACCCCTGCCCTCCTTGTCGGTCTGCACAATGGCGAAAGCAGCAGCAGTTGGCACCTGTGTTTCGTCATCATCCGAGACGTGCTGCGTTGGTCCTCCCATGTACTCATCATGAAACATAAGTGGTTGGGCATCGGTGCACACAATCTCTTCCACTTCTGAGGCAAGGCTAGGTGGATGGCCCTGGGAAACCCTGCTAACAGAGTCATCAAAAAGCAGAAGAGACTGCTGCATGATTTGGGGCTCAGACTGATTGGCTGATTTGCAAGGGGGTGAGGTGAAAGACTGATGGACATCGGCTGCAGGTGCCAACCCTGAACTTTCATCAGGAGACTGGGTGGGAGACAATGTGAAGGAACCGGAGGCACTGTCAGCAGCAACCCAATCTACTATCGCCTGTACTTTTCCTGGCCTCGACATTTGTACAGCCTCATTAGGCGCGCCAAAATACTGCTGCAGGCTCTGTCGCCTACTCGCACCTGCGGAAGGTGTTTCACTAGTGCGTGTAGCTGGCACAGATCGACCACGTCCTCTCCCTGCAACAGGAGCGCCACCAGCAGCACCACGACCCGGGCCACGTCCCCTTTTTGATGATCTCCTCATATTTTCAAAATTTATGATCTCGCCCTAAATGGGTGTTTTTGTATATAGCAGAATACACGTACAGTGTCTAAAGCGTTTATGAAAACGCAGAAAATGCTATTGGGAAGAAAAAAAACACTGCAAAATTATTTTTTTTTCCAATGTTTTTCCAATATAAGAAAAAATGGATAGTGTCTAAAGCGTTTATGAAAAAGCAGGAAATGCTATTGGAAAAAAAAAAACACCTTAAAATTAATTTTTATTGCAATGTTTTTGCAATATCAGAATACACGGACAATATGTAAAGCGTTTATGAAAACGCAGAAAATGCTATTGGGAAGAAAAAAAAAACACTGCAAAATTTAATTTTTTTGCAATGTTTTTGCAATATCAGACTACACGGACAGTATGTAAAGCGTTTATGAAAACGCAGAAAATGCTATTGGGAAGAAAAAAAAACACCGCAAAATTTTATTTTTTTGCAATGTTTTTGCAATATCAGACTACACGAACAGTATGTAAAGCGTTTATGAAAACGCAGAAAATGCTATTGGGAAGAAAAAAAAACACTGCAAAATTGTATTTTTTTGCAATGTTTTTGCAATATCAGACTACACGGACAGTATGTAAAGCGTTTATGAAAACGCAGAAAATGCTATTGGGAAGAAAAAAAAACACTGCAAAATTGTATTTTTTTGCAATGTTTTTGCAATATCAGACTACACGGACAGTATGTAAAGCGTTTATGAAAACGCAGAAAATGCTATTGGGAAGAAAAAAAAACACTGCAAAATTATATTTTTTTGCAATGTTTTTGCAATATCAGAATACACGGTTAGTGTCTACAGCGTGTATGTAGGAACACGCAGAAAATGCTATTGGGAATAAAAAAAAAAAGCAAAATTCAATTTTTATGCAATGTTTTTCCAATAGCAGAATACACACAGACTGTGGTGTATCTCTTAGTATATGCAGTGCAGTAATGTTGCACTGAGCTTGAAGGTAAAACGTTTAGATTTTGTCTGGCACTGGCCTCATGGCACTGTTACTGTGACTGTGCACTGCACCCCAGCCAGGGTACAATTGATTTAGGAATCTCTTCAATAATTATGTCTGCCTCTTTCTTTTGCAAAATAAAGAAACTCCCTCCCTACTCTAGCTATCTAGATCGCTCACTGATCTAACTAATTAGAATAAAATTCCAGGAATGTGGACTGACTTTAGCACACTAACTCCTAAAATCCTCTATCTATCTATCTATCTGCAGCACAGGAACCTGCCTAACAGTGTCTGTCTAACAGAATGACGCTGTGTGTGTGTGGGTCTATATATAGAGGCTGGGTCACATGCTGCACTGGCCAATCACAGCCATGCCATTAGTAGGCATGGCTGTGATGGCTTCTAGGGCACACTAGTGAAACGATCATCCATTGGCTGGCCTAAAGCTGTTAAAAAGGCGCCAATACAGCCCTGAATACCGGACCCGAACCCGAACTTACAGCCAATAGTTCGGGTTCGGGTCCTGGACACCCTAAAGTCCGGTACGGACCCGAACTTTACAGTTCGGGTTCGCTCAACCCTATTAGTGCGCATGCGCGGGGCTCTCAAGATGGCCGCGATCGCCTAGAGCTCCGCCGCCTCACGGACCACCGGCACCTGTAGCGTCCCGCTCGGTGCTCCTTTCTGCCCCAAATCGTCAGGGCAACACTATACCACCCCCGGGCACAATCCTGGATGATTGGGGGAAATTATAAAAAGGATTTACGGCCGCTATTTGACTCGGCAGGAGCGGGGGGGAAATCTAAGATGGCCGCCACAGCACAGTCTCTCCCTCAGGATCTCCGCTCTGCAGGACAAGTGGACTACAGGTCAGAGCCACCCCACATCCCTGTCATCCCTGTCCCCACTACTCCAGATAACCCCAGAGGTCTCCCCCAAGCCATCACCCCCTCCCCAGCATCCACTGAATCTCTGCTGGGGAGATCCTTCAGTAATTTTGCTCTATCCCCTCTAGAGCCTCACACAGCAATCCATGCAGGATTCTCCTCACAGGATGCCCTACACAGAGATCCTATACTCCATATGGATGCTCTTTTCCACAAATTTTCTGAGCTCCTAGAAAGAGGCTTATCTCAAACAGCTATTAAAATAACAGGGGAACTTAAAGCTGATTTCATCAACCTGGGATCTCGGATCGACGCGATCGAACACAAAATGGAAGATACCATAGCTATCACCAGTCAGAATTCAAAGCACATTTATTCCATTCAGGAACAACTTGACCTGGCCATGGCTCGCATAGATGACCTCGAAAATAGGTCACGGAGATACAACATCAGAATCCGTGGACTTCCAGAGACTGTACCTAACGTTTCGGACGCAGTTCAGGACCCCTTCAAGCAGCTCATACCCGACATTTCTGCCCCCCACTTGGAATTGGACAGGGCTCACAGAGCCCTTGGACCCCCCAGAAAAGATGGCACCCCGAGGGATGTGATTGTCAAACCCCACCACTACTCTATTAAAGAGGAAGTAATGAAACGAGCCAGATCCGCTCAAAATGTGCTCTGCCTAGGTCACCAAGTTCAGATCTTTGCGGATCTTTCCCCCTCTACGATCCAAAGAAGAAGATCATTAAAACCCCTCCTCCATGCTCTGTCCTTGAGAGACATCAAATACAGATGGGCCTTTCCCTTCGCTGTTAAATTTTCCAATAATGGGAAGCACTACGCCTTTTCAACCTTTCCAGAAGGAGAAAAATTACTTCTACACCTGAGGATCATTGCCCAAGAAGCAGAGATGGACACCTCCAATGCAGGCCACAGCTCCAACAAAAGACCGACACCCACCAGCCCGCAATCCCCATTGTGGGTGACAGGAAAAGCCAAGAAGGCCAAAGAGGGTGCTCCCACCTGAAGCTTAACTTCGTCTGAACTGCCTTTTTCTCTTCTCCCTGAACTTTCTTCCGGCATCCTGGACAGGACCGGAGGAACGCTCCCCTTTTTCTAGGGGGCCGATCTCCCCACTTATCCGGGACCTTAGTTGTTTCTGGAACTTTGTTCTGTTTGATCTTGACGGTTAACCATTTTCCATGACGTTAGCTAATTGGATCTCTTTTTTGGGCTCTTTGACCCCCTCCCCCACCTTCCGAAGAAGCAGCTCTCTCATTTTGGTCTCTGACTACCTTTACCAATAGACACTGCTCTGTTAACGGGAGGGGGTCCAACAGCCCTGGGGAACAGGCTCTTGCATGGGCTTGGTCCCCTCTTTTTTTTTTTTATGTTTTTCTTCAGATTAGCTAATCTTAACACTGAGTTACCGATTTTTTTTTTGATATTTTTTATGTTGGGGTTTTTCCCCTATTGGGGTGCCTGGTCTCGTGAGGGAACCCTTGCGTACCTCCCCTACCCTTTGACTTCCTTTGGTGTCTGAGGGTTGGGATATCTGATCTTATATGGGTCAGATACCTAATGATCGCAATACATGGGCCTCGGAGGGCTTCTCCTCCTCCGAACCCCACTTTCCTTATTCTGGAGTACTTTTTTCTTCTTTTCTATCTCCCCCCCCTCCTCCCTCCCGACTGTTCTCTCTCGAGATGATGTGCCTAACGCTACTTTTCTTTCTAGGAATAATTCAACAAACTGAAATCTTGCACGGTCGATCTTATTCTACACAGTGTGAAGAATTACCTGATGCGGTCCTGCCTTTCAATCTCCACGGGGTAAGTGAGGGCTTCTACAGCTGTTTTGATCTCCCCCTGTTCCATGGCTGATAGTTCCACGATTAGGCTTCACGTGGCCTCTCACAATGTCCAAGGCCTAAATTCCCCAACCAAACGAAGGAAAGTACTTGATTTTTACAAATCCCTTAAATTAGATGTCCTCCTGCTACAGGAAACGCATTTTCCCTCCCGGTATAACCCGAAATTCCTACACTCACACTTCTCTCAATTTTTTTTTAGCAAGCGCAGTTACCAAAACTAAAGGTGTAGCAATAGCAATCGCAAAGACCTGCCAATTTATTAAGATTTCGGACCTGGCGGACCCAGATGGAAGGTTTCTTCTGGTGAAGGGCATGGTAGGGGACCACCTCTATTCCCTGGTCTCCTACTATGCTCCGAACAAGGGACAAACCAAATTCTTTGAATCCCTCTTACGCACCATTACCCCTCACTTAGAAGGGACGGTCATTTTTGGAGGTGACTCCAATGTGGCCTTCGATCAGGGCCTAGACAAATCCAAACCCCTGCAGTCCCGTCTTACATGACCTACTAAAGAAAGCCTTAGAATAGCTAAATTGTTACACACATATGGCCTTGCCGATGTTTGGAGGGAACTCAACCCCTCAAAGAGGGACTTCACCCACTTCTCCCCACCTCACCGATCATACGCAAGGATCGATCATATCCTAACCCCAGCATCTCTCCTACCTCATATCTCTAAGGCATATATAAAAGACACAGTCATTTCCGACCACTCCCTGGTAGTCGTGACAATCCTCACGACAACTATGGGAGGCCCTGTCAGGCATTGGAGACTTAATGAGTCTTTGCTCTCAGATCCTACTGTAGTCTGGGAAATTGAGAAGGCATTACAAGAGTACTTCAATCTTAATACATCAGTGGATATCTCCCCAGAAACACTTTGGGCAGCGCACAAAGCTTTTATTAGGGGCAAGATTATTCAGGTCGCCTCACGCATCAAACGGGAAAGACAAGCAGAAATTTTCAAGCTAGACAAGGAATATTCCCGCCTTAAGGCCTTGCACAAGAGAGATCCTACCCAAGTTCCCACCGCCCTTCTTGACAAGACCAGATTGGAACTCAACCTAGCCCTAACCACCAAAGCTGAAAAATCTATCTGCTGGTCTGGACATAAATTTTACACTCAGGCGAACAAAATGGGCTCCCTTTTAGCCACTAGACTTTCCCCCAGAGTCAGACTTCATACATTGCCCAAAATCAGAATCTCAGGTCAACCGCCCACTACGAATCCTAATAAAGTCCTCTGTGCTTTTCAGAGTTTTTACTCCTCTTTATATAGCAGTCCACCTACTCCCAACGATAACCTCATTCCTCAATTCTTGAAGAGCCTCCCAATACCTTCACTGTCTGAGACCCATAAACAAAAGATGGAAACACCTATTTCGGCTGAGGAGGTCTTGGAAGTCATCAAGGATCTCAAAAAGGGCTCAGCCCCGGGCCCTGATGGTCTTTCAATACCATACTACAAAGCATTCTCGAATACCCTAGCTCCACATTTAACTAGCTTTTGCAACTTTAAGACCAATGGTATCCCCCTGGACCCCCATCTCAATACGGCCTTCATCACAGTTCTACCCAAACCTGACAAAAATTTGGAAGATGTTAGTAATTACAGGCCAATCTCACTTCTCAACAATGATATAAAAATCCTAACCAAAATTATGGCCAATAGGCTGGCTTCCTTCATTGGCCAGTATGTCCAAAAAGATCAAGTCGGTTTCATACCCGGAAGGCAGGGACCCGATCAAATCAGACGGGCAATAGATATCATCTCAATCCTACAATCTAACTGGGAGGGGGGTCCTAAACAATCTGGTTTTCTCCTATCCCTAGACATTCAGAAGGCCTTTGATACGGTCTCCTGGCAATACATCTTCCAACTTTTTGAACATTGGGGCTTTGGGGCTCGCTTCCTTGGTCTTCTACATGCGCTTTATTCTCAACCTAAGGCCCTTCTTCGCCTCCAAGGCTTTTACTCAAAACCCATAACCATTACACGGGGCACCAGACAGGGGTGTCCTTTATCTCCTCTCATCTTCGCTATAGTCATCGAAACCCTGGCGATCGCCATACGCCATAATCCCGATATCAAAGGAGTAAATTGTGGAGACCAAACACATAAATGCGGGCTTTTTGCCGATGACATCCTTCTATTTCTAACTTCCCCCATCACTACACTCCCCAACCTCTACCGAGTACTAGAAGATTTTGCCAAAATCTCTGGGCTTAAAGTCAATTTTTCCAAATCTTATGCACTCAATATATCCCTGCCTTCCCACATTGTTTCTTCGCTCCAACATTCTTTTCCATTTATATGGAGCGACACCTCCATTAGTTACCTGGGTATCTCCTTGACAGCCAAGTCGGAAGCCCTATACGCACATAATTATCCCAAACTCTTTAAGAAACTGGAGGCTGATCTTAGGCTATGGTCCAAACATGAATTATCCTGGCTCGGCCGAATCAATTCCGTAAAAATGACCCTTCTCCCCAGAATACTCTATTTCTTCCGCGCACTCCCTATCCCTGTCAGAAAGGACCACCTACGTTCGCTCCAAAGTAGCATCCTGAAGTTCGTGTGGGGTAATAAGGGTTACCGCGTTCCACAAAACACACTCTTCCTTCATAGACGCAGAGGTGGATTAGGCCTGCCGAACTTACATAAATACTATATAGCAGCTAGACTGGCCCAGCTATCCACAATATATTCCAGATACGAAAAACCGGATTGGATAGCAATAGAACGTCAGGCCACCCCCACGTTCACTTTAGATTTCTTACTTTGGTGCCCCCCCAAAACTAGGCCCCCCATCCTCTCTCCCACTTTGTCCCATTCGTGTTCTCTCTGGGATACCCTTCGCCTACTACCGACATTGGTTTCCGCGGGTCGCCCTCTAGCACACCTCTTCCATAACCCCGATTTCCCTCCCGGTCTGGACATCTCAGCCTTTCAATGGTGGCTTGACAAGGGGCTATACAGGATAGGGCACTATTTTACTTCCAAGGGCCCACTCTCCCTTCACTACTGCACCCAACATCTGGATCTCCCTGACCATGAAAGATTTCGCTTCCATCAAATATCCCATTTTCTTAACTCAATATGGAAGGAAAAACCTCTTCCCCCCAAATTTACAGGATATGAATTGTGGTGCGGACAAATTATGGAACAGAGGGGAGGCATTTCGGTAATATACTCAGCCCTCACTTACCCAACGGATAAATCCTCTTACATAAATGCTTGGGAGGCAGATTTCAAATTCAACCTCAGTCTGGAGACCTGGCAAACGGCTTTCACCAAATCTTTTCAGGGCATTCAAAATACTTCCCTTATGGAGGCCAGTGTTAAACTAATGACCAGATGGTATCTCACCCCTACCAAACTGTCATCTATCTACCCGTCTGCGAACCCACTGTGCTTCAGGGGATGCCAGCATTTGGGTTCTATGGCTCACATTTGGTGGGAATGTCCTAGGATCCGCTCATTTTGGAGAAAAATCTTCATCATGATATACAAGGTAACGGATTGCCAGTTACCCAGATCTCCTGAGGTTGCTTTATTAAATTCACAAATCCCTAACCTACCCAAAACAGCTCAGAGGTTAATCCACTTCCTGCTCCTAGGAGCTAAAATCTCAATTGCTACTGCTTGGAAAAAACCGAAGCCCTCATTCCATGCGGTCAAGAGGAAGATTTCTTGGATCATGTCCCAGGAAAAACTTTCCAGTATCTTGACGGATACCTCAGCTAGATTCCAAAGGGTATGGGAGCCTTGGGCTCGATATATGGGAGTATCCCTCATAACGGGAGCTCGAGATCACTCTTCCTCTTGACCATTTAACCTAATATATTCCTTTCCACGTACTGACCGGCTCATCTCCTTCCTTCATACCACTCATCCCTGCCCTTCTGTAGCTCCTTTTTCTCCCCCCCTTCTCGGTTTCTCTTCTTCCTTTCCTTTCTCTTCTCTATCTGTCTCTCTTATAGCATAAGATGCAAATGGATGACTGTTTTTATTCAACATCTTCTAAGAGTAAATTTAGCTCCTGCGCAGTGAGCCTGTATCCTTCTACCTCTCAGTTTTAGCAAATTCGGGTACTACCCGGGAGTTGTAGGGGTCTTCCTTCTCTTCTGACACAGTCAGATCCCGTTAGGGGTGTCGGGAGGGGGGAAACCTCTCTTTCCCTGTTGCGGTCCCGACAGTTTATTTCTCGTTCAATTGTTAGGATTAATATATCTCTTGATGGCTCACGTTCAGATTTCTACCTACTGAGTCTCAGATACGTTTATTCTGTTGTATGCAGTAATTGTAGTCCGTGGAATGTATTTCTACCCGCAGGAGGCTTTTCCGATTGCAATATGTACATTATTCAGTTTTCATGTTTGTTTCTGACTTTTCATAATAAAAACAGATTGAAAGTAAAAAAAGTTCAGAGAAATTTTATTTGACCGTGTGTATGCAAGACAAGCTTGAGCGGAATTCACTCTGTGACTCTACTCTTTCCTTGTCCTCCTCCTACCTATCTCAGCGCACCTTCAGTGTCACCTACAACTCTATCTCCTCCGCTTCTCTTCCTCTTTTGTCGGGGTACCTCAAGGCTCTGTCCTTGGGCCTCTCCTATTCTCTCTCTACACATTTTCCCTGGGCCAGCTGATAACCTGCCATGACTTTCAATACCACCTCTATGCCAACAACACCCATATCTATCCCTCCACTCCCCAGTTCACCCCCTCAATCTTCTATGTACCTCCTCAAATTTGCTGAGCGACATATCAGTATGGATGTTTACAATTTCCTCAAACTTAATCTGACTAAAACTGAGCTATTAAAATCTACTCCTTCCCGATCACCCCCTCATGATTTTACTATTGAGATCAATAGCATAATTATTGGTCCCTCCACACATGCCAAGGTGTTAGTTGTAATCCTAAATTCTGACCTCTCCTTCGAGCCCCACATCCAATCACCTGGTAAATCTTGCCACCTTAACCTCCATAATTCAGAATTCACCCCTTCTTAACTAATGACACCAAAAAACAACCTATTCACTCCCTCATTATTTCCCGCCTTGGCTACTGCAACTCCCTTCTTGCTGGCTATCTATACAGGCTATCCCCCCTTCAGTCTATCATAAATGTTGCTGATATACTTATACACCTCACTAACCGGTCCTGGGCTGCTGCCCTCTCTGCCAATCCCTTCACTGGCTTCCACTAGCCTAGTGTAAAAAATTAAAAATACTAACTACAATGTACAAAGCTATCCATAACATACCCAGCTACATCATCAACCTCACCTCAAGATATTGCCAAAATTGTCAACTCTGCTTCTCTGAAGACATCTTGTACTCTAGCTTCCTCGTCACCTCTCCCCATGCTTGCCTTCAGGACCTCTCCAGAACCTCTTCTATCCTTTGGAACTCCCTACCCCAGTATGTCTGGTTAGCTCCTACCCTGTCCACTGTTAGGTAATCCTTAATTGAATTTATTCAGGGAAGCCTACCCCACATCCAGCTAAAAACTGTGCTTCGACCAACTCCATCACATCATTCCTTGCAGCCATGACCTTTTGTAGCACCTCCTCCATCCTTTAGAATGTAAGCTCCATGAGTAGAGCCCTCCTATTCCTTCTTTTTTGAACTGTATTGTAATTGTACTGTCTCCCTCTATTTTGTAAAGTGCTGCACAAACTGTTGGCGCTATATAAATCATGAATAATAATGATAATATATAATAGTGTACATTTTAACAAGAACAACAATTTTTTTTGGAAATACATTTTTTGAAAACAAAAAAAGTGCTGGTGAATTAGTTAACTTTATTTATAAATTACATTTTTTAAAAATATAAACAAATAAATAAATAAACTGCATAGGCCAATATAAAATGCTATGGTAATGCTTGGGGGTTATTAGAGACAGTTTATACATCAAGTTGTTTTGTATGTTTCATTCAAGTCTTTGAATAGGAAGCATTTTGTTTATATATGATTCTTCTTAAAGCTTCTTTAATGTCTTCATTCCTCAAACTGTATATAAAAGGATTTAGTAGTGGGGTGAACACAGTGTATAGAAATGCCAACGTCTTACTGAGAATCTTTGTCTGTCCTTCATTTGGAATTATGTATGTGGCAATTAGAGTCCCATAAAATATGGACACCACTGTCAGGTGGGAGCTACAAGTTGAAAAGGATTTTAGTTTTCCAGAACTGGAGGATATTTTTATTATGGTTAAAACAATACACACATATGAAATTACTATCACAAAGAATGGCAAGACAATCACGAGAAAGCACAATAAGGGGGCTTCTATTTGAGGCAAAGACATATCTGAGCAAGAAATGTCCATCACAGGGTAAAAATCACAGAAGAAATGGTCAATTGTATTTGACCTGCAGAAATATAGTTGAGCTATTCCATGCACCAGAATCAGTGCAACTAAAGAGCCTAAGAGCCAAGAGGTAACAATTAATTTAATGCAAAGCATGTGGTTCATAATGGAGGAATAATACAATGGAGAACAAATAGCCAAGTAGCGGTCATAGGACATCATCGTCAGAAGAAGACATTCAAAACCCTCAGCTAAAATGAAAAAATAAAGCTGAGTGATACATCCAGGAAAAGATATGGGGGTCCCTCTATGTAGTACAATATTTAGCATGAAAGGGGAAATATCTGTGGTCAACAAGATGTCAGCTACAGAGAGTTGTGTGAGAAAGAAATACATGGGAGAGTGAAGGTTCTTGCTGTAGGACACCAGTGTGATGATCAAGGAGTTGCCACATATTGTCACACAGTAAATGATAAGCAGCAAGATGAAGAGCAATACATTAAATCTGCCCATGTCATTGAACCCCAGAAGGAAAATAGCTGTGATGTTGTCCTTATGCGATGCCTTTGTGTAACAAACAATAAAAGCAAACACAAAATAGTATTAGAAATTAGAACTAATCATACCTTATATTAGTTTCTGTTACTGAGAAGTGTAATGGCAGTGTTCGGTGTTGGGTTTTCTATACCAAAATCATGAGTAAGTAAAATAGTTCACAAACATCCATGTAGCCCAGTCACGCAAAATAGGGGTCTGTTTTTCCAAGCCTCTCCTATCTTATGGAACTCCCTACCCCAATCTGTCTGACTACCTCCTACTCTGTTTGCTGTTAGACAATTCCTGAAAACCCTCCTCTTCAGAGAAGCCATTTTCTGACCCTACTTAATAACTGTACTTTTAATCTCAAGTGAGTGTAGTCACCTGTCTGCTGCCCAGGTTCAACACAGACGTCTCCCTGGGCAGCAGACTGGTGACTAAACTCACTTAAGATTTACATGCTTCATTGACTTTTGTATTGTGTTCTTGTTAGGTCCTCTGTTAGGTCCTCTGCATCAGCCCTTCTGCATCAGCCCCTCTGCATCAGCCCCTCTTTCCCTCAATTGGACTTTGGCGGTCAATGGAAAAAAACCCTGTCTGTCCGGACAGATAATCAGACACCATACAACGTATGAGGTTTGATAAAGAATGCCTTTACTTCCGTTTCACAGAGCATATACAATACAAAAAAGGGGGAAGAACGCAATTGAACAACCAATCAAATTCAAGCATTTAAGCATTTTGTTATACAATTCAATATTGATCTGCAAGGTTCATAATATTTCTTCTTTCGGACTCAACATCATATTTACTCTAAAAATGTCTCACGCAATATATGTCCTTGATAAGGTTCTCAGTATGTTTTGATAATATGGAAGTACAAAACAGCATACTTGTTATGGGAAGCAGACCCGTTACTAGAAGCCATGAGAACTAAAACTTGTTATGGAAATGTGTGAGTGTGAGATAAATACTATTAAATCTTGAAGGGTAACTCTACACTTCCCACGTTTCCTTACAATCCCTCCTTTGATCATAGGAGACTTTAAGAAGTCTCCGCTGATCACTCATTGTACCACCTATATCCTGCCTTGAACATGGTCATGGCTGTTTCAGACTTATCAACTAGGTTCTTTGATTTTGCTACTTTACTTATCAGGCAGAACACCAATTTGATTGTCACATAAACGGCCAGAGCTAAAATAAGTATCATGAGGAGTATCATACCCTCTTTCTTAAAGAAATTCATAATGTTTTCCCAAATAGAACCGAACCATCCTCCTACACCTGAAAAAGGATTCCATGAGTCCGCCATACGTCTCATTTGGTCCTGCAATTTTGCCCTTTCTTCATTGTGACCTCTAATAATGTCATAATAGTCTGGGATTTCTAAATCTTCAGACGGCTTTGTAAGATTGTTCATGTATGTGCAGCATAGGGTTTTATCCCCGGTTAGGTCACACAGCCCTGTAAGAACCATCATCATTCTTTCTTGCCTTTGTTTAATTACCTCTTGTTCAAATAATACCTTCCTAAGTTCTTAATTGAGTAATCCTATATCTATTGCTGTGGCATTCATCCATGAGTCCATTAACATCCCAAATCCATCTACCTTTGTGAGGGCATTGTATACGCCCACCCCACCGAAGGATGCAAAAAATTTGTCCCACCAAGTGGTTAATTCCCTCTTGTGTCTGCCAAAAAAGTGTGTCTGACCCTGTGGTCCCCATTAGAGGGATCATTTCCACAATAGTACCTACCTGAAGTTTTTCTGTCCAAAGGTTAAGGAACGGTGGTATGGCACCATAGTCCGTGCTCTACCAAACAACATCCGCATGGAAGAAAACCATCAGGCCTTCAGGAAAAAAACTCAAGACCCACCTCTTCTAAACATGGCATCCCAACAAGAGCAGTCAAGCGCCTTGAGGTGATTCAGTTCGCAGTTGCAGCGCTATACAAATCATTCATTCATTCATCCACAACAAACCATCCATCCGTGGGGAACATGAGGGGTTTGAACCACTTTGGGGGGGCTAAGTCTTGACCTTAATCCCACTAAACACATCCAATCCCCCAGAGAGGGAATGCTATCTCCACCTTGCCTTATCCAGGGGCTGTCCATGTGTGTGCTATTTATCCATTCAGTAACCCGTGGATTGTTGGATCCCCTTACACATTTACATATGTCATATAGGGACATGTTTCCTATCCTTTCATCAGGGTCCAGGATATTAAAAGTAGCTAAACCCTCTATGTCTATTGTTCCATCAAGGGCCAGAGGTAGGTTTAACATGGTAAAATTAACTTGGGTATCTCTGCAGAACTTAACCATTGTACAACCATTTTCCTGCCCCGTTTAGGAAACAGAACTGGGGTTTTCTTGTGTATCCAGTAAACAAAAGGGGTTTATTCATGGGAGTGGTGTTTATAACAGGGACTTCCTGGGTGGTATTTAGCAACTGCTCTATGGTGATAGGCCTTCCAACCATAGGGACTAAATGTCGGCCTGTGCCCATATGGGAGCACACCCAGCATTTGAAATGGTTCTGTTTCCTCCCAAAAGCATGCATCATAATAAAATGATGGGGAATAGTGTCAGGGACTGAATAGGTCACCTTTGGATCTCTCATAGTCAATTCCGTAGTCAATTCCAGTGCCTTTGGCTCTTCCTCATTATCAGTTTTACATGGGGTGGCAGAGTTACTGGCACATAATCCTCTGTATCCCCTATGTAACAAAGGGGTTGGACAGGGGCAGAGGCAAGTGTTGGTTTTTTAGGAGGCTTGTCTAAGGAAGGATGAGGCTTCTCTAATGGATGAGGTAATTGCTTCTTATACTCTTTTAATGCTTTACACCACATTTTATAACATTCAGTCATATATTCTTTATCATAAGGAAACGGTGGATAATTATACTGCTTATGTTGGCCATAAATTTTAGTGACTTCTTCCCATTCCTCTGCAGAATATGGTCCGCACTCCCTTAGCCCCGCAATTTGTAGAGCGTGTGCTCTGGTCAATATGTTTTTCCAGAAGGGTTCAGTATAATATGTTCCATAGTTTCCAGACACGAAATCTAAAGGAGTGGGCTGATCCGGCTTACCTTCTGAACCTCCCTTTGCCGGCAGATTTCCCATGTTTACAATTCTTATACTTTATCTTATATTATGACTCTATTTATACACATCAGCTGCAGAACATACAGTTAATGAGTTAGGACAAGCTACAAAAGTTCTTTACCTGTTTCACATTCAATAGTACCTATGACACAGTTAAAGCGTCTTGAAATTTAAAAGTTTTTATTTCTTGGCAAAACGCCAAAAAACACTCCCTTTTGCCGGAGGTTCCCCTGATTATAAGCAAGCTTTGTACGTTATTACTTTCCTTATTCTTATAACCAAACAATTTTTATTTATATTTCAAATTTCTTGGCAAAGTGCCAACAGGTTTAAACAGTAGTTTCAATTGCTGTAATACTAATGCCGCAAACAATTTCCCACTATCCGTTACGGTTGATGAGATATTAGCATTTGAACCCTTGTTGGCAAAACGCCAAAATATCCAAAATTTGCACCTGACTTCCCCTGCGCAAAAGATGTCAGTGGCAAAAGGAATTATTCACATAACATGTTTTGATCAAAAGCTAGCCTCACCAATCCATGTATTACCCCAGAAAAATGTTACAACGTCCCTGTTGTAACGATGTATCAAAGACCCTCCTGGAACACAAAACTATTATGTATATTAAACCTGGTAATAACCTCTGGGAATTCTAGTAACCAAATAAGTATTTGATCCCTTATACACAAATAATAGGCTTGTTACACAATTTGGGCAGCGTCCTGCCAAAAAACACTTAGGACAAGGTCCTGACATTAAGTGTTTAAATGATTTAGAGGTTTCCAATGACCAGTCCTTCTGGTTAAAAACAAGGTTTTCAACCTGCTATGGTATGGTATTAATACAATATATGGGAGGGATCCTGGGCAATTTTAGCAAGTATCCTTGTCCCCTATATTTTGATCCTGATACCGTCCTTTTATATTAATACCCGTAACCCTGGCCCCACCTAGGCAGCAGGCATTCCTGTTTATGAGCGAGCTGTATTACAATACCCGGAACCCTGACGCCCCAATTAGGCAGCAGGCATTCCTATCTATGAGCGAGCTGTATTCAAATTCTCCTGGAACCCTGGCCCCCAATTAGGCAGCAGGCATTCCTATCTATGAGCGAGCTGTATTCAAATTCTCCTGGAACCCTGGCCCCAATTAGGCAGCAGGCATTCCTGTTTAATGTCCCTATCTCTCAGGTAAGCTAATCAAAATAAATTAATCAATTATGCCTTGAGATCTATAATGCTACGGGTTATAACATTGACAGAGTAAGCTGTTCAAAAATACTTTGAAAAAGTAATTTTAAAGAAAGCTTACCTGTAATGTACCCCACTTATTCTGGTACCATCTGTTAGGTCCTCTGTTAGGTCCTCTGCATCAGCCCCTCTGCATCAGCCCCTCTGCATCAGCCCCTCTTTCCCTCAATTGGACTTTGGCGGTCAATGGAAAAAAACCCTGTCTGTCCGGACAGATAATCAGACACCATACACCGTATGAGGTTTGATAAAGAATGCCTTTACTTCCGTTTCACAGAGCATATACAATACAAAAAAGGGGGAAGAACGCAATCGAACAACCAATCAAATTCAAGCATTTAAGCATTTTGTTATACAATTCAATATTGATCTGCAAGATTCATAATATTTCTTCTTTCGGACTCAACATCATATTTACTCTAAAAATGTCTCACGCAATATATGTCCTTGATAAGGTTCTCAGTATGTTTTGATAATATGGAAGTACAAAACAGCATACTTGTTATGGGAAGCAGACCCGTTACTAGAAGCCATGAGAACTAAAACTTGTTATGGAAATGTGTGAGTGTGAGATAAATACTATTAAATCTTGAAGGGTAACTCTACACTTCCCACGTTTCCTTACAGTTCTTATTTTGTATGAGGGACGGGTTTTGGTTGTTATTAATAAATATATGAAACAGGATTATGCAATGTCCAAATCTTTTATGTTTTATGGATATGCCTGTTTGGAGTGAAATATAGTTCCCAAAATCACCTTGAGAACAGATGTTCGTGTTCCTAAGAGATATACGGATTTATTTAAAGGCTTATGTTTATCTAGGCTCTGGTGAGTTTAACCCCTTAGGGGGAGCATGCCTCACACAGTGAAGAGTTTGTGTTTGGTCGATGGTGCACACATTGACCGATTTCTAGGATCACCCACTGTTTTGGATGAACAATTTATATTGTCACCATATACGAATCATCTAGTTTGGATACTGATGTTGGTCAAAAGTTTAAATGGACTAACAGTAGCGCGGTTTTAACATGGGACTGATACAGGAATCCATACATACAGTGGTGTGAAAAAGTGTTTGCCCCCTTCCTTATTTCCTGTTCCTTTGCATGTTTGTCACACGTAAGTGTTTCGGAACATCAAACCAATTTAAACAATAGTCAAGGACAATAGTCAAGGACAACACAAGTAAACACAAAATGCAATTTGTAAATGAAGGTGTTTATTATTAAAAAGGTGAAAAAAAATCCAAACAAAAGACAGAGCTCATGGCCCTTCATAAACCAATAGTCAAGGACAACACAAGTAAACATCAAACCAATTTAAACAATAGTCAAGGACAACACAAGTAAACACAAAATTGTAAATGAAGGTGTTTATTATTAAAGGTGAAAAAAAATCCAAACCATCATGGCCCTGTGTGAAAAAGTGATTGCCCCCTAAACCTAATAACTGGTTGGGCCACCCTTAGCAGCAACAACTGCAACCAAGCGTTTGCGATAACGTGCAATGAGGCTTTTACAGCGTCCTGGAGGAATTTTGGCCCACTCATCTTTGCAGAATTGTCCTAATTCAGTTACATTAGAGGGTTTTCGAGCATGAATGGCCTTTTTAAGGTCATACCACAACATCTCAATAGGATTCAGGTCTGGACTTTGGCTAGGCCACTCCAAAGTCTTCATTTTGTTTTTCTTCAGCCATTCAGTGGTGGACTTGCTGGTGTGTTTAGGATCATTGTCCTGCTGCAGAACCCAAGTTCGTTTCAGCTTGAGTACACGAACAGATGGTCAGACATTCTCCTTCAGGATCTCTTGGTAGACAGCAGAATTCATAATTCCTTTTATCACGGCAAGTCTTCCAGGTCCTGAAGCAGCAAAACAGCCCCAGACCATCACACTACCACCACCATATTTTACTGTTGGTATAATGTTCTTTTTCTGAAATGCAGTGTTCCTTCTACGCCAGATATACTTGGACACACACCTTCCAAAGAGTTCCACTTTTGTCTCATCGGTCCACAGAATGTTGTCCCAAAAGTCTTGGGGATCATCAAGATGTGTTGTGGAGAAATTGAGACGAGCTTTGATGTTCTTTTTGCTCAGCAGTGGTTTTCTCCTTGGAACTCTGCCATGCAGGCCATTTTTGCCCAGTCTTTTCCTGATGGTGGAGGCATGAACGCTGACCTTAACTGAGGCAAGTGAGGCCTGCAGTTCCTTGGACGTTGTTGTGGGGTCTTTTGTGACCTCTTGGATGAGTCGTCGCTGCGCTCTTGGGGTAATTTTGGGCGGCCGGCCACTCCTGGGAAGGTTCACCACTGTTCCATGTCTTCGCCATTTGTGGATAATGGCTCTCACTGTGGTTCGCTGGATTCCCAAAGCTTTGGAAATGGCTTTATAACCCTTTCCAGACTGATAGATCTCAATTACTTTCTTTCTCAATTGTTCCTGAATTTCTTTGGGTCTCGGTATGATGTGTAGCTTTTAAGGATCTTCTGGTGGACCTTACTGTGTCAAGCAGCTCCTATTTAAGTGATGCCTTGATTGTGAACAGGTGTGGCAATAATCAGGCCTGGGTGTGGCTAGAGAAATTGAACTCAGGTGTGGACAACCACAGTTATAGTATGTTTTAACAAGGGGGGCAATCACTTTTTCACACAGGGCCATGATGGTTTGGATTTTTTTTCACCTTTAATAATAAACACCTTCATTTACAAATTGCATTTTGTGTTTACTTGTGTTGTCCTTGACTATTGTTTAAATTGGTTTGATGTTCCGAAACACTTAAGTGTGACAAACATGCAAAGGAACAGGAAATGAGGAAGGGGGCAAACACTTTTTCACACCACTGTATATCTATGTGTGATATTCCACTTCAATCCTTTGAATTCTTAATACCAGGCCTCTCGGTTCAATGATGGTTAGACGCTGGTTACTCTACCCTACGGGAAATACCAGAAGTAATCAAACACAAAGATAAATGTAAGATGTTCCAAATCCAACATATCCTGCATACCTTCACCTCTGACACCATAGCACTGGACAAAAAAATATGGGAATTTTATCATAGAGATTCTATCCAAAAGAGAGGCATTTCACTTTATTCCTTGCTTCAACCCAATACTACAATAAAACAAACACCAGCGATACTGAAATGGGAATGAGATTTAGATATCATATTCAGAACAAGAATGGTCCCAAGCAATCTGATACAGGCTAGGAGCCTCACACTGCATATTACATTGGGAAAATGTTTATAAGATACTCTATAGATCGTACCTGACACCAGTTCGATTATCTAAAATCCATAAAGAACACTCTCCGGACTGCTGGCATAACTGTGGGCAACCTTGGAACTTGTTACATATACTCTGGTACTGCAAATCAATAACCAGCTTTTGGAAGTCTGTCTTCCAACTGATATCATCTATTACAGGGATCATAACCAATTTCTTGCTGGCTTTGGCATTGCTAGGACTCTCCATAGGAAGCTTCCCTACTAACTTTAGAACAGTAGTTCTGCATATTTTAATAGCAGCTAGATTGTCCATAATGTGTCAGTGAAAAAATTATATAGCGCCTACACTTACATAAGTTATCTCTAGGGTAAACTTGCATTGCTCACATGAATACTATTATGCCAGCATCCACGGCAATAGGGATAGCTTCAACTGGAAATGAGAAGCATGGATTAAAACCTACAACTTAACCAATTTCTTTTGAGAAACTAGAATATGATGGCAGCTATTAAGAGCAGCAAGCAACCTATAAGTAGCAGGTGAGGACTAGTAGTAGTTGATGGATACTATAGCTGTAGTACCATCACTGCTTGTTTTCAGGTTATGGCATTGATGAATATAAGGGTTAAAACTACTACTACTACTAATATTGCACAAAGTTTATGATTATTTACACATAAGATACCAAGGTGAAATGTGGAACAAAACCTGTAAGAAAACCAACATGTAACTTAAGTCTGTATGTACATGAGGCAACTATGTAAATTTTTGACCTTATAACTGTTCAA
The DNA here is from genome assembly GCA_028564925.1 of Lithobates sylvaticus. Taxonomy (NCBI): domain Eukaryota; kingdom Metazoa; phylum Chordata; class Amphibia; order Anura; family Ranidae; genus Lithobates; species Lithobates sylvaticus. The sequence continues at coordinate 41,992,341 of CM053029.1, forward strand.
AACCAATAACAATTTAAATGATAAAAAAACTTAAAGTGTTACGAAACCTACAACAATAAAATCAGTCTATATGCAAAAAAAAAGTACAGCATGATGGTGTAGTTCACAACATGTTTTGTCCTATAATAGGGCTTCCTCAGGCGATGCTGTCCAGTAAATATCAGAGCCTCCCCAGAGTCTATTGCAGTGAAAAATGGTTCGAGGGTCAGTTAGAGACCACATGACTACACCAGACTGCAAGCAATCATAGAAGGCATGACCAAAGTACCAAAAAGTCTATTTTGACGAAAGGGTGACCATGAGGATGAGAAATCTCTTATTGGGGACACTCAACATAGAATCTGAGATTCCGTATGAAGTGTGTATCTCTCCTCGTGGGTTCCAGCTGATACGCACTCCATACAGAATCTCAGATTCTATGCTGAGTGTCCCCAACTTTACAGCTAGCTAAAGATTAACACTAAAGCTTCCCATACATTAGCTCAGGGATCTCCAAACTACGACCCTCCAGCTGTCGTGAAACTAGGTGTCTCATGAGGCATTGTAAAACTCTGACATTCACAAACATGACTAGGCATGATGGGAATTGTAGTTCCTGAACAACTGGAGAGACACAGTTTGGAGACCTTCACTAGCTAGTTAGCTAGCTCATTAGCTAGTTATTTTTTGCTCAAACAATGGGTTGAACAAAAAAAACTGACCCGATTCCTCCTTCCCCACATGCAAGGTGGATGGGGGAACCTTTCCCTATGGGGTTGATTTACTAAAGTTGGAATGTGCAGCTCTGCATAGAAACCAGTCAGCTTCCAGCTTGTATTGTCAAATCTTAACTTAACAAGCTGAAGTTAGAAGGTGATTGTCTACCATGCACAGCTGCACCAGATCGTTGATCAGTAGATAGAATACCATTCAACCACAGTGCCCACACATGGATCGAAATCCAGCCTGTCCCTGTTGAACCAGCCAAATTTCGATTCATGTATGGGCAGCTTAATCCTGGTCATAGATTTCTTTTTTCTTTGTTTAACATTTTTATTAGTTTAACAAAGGTAAAAACGTTTTTTTTTCATTTAGCAAGCAGTTTGAACAACACAAAAAAAAGGAATGGACTCCTCCATCAAAGAAAAATGGATGGAGGAATCCTTCCAGCTGGGGTACTGATTTCTGACTGCGGGGGTCCTCCACTGACTACAAAGCTGATTGGCTGCAGCTGCTGATCAACAAAAGTTTTTCAACATTACTGTTCAATCAGAAGTGTATCTAAGGATAAATTTGGCCTGTGCTTGCTGAACCAGCTGTATTTTGAGCCAACTATAGCCAGCTTTACACATTAAATTAAAAAAAAAAACAATTTTCCTTTGATTGTTTTCCTTAATAATTGGCAATACTTTTTTTTCTGATGCTCTATTTTCTTTTCTTAGTAATATTTATTTCATATAAGTTGTGTGAAGTTTGGGGGTTATTTAGCTCAAGTGTAGCACCTGCTAGTGAGTAAAGTCTATGCTAGAAATTCCCATTTCAGGACTTGTTGGCCCACTTTTATTAAAGAATTCAAAGTTCCAGAAAATCAAAATGACAGGTTTCAGAAAAAACTAAATCAAATGGTTTCCCTCGCAGGTGGTTACTATGTTACTGGTCATCATACGAATGTTTGCAGGCTCTAAACCACATGGTTTTATCTTGCCTACAATGTTGTACTGTTCTACTCTGTGAAGACATTGGGGGTTATTTACGAAAGGCAAATCCACTTTGCACTGAAAGTGCACTTTGAAGTGCAGTCACTGTAAATCTAAGGGGTAGATCTGAAATGAGGGGAAGCTCTGCTGATTTTATCATTCAATCATGTGCAAGATAAAATGCTGTTTTTTATTTTCCTTGCATGTCCCCCTCGGATCTACAGCGACTTTACTTCCAAGTGCACTTGCAGTGCAAAGTGGATTTTCCTTTAGTAAATAACCCCCAATGTATTTTACTTTGTTGCCCTTGCTGGCATACTACTCCTGATTCCAAAAATATTATACTTTTGTATGAAAATGTTATATATATATATATCTATATAGATAGATAGATAGATAGATAGATAGATAGATAGATAGATAGATAGATAGATAGATAGATAGATAGATAGATAAACAAATATGTTTGGTCAATGTATTGTACAGAATTATAGATGTCAATGAACACCGTTTAAAACAATGGCTAATCTATGTACATGCATTGACATGTGTTAAATACATAGCTTTGAATGAACCCCATAATATAAAAAATAATAGCTAACAATTTCCATGACAGAAGAGAAGAAAACATATGTTAAAAAAAAAGAAAAGTAAAATGCACTTACATCATTCAATAACGATCCATGACCTTGAACCATATTTGATTTTTTTAAAATAAATCAGCACCAGTATTAATGAATTTAATTAAATTACTGAATGCAATATATATATATATATATATATATGTGTGTGTGTGTAGAATTATACATAATATATATATATATATATATATATATATATTGATATATATATCGATATATATATAGATATATATTTGATGTAGAATTCTACAAAAATGTCAAGATCATTCTTATTTTAGCTGCAAACCATAAACATAAAATGAATAAATGATGAATTGAAAAAATAAAAGTTAGAAAAAGGGAGGATAAAGGGAAAGAAGCTGAAAAATTCTATCAGTACAATACAAATCATTTGCAGTTCACTTGAAATGCCGATTAATACTGTTGAATAAACCTGCACTGACAAAGAAGAAATATTTATACACAATCTATGTAGAGAGAATGGAGGATCCCATAGAGAGTAGGTAAACCCTTGTGTGCCTATGCTTGTAAAAGTAAAGCTTTATACTGGATAAAAATAAAACTTTTTCTAAGTAGCTTATTATTTTCTTATAGTTACTTAAAGCTATACAGTATAGGCAGTAATTTTAAAGGGAAAATGCCAACAGGAAAAAAGTGACTATGCAAACAGACACAATGGGGTGGATTTACTAAAGGAAAATAGACTGTGCACTCTGCTAAGAGCTTAGTAAATGTGGTAATGCTTTACTGTACAAAGAATACCCAATCACATGCAAAGTATAAAAAAAATGCATTTTTGCTTGCACATGATTGGATGATGGAAGTCAGCAGAGATTCCTTTCATTTAGTAAGCTCTGGAGCATTTGCACTTGCAAAGTGCACAGACTGTTTGCCTTTAGTAAATCAACCCCAATGCAATCAATAGTAGCATGCTTTTCTTTAGGGCCTTTAACCGGTTTATGAGCGACCCATTGGCACAGGTTGGCAGCTCTGCACAAAATCACACACATATATATATATATATATATATATATATATATATATATATATATATATATACATGATTTTTTTTCAGTCTACTGGGTTGAACAATGAAAAACCTACAGTGTGTACCCGGCCCAAGAAGGCCAAGGAGGTAGAGGAGAGTGGATGCAGAAACAGCTCCACGGCGGCCTCTTCTCTGTCTACCACACTGGTGCCAATGGAGGATTTTCCTGCATCCTCTTAGACTGTTTTCCTAGCTGACCTTAATGCTGCTTTAACAGAAGGATTCTCTTAAGGCTGCTATGTCACATATGCCTACTGGCATAACTTCTGCTGTACATGACCTCAGTCTCAGGGTCTTTTGAAGAAAAAGTCAGCGATATACTGTATGCCACTCAAATAGAAATCTAAGTGACTCTTATGTGGATGACTCATATCTAGAAAAGATCAACACTAAACTGGTGCATCTTGAGGACAGGTCAAGATGCAACAATATCAAGTTCAGAGTTACATTGGAAACAATTACCCAGCTACTTCTACTTGACTTTTCTGTCACCTTTTTTATGAACTACTACCAGAGGCTAAGAAAGCAGGTCTTGCCCAACACAACTCCAAGTGATGCTGCTGCACAAGTGCACAAGTGCACTTTTTTAAGAATAAAGAAGAAATAAATAGATATCCCTCCCTATCTGAAAAACAAATGAGGCATCCCACTAAGTTGTTGATTTAAGACCCACATTGTCCATTCCTTAGCAAAAAGCATGAAGCTTCTGAAAGATTGGAGAATCTTAGCACTTGATGCTCCGTTCCAAGACAAACTATGTACTTTTAAGCTTACCATGGAATGAACCTTATCGCCATTAGCCCGCATATTGTCTGGATACTTAAACTCTGACAAAAAAAAAAACCTGTAAGACAAAGGCATAATGAGCTAGTATGCATCACATACTAGCTCATTATGAAATACTTACCTTAGAACAAAGCTGTTGCAGCAGCGTCCGCACCCCGCTAAGAAGGATGACATTTTGCCCAGAGTTTCTTCTGGGTCTGCGTTGTAATTGGCCAGAGCCACAATGATGTCACTCATGGGAGCCGCTGCTTATGACACAGGCTGTTCTTTCAGAGAGCATGTTCCAGTGATGTTACTGGCTGCATGTAATGTACATATCTCCTAAATGGTGCACATTTAGGCAATATTTTCACTACATATAGGTAAGTCTTATTATAGGCTTACCTATAGGTAAATGTCAGCAGAGGAAGTTTACTTCCACTTTAAGTACCACCTTGTTGTGTCACCTTTTAATATGTGTCTCTATTCCCTACACCCAGAAAAAATAGATAACAACTCAGCAGTATACAGGCGGTGCAAACAAGACAGGGACTGTAGGTTTGTTCTTAAGTAGAATCTGAACAGGTACATTTTTAAGTGTAGCTCCATCCAAAAAAAATCTATTTTTAAGCTTTTTGGAGAACATAGGGAGGGGTTATCACCCCTGTAACATTTGCTGTCTTTGCACATCTGTTCAGAACATTTCACCTCACTTTCTGTCCCAATGACAAATGTTTTTGGAAAAGTGGGGTTTTAATTGAAACAAGGATTGGTGATAAAGCATCAGTAGAGAGGAGATACCTTTTTCCCAAATTAAATGTAACAGGATAGAATTTCCCTTCCTAGGGGTAGATTTCCTCTCACTTCCTGTTTTCTCCTTCCGTTTGCAAGTAGGAGACGTTTGTAAGTTGGATGTTTGAAAGTAGGGGCCTGCCGTATATACTCTGCAGAAATTTGCCCCATTAGATGTTGGTGTAGCCACAAGACTGTAAGCCCTCACAGTTACTCTTGGTGGGCACAGGAATTGGCCCTGCTGTGAATTATTAGATCAAGATTTGTAATTGCATGCACCTGTTGAACAGGGCAGAAAAATTGGGCCTTTGGTGGTGGTGGATGGTGTTGCCACAAGACTGTAAGCCCTCACAGTTACTCTTGGTGGGCGCAGGAATGGGCCCTGCTGTGAATTATTAGATCAAGATTTGTAATTGCATGCACCTGTTGAACAGGGCAGAAAAATTGGGCCTTTGGTGGTGGTGGTGGACGGTGTTGCCACAAGACTGTAAGCCCTCTCAGTTACTCTTGGTGGGTGCAGGAATGGGCCCTGCTGTGAATTATTAGATCAAGATTTGTAATTGCATGCACCTGTTGAACAGGGCAGAAAAATTGGGCCTTTGGTGTTGGTGGTGGACGGTGTTGCCACAAGACTGTAAGCCCTCACAGTTACTCTTGGTGGGCGCAAGAATGGGCCCTGCTGTGAACTTTAGATCAAGATTTGTAATTACACGCCCCTGTTAAACAGGGGCTGAAAAATTGTGCCTTAGGCACTGGTGCTGGTGCCACAACACTGTACTGTATTCTGAGCACAGCAATGAGACCTGTTGCAAAGCATTGCATAAAAAAATTTAATTACACGCCCCTGTTATACAGAGGCTGAAAAATTGTGCCTTAGGCACTGGTGCTGGTGCCACAACACTGCAACCCCTCACAGATACTGTACTTGGAGCACAGCAGTCAGACCTGTTGCGAAGCATTGCTTAAAAAAATGTAATTACACGCCCCTGTTAAACAGGGGCTGAAAAATTGTGCTTTAGGCACTGGTGCTGGTGCCACAACACTGCAACCCCTCACAGATACTGTACTCTGAGCACAGCAATGAGACCTGTTGCAAAGCATTGCATAAAAAATTGTAATTACATGCCCCTGTTAAAAAGGGGCTGAAAAATTGGGCCTTAGCCACTGGTGTGGTGGCACCCAGAAACAAAAATGTTCTTCCATCAAGGAATGGATCATTGAGGAGGAGGAAGAGGATAGTCAGTGAACATAACAGGACAGTCACTCAGCATCAGCATAGGCAGTCTTGAAGGGATGTGACATTATAAATTATTCAGTTATATCCGCTTCAGGTACCTGGTAGCTGGTGGTGATCCAAGACTGATTCATCCTTATGAAGGTCAGTCGATCAACCGAGTCGGTGGACAGGCGCACCCTGTGATCGGTGACAAATCCTCCAGCAGCACTGAATGTGCGTTCGGAAAGAACGCTGGATGCAGGACAGGCCAGTCAGCAGATAGAGTGACTGAGGTGGTTTTATGTGTGCTGACACACACACTAGCTCCTATAAATCCCTGCCTGCCACAATAGGACAGAAGGTTATGGTGCAATGCTGTACTAACAGCATAGGACAGGGTGCTACTGCAATGCTGTACTAACAGCATGCACACACCAGACTAATCCCCAGAATCAAAGAAGTTAGACTCAGCAGCAGATAATGTCACCACTCAGCAGCAGTGCAATCAGCAGAAATGATCAGTATTCACTTCAGTAGTAATGATAATGAATCAGCAATGAATCAGCAATGAATCAGCATCAGCAGTCTGCCTATTCAGAATCAAGCCGGAACACATGTGCACTAGGCCGACGGCGCGGCGGCCTTTTATACAGTGGGGCGTGTACTAAAGCCCCTGAGCTATAATTGGCTACAGGCGTCCTACCTGTAGCCAATTATTGCTCTCCTCGCTGCCGGCGCTGTGATTGGCCAAGCATGCGGGGTCACAGTGCATGCTTGGCCAATCATCAGCCAGCAATGCACTGCGCCTGGCGCAATGCATTGCGGGCCGCTCGCATCACACGAATGTGATGCGAACAGCCCAAATAGTTCTGGGCTCGCCGAGCGGGCGAACGTCCGGTGCTCGATTCGAACGTGGGTTCGAATCGAACACCGGGCCCATCCCTAGCAAGAAGTAGGTAAACACATTGAACTGGATTTGCTCTGTAATCGTGAGCAACACCACAGAGCAACTGACACTGGCGTTATACATTTGCATTTTTTAACCATATGACCTCCAGATTATTTTACCCCCTTCATGACCACGCCATTTATAGATGCTATACTAGTAATGACAGTGATCAGCAGCTTACAGTGGGACTGGGATAGGGTGGCGGGCAACAATTACGAACATAGCTGATGTGACATCTCCATTATGAACACTAGTTTTACAAGACCAAGCGCTTCCGGCTCGTCCTTGATTCCGAGCATGCGTGTTTGT
>CM053029.1:42000218-42032151 GCA_028564925.1 Lithobates sylvaticus
AGAGGTCACTCTAAGTGATCCCCATAGAGACCAATGATGGGTTAAGGATGGGCGCCATCTAGTGGAGCACTAAAAATACAGCCGGTCTTTATTATTTATTTACTTTATACTTTTTTCTAAAACTTTAACAAAGGTGACATATAAAATTAAGTGAACTAAGACCTACAATATTAACCAATCAAGATGGCATAAAATACAAATATAAATTTATATAATTAAAATAAGGATTAATTAGGCTTTTTTCTTGCATATTATCTCTGAACATATGAACACTGTACAAAGTGTAATTATAAAATACTCTAGTAGCTAAATCAAGATCCAGTCAAGAATTAGTGGTAGGATTGATATAAAAGTTAAATGTATGTTTTTAAGGTCGTTGTAAAGTTTTTTAACTATGTATGACCACCAAACGCACAGTATGAGCGGCAGGTCCGCAAAAAGGAGTCCAGTTGGCACTGAGGCTGCGCAACCTACGAGGTCTCCCATTGGCTGATCTACCAATGGGAGACACTATATTATCAGGCATTCCCCAGTGATCAGGTACGCCCCCCTGATGACGTAAAATTACGAAACGTACGTCGGAGGCGGTACCTGATCACTACATTGAACGCAAGCTTCCCAGGATATCCGGTTTTGTTGGTTGACGGCGCGAGGAGGTGACACGCACGCCGATCGCCTCAGGAATCCTTTCAGAGGGAGAGCTTTCTACTTCCAACCTACCACTGTTTTTTATCAAAGCGAGCAGCCCCAGTGCCGGGCGGGCACTGGAGAATGTGAGTGGCCTTTTGGCGTTTTGTTATATTGTTTTTAAAATAAAAAAGCAAAGTTACACTATGAAGTGTCTTTTCAATTCCACATATACACCCATCCATGACCTGATCTGAGCCAATCTGAGAGGAGGAGGAGGAGGTGTCTCAAAGTTGTGTCCTTTGGTGTATCCAAACAGGCTATGTCCTGTAACAAGCGCATGCGATTGTTTTTTAGTTAAAACAATCAACATCTTTTGGTAAGCGGCCAGCTTTACTATTATTATCACCTGGGTGAAAGAAGATTTTCTCTATGCGGTGAAGGGATTCACAGTTAATAAGAAAAAGTGCAATTCAACACTCAACTGTTGCGAACTATTATATGAACTTTTGATTTACAAAGTTTTTGGTGTTCTATGCTGATTTTTTTCTTTGCATATATATATTTTTTTGATTATATATTTTTTTAGAGACATTATTCATCACCAACACGTATATCCATGTCCAGTCTAATGGTGGACTTTGGATTTGGATTTTATTAATGATAAGTGGGTTCATCCTGTGGTGTGACTCTTATTTATCACTGCTGTGGTTCACTGTTTTGTTTTTTTGAGTATATATTTATCTAGGGATCAATGTTTATTTTGTGGGAGCACTAAAATATTGTTTTCTTTGCAGTTTGTGCAACACACATCAAATAGCACCTGTTCACGACCTAAGGGTCATTATTGGTGTCAAAAAAAAAAAAAAAAAAAAAAAATTTTTATATTGGACATGTTGAATGTCACAATATTTATCTTAATATCCGACTTTATTATAGAAATTGTTTTTTTATTTTCTATCATTATACCAAGTTTTGTAGTAATCACCATTTAATCATATGATTTAATAGGAGGTTCACACCAATCCTGTACATGAGCTTTGCACCAGGGACTCTTACACTATAATTAGAGGCACCTAATTACCTAGAGGCACCTACACCTCTTCTGAGAGTGTATTTTTATATTATATTTTATAATAGTCTTAATCGCTTTTTAGATTGTTATAGATTTATAGCGCCCCAAATACCAAAACCTTACCACTCATCAAATTTACGGATTTCAAAGGGAGCAGCTTTATTTAATTGACATTTAATTGTAAGAGGGGTGACAATTTTAGAGCTTTTTTAGTGCTCTGTCACCACCACATTTCAACATCCTATATTTCACTATATATTTTTTTGATTTTACAGTCCCTCTTTTCCAAGCGCGGGGTAGAGATAACCCATTTATAGGGGTTATCTACACTTACATTTTTAAGAACATGAAGAGATAGGGAGAGATAGAGAAGGAGAAAGAGAGGGAGAAAGAGATAGATTAAGATAAATATAATAGTATAATAGCCTTATACTAGCCTTAAGTATTCTATACTACAGCTACAACACAATAGAAAAGCACACAGAGTCAGCTATTATCCTAGAATATTTATACCTTTAAAGAGATAAGGTGTATAATGAAAAAGTTGAGAGATTGATTCAGAGATAGAAAGATAGATAGACAGACAGACAAATACAAATAGGAACATTCAAATAAAAAAGTTAATGTTTACTGTAACTCTTATGCGGTGTACACACGGTCGGAATTTCCGATGGAAACAGTCCGATGGGAGCTTTTCATCGGATTTTCCGACCGTGTATATGGTCAACGGTCTTTTTCTGTCGGAATTTCTGACGGACTTTGAATTGAGAACCTGTTCTCAATTTTTCCGACGGAAAACCTTTCTATCGGATTTTCCGATCGTGTGTAGGCAATTCCGACACGCAAAATTCCGACGCATGCTCGGAAACAATTCGACGCATGCTCGGACGCATTAAACTTCCCTTTTATAGTGCTGTTGAACGTGTGTTATGCCGCTGTGTTATTGACCGTCGGAATTTGCTGTGATCGTGTGTAGGCAACACAGCTTGAGCGGAATTCCGTCGGAATTCCGTTGGAAAAACCGTCAGAGTTTTTTCTGACGAGAATTCCGATCGTGTGTACGCGGCATTACAATATAAAAAAAAATTGTTTCACAAAAAAAGCCTTAAAAGAATAAATTAAAAAAAATGATATATGCAGCACTATTGGTAACCAAAAAAGCATGGAAGAACAGAGAACGAAGACAAAATCTGTGGATCAGGGGTATTCCAGAAACAGTGGAAGACCAGGACCTCCACCCTTACCTACTAAGCTTGTTCAATATAGTAGCTCCCAATATCCCTGATATTGACTGGCGTTTGGACAGGGCTCAAAGATCACTCTTTCCTAAACCCCAGGCTGGGGCCAATCCGAGGGATGTGATTGTCCGATTTCATTACTATGACAGCAAAGAAGCCTTAACCATAGCCACCGGCAATAAATCCAAGCTTGACTTCAAAGGGTCCAGAATCCAGATCTTCAGTGATCTCTCCCCTATAACGCTGGCAAAAAGAAGAAACCTTCGCCTGGTGACACTATACATCCAGACCCACAAAGTGATATACCGTTGGGGGTTCATCTTGCACCTCTCTTCCTCCCTTAATGGCATACAATATTCCCTACGTGTTTTCCAGAAAAGTGATGCCTTCCTAAATAATCTGGGTCTGCCACCCCTCCCTGATGAAGATCCTGTGCCACTTCCTGCCACTCCTAGGCCGCTGACAGCCCCAGGCCGCATCTGGACCCCAGTGAGGCAGAAACAACACAAGTCCAACTTCACACCTCAGAGACGCCCTCTCTCCAGCTTTCATACCTGAAGCCCCCTAATACATGTAATAGATGGGATCTCTGGGATTTTACCTGGCCCCCTGACATTCTTGTGTGGCCAGTGCCCCTGTAGTGGGCCGACCCACCCCTCGTAGATGGGGTTCATCGCCTGTTGAACTTATTGCACCCTGGTTTGAAGATTTGACCTTCCATATGTTTTCTGTTCTGTATACCAGGCTTTATAATACGGAGGTCGATGGGGGACTTTCCCTCCCCATTTTTGGAGACCCTCATGCTCCCCTTCCTAGCCCAAGGCTTTGACCTGGGCTTCCTGGAGGCACTCCACCTTCCATGTTTCATTTTGGATAAAATTATGTTTTTTTTGTTGTTACTTTTTTTTTTTGCTTTGTTTTTACTTGTTTTTTTTTTGTTTTTTTTTTCATGTTACAATGCTACTGTTCTTCATAGTTTCATTATGTTATCTTATATTCTCTATATGCCCTGCACACTATAGAACTCTTCATCCAATGTTTATTATGCAGTTTATCATATGCCTTTTCAACAGACTAAACCACTATGGCGCTGAAATTTCTTACTTCTAATGTCAAAGGTTTAAACTCTATTCAAAAGAGATGGCTGACTTTGAAAAAGTTTAAATATTTCAAGGCTGATATAATTATGATCCAGGAGACTCATTTCCACCCTGGGGGATCCTTTAAATTTGCTAGCAAAAACTTCTGACAACTTTCATTTTAATCAATAACTCATGTCCCCTAAGCATCAAATCCTCACACCTGGACCCCCATGGCAGATTTATTATCCTTGATTGTTTATTTCTCACCCACTCTCTTACTATAATTAATGTCTATGCTCCTAACTCTGGCCAAGTTTAGTTTCTATCCACCGTGTTTGACACATTCAACAAATTCTCTCAACCCTTTACGGTTATTGGTGGGGATTTTAACATGACCATGTCCCCAGCAAAGACAGTCATGTACTATTCCCCTCCCCGACACCCACCAAAGCCGACCAACTTTCAAAATCCTTCCGTAAACTCATAAGAGCTTGCAATCTCCTGTATATCTGGAGGATTAAACATCCCATGCACAAGCAATACACATTCTATTCCTACCCCCACAAGCTTTACTCCAGACTAGACCATTTCTTTGTCTCTTCTTCCCTCATGACTTCCACGGTCTCCTCAGAAATTAACCCCTTAACATGGTCAGATCACCCTTCTGTATACTTAGACATTGTCCTATCCTCCGCCTCCCCCAGAACGTGTCACTGGCACCTCAACAAATCCCTACTTCGTATCCCAGAAACTAGAGACCACCTATCCAACAGCTTATCTGATTATTTCCAACTCAGCACAAGTACGGTCTCGGGGGCCTCCAGCTTGTGGGAAGCACATAAAGCCGTCTTCCGGGGGCACTGTATTTCTACGGACTCCCGCTTATTTTAGATCTCTTCACAGACTCACAGGTGAGATAATTATCTCACCTGTGAGTCTGTGAAGAGATCTAATATACATGGACTGTTGGCATTTTGAGAACCAGAGTTCAGTAATCACCAACCTGTACACTTCAGTAATTTGTCACCGCTGAAATCAGCTGTATACAATCTACGGCCAACTGTATAATGTGGAGTAGGAGTGGAATGTATAGCTGATGGATTTATTATAACTAAGAGAACTTGGTGAGCAGTTCCCCTTCCACCACCTGGATTTTGTTTATGACCCACACTCTGTGCTATCCTCCAATTTGCTTGCAATGATAAGTCTTCCTGCAAGGATGGTGATATCATGCCCATTGATGAAAAAGATACGCCTCTTTTTCATCTTTATGAACCTATGACTGATGTGTGTTCCGTGCGGCTGTTGTTGTCCCTGGTTTACCACTGATGCTTGGTTGAGGAGAAGTGACGCTACTGATTTGATACCCGGAAGGTCTCTTGTTACATCAGGCTATACCAAGGTGGTCCGCAGAGGTGCCGTTGCTGGGGTGATACCTATCATACAGGCTTTACCAAAGCTTGCCCTCTGGTAAGCGCAACATCTATGTGGTGGTGGATCACGCGTTGGTGGTGTTTGTGCATTCATAATTTCCATCCACTTTCTACTTATTTGGACTTCATTGGACTTTAAAAATAATTTTTTATGTATTGCCTTTGTTTAAATGTATGCATGAGTAATAGGGGTTATATATAATATATCACATATATATATATAATTTAGCGCAGCTTTTCTCCGTTACCATAAACCACATAGAATGCTGGTAAATAGACCCTGAAACCCTGCCCCTTCCACTCCTTCCCAGATTTTCTCATGAAAACCAATGGTACCCCCACTTATTGCCCTCTCACTATGTCCAAAGTATTTGGAGATTGCTATCATAAACTATACAACTGTCTACAAACAGACCCCAATTGCCAATTCACATAAGAAAAAGTTGACTTTTTTTTTGACTCCCTACATTTACCTAAACTCTCCCCAGACCACCTTCGCTCCCTGAACTCTGTTATCACCCCTGAGGAACTAGCCGAAGTAGTCAAAAATCTCCAGACTCATAAATCATCTGCCCCAGATGGTCTGCCTTACTCATATTATAAAACTTTACTCCCGATTTTAAGCCCACACCTGATATCACTATACGCCTTGTTTCTCAAAGGCACTGAACCCCATCCCCAATTTCTTCATGCCCACATCTTAGTAATTCCTAAACCTGGTAAGGATCTCTCCCTCCCTGACAATTATAGACCCATTGCTTTACTTAATTCCAATTAAAAGATATTCACAAAAATGTTGGCCAACAGACTATCCCACATAATCCCCACACTCATAAACAAAGACCAAGTAGGCTTTGTACCTGCCAGGCATGCCGCGACAACACAAGACACACCATTGACCTCTTTGACCTGTTAAATTAAACAACCTGCCCAGCTCTAATACTGAGCCTTGATGCACAAAAAAAAAAGGCCTTTGATCGGCTCAGCTGGCCTTTTATGTTTGCTACCCTCTCCAATCATGTATTTCCAGGGCCCTTCATGGCAGAACTACACACCCTATATTCCCGATCTTCCTCCCAAGTCCAACTATGATCCTATTTGTCGCCATCATTCCCCTTGATTAATGGTACATGGCAAGGATGTCTGTTATCTCCCCTACTCTTTATTCTTTGTTTAGAACCTTTAGCTGAAGCCATTTGCACTCATCCTGACATTCATGGGGTCTTGTTACGCCAAAGGGAATATAAATTATCTTTATTTGCTGACAACATTCTACTGACATTGACCAACCCCCATACCTCCATTCCGAACCTTGACCTGTGTCTTCTTCCAAATTTGCATAGCATCTTTGGGGTGTAGTACGCTCTATTAAGTAGCATTAAATGCGAAAATCTCTGTGCGGGTGAAACCGATATCAACGGGCTTAGTTCTAATATTCTCTTCCATTGTCCCTGTGATAAGGCTCCAACATCCTGTTCCCATTTTTTTTTCACCTCCGGTAACTTTTCTTCTCCTAAAGTCTCTCTATTTAATAATTTATATATTATGGATATTAGTCCTTTAGTAGTTCCTGGATCCCCAATAACCTGTAGCACTGGTAATTCCTCCCATACCATAAGTTGATTTCTGAACTGGGCTTCTAGGGCGTGGTTGATTTGAAGATACTTAAACTGTGTATTCTGGGGATATTAAATTCCCTTCTTAATATTTCAAAATTTTTAATGGTCTGACCCTCATACAGTTGGCTCACTTTCCTAATTCCCCTATTTTTCCCACTCCCTGATTTTACCCAATGCACTTAATTCCTGTAGGTTGCTATTATTCCAAACTGGGTGTATATATTAATCTCCCGATATTTTAACTTTTTTTTGACAGCTTTCCATATTTTACTGGCCATTTTTATTGTTGGGTTCACAAACCCAAATGACCCTGCCTCTAGAGATTCTATTATGGTCTCATGAAGAGCGCCCGTTAGGAGGATTTTTCCATTAGGGGACCCACCCCCCTTGAGCACAGCATCCCGCTAATTGTTGTAATTGTGAAGCTAGGTAATACAGCTCAGGATTAGGCAATGCAAGACCCCCTTCCCCTAGTGGCAGTTGCAGGGTACGAAGCCGTATTCTTGCCTGTCCCCCCCTTCCAGATCAATTCCCTGAATAGACTCTCTATTTTATCAAACCATTTTCTGGGGATCCATATAGGGGCATTATGAAGCACATACAACAACTGGGGCAACCAGATCATTTTTATTAATGAACATCTACCAGCTCTAGACAATGGGAGAGATTTCCAGATTTTTATTTTTTCCCTAAACTTCCCCAGTATTGGTATCAAATTATTGTTCACGTATTGATTGGGGTCTCTTGTTATCCTAATCCCTAGATATTTGAGGGAGTCTACAATTGCTAATTTAGGGCAATTCAATACCGTCCCGTCCCCTATTTTGGCCATCGGAAGGAGCTCTGACTTTGCCCAGTTGATCTCTAAGCCTGTAAAGCTACCGAACCTCTCCACGGCTTTCATTGCCTCTTCCAGCGAGTGTTCCATATCCCCCAGGAAGAGCAATATATCGTCCGCGTATAATGCTATGCGTTCTTCTCCTATGCTCCTGCGAAAGCCTACAATCTCAGAGCTCTTCCTGATATGCTCCGCCAGAGGCTCCATTGCTAAGGCGAAAAGCAAGGGCGACAAAGGGCACCCCTGCCTAGTTCCCCTTTCCAATTTTATTTGATTTGAAAATCGGTTGTTTATTTTTAGTCTAGCTACCGGTCTATCGTAGAGCATTTTGATCCATCCGATCAGCCTAGGTCCAAATCCAAACTCTTCCAAGATGCGCCAAATATATTCCCACTCAATAGAGTCAAAAGCTTTGGTCACATCTAATGATACTATCGCCTTCAACCCTTCATTATCTGTTGGTGTTTGGATGTTTAAAAGGCTCTCCTTATATTTGTACCAGTTGATCTGTTTGCTATGAACCCAGATTGATCAGGGTGGACCAATTTTGAGATAACTTTATCCATTCTGGCTGAAATAACTTTTGCTAAAATTTTTGCATCCGTACATAAAAGGGAAATTGGCCTATATGAGGCAGCGTCTAGGGGGTCCTTCCCTTCCTTATGTAACACAATGATGGTTGCCTCTCTCATTGAACCAGGGAGATAACCCACCTCCATTGCCCCCTCTAAGGCCTTCAATAGTTCTGGAAGTAGGATGTCTCCATAGTGTTTGTACGTTTCCGTTGGCAAACCATCCGGACCCGGGGACTTTTGATTTGCCATATCGGCTACAGCCTGTTGTAAATTAAACAACCTGCCCAGCTCTAATACTGAGCCTTGATGCACAAAAAGCCTTTGATCGGCTCAGCTGGCCTTTTATGTTTGCTACCCTCTCCAATCATGTATTTCCAGGGCCCCTTCATGGCAGCACTACACACCCTATATTCCCGACCTTCCTCCCAAGTCCAACTATGATCCTATTTGTCGCCATCATTCCCCTTGAGTAATGGTACATGGCAAGGATGTCTGTTATCTCCCCTACTCTTTATTCTTCTGAAGCCATTTGCACTCATCCTGACATTCATGGGGTCTTGTTACGCCAAAGGGAATATAAATTATCTTTATTTGCTGACAACATTCTACTGACATTGACCAACCCCCATACCTCCATTCCGAACCTCCACGACCTGTTCAAGACATTGATCGACTCCTTATTTCTCAGTTCGGACACCCTGGGAACCCCACTGACAATGGATCCAGAGAGCGTTAACTCTCATTTGTGTGATATACTAAGTCCTGTTGGCGTCGCTTGCTCTCTCGACCCCCCAACCAGCTAGGTTGAAGTTTCATGATATTGCAATATAGGTAGAATTGTACGAGCAAGACAGAAGCCCTGCCACTACACATTCCGCCCTCAGTCCAACACTCTTCAACAAAACTACTCCTATCATTGATGCCCACAGTCCCTCAAGTACTTTGGGATAAACCTAACCGCCTCCTATCTCTCCCTTTATCAGGCCAACTACCCTCCACTCTTCTGTGACATTGATCGACTCCTTATTTCTCAGTTCGGACACCCTGGGAACCCCACTGACAATGGATCCAGAGAGCGTTAACTCTCATTTGTGTGATATACTAAGTCCTGTTGGTGTCGCTTGCTCTCTCGACCCCCCAACCAGCTAGGTTGAAGTTTCATGATATTGCAATATAGGTAGAATTGTACACCCGTTTCTATGTTCTATGCCTATGATTTATGCCTTTTTGAGGACTGTATTTTTTACAATCTACTATTTGTTCTTTTTTTCTCCTTATCTTCTGTATCTCTATAACATTTTTATAAATACACAATAAAAAAAAAAAACTAAATCATTTCATTCATTTAGATAACTTCAAGATGGAATCCTTACAAATAAAAATCCAGATGGTGCAGCCAGGAGATTGGATGATTTCAGTGGATCTCCAAGATGCCTATTTCCAGGTACCCATTCTTCCCGTTTTCCAAAAATATCTAAGAGTGGCAGCCGGTCACACACATCTCCAATTCCAGTGTCTCCCCTTCAGCCTCTGCACCTCCCCAAAGGGTTTAAAAGGTCCTGAATTCAGTTCTAGTCCCTCTAAGAGAGAGAGGACTGAGGGTATTTCACTACCTGGATGACATCCTGTTTCTAGCTCCCAATCCAGAGCAGCTTCTGGAACACAAAGAGATCTTGCTATCCACCCTTACAGAATTTGGTTGTCTAGTGAATTGGGTGAAGAGTCTTCTCACCCCAACCCAGACAATTATCTACCTAGGAGCCTTATTCAACACGTCAATTGGAACAGTGCGTCTCCCTCCCCAGAAAGTAAAAGCTATTTCCCAGAAGATGAGTCATGTCAGGTCACTATCCCACCTCTCTGCGTCAGGTTGCCTGAGTTTAATCTGGACCATGTCATCCTGTATCCCGATGCTGCCTTGGGCTTGCACCTGAGATTTTTTCAAGTAGGCTTCCTGTCACAGTGTAAGAAACAGATGCTGTGTCAGCGGATATTCATCTTGAACCCCATGAAGAGGAGTCTTCTATGGTGGACGAAGAAAGATCTAATCTCCAAGCCGCGATGCCTGCAGTGCCTCTCCTGGACCATACTTACTACCGATGCAAGTTAAAGGGGCTGGGGTGCGCACTGCAATCAACTCACAGTTTAAGGAAAATGGGACTTTCCCACTGTGGTGTCAAACCATGAAATCAGACCGAGACAGAAGTACAGTTAAATCACACTTGTTTAATAATAAAAGTAAAAAGAACAGACATAGTCAAAACATAGCCAAATTTCAGTAACTGGAACGGATTTGCAGCCAGGCCAGAAGTCAGGGATCAATGTAAAGGAACAGCAAGCAGGATCTGGAGCCAGAAGGGATGTCAGTAAAGCCAGTCTTTAAACAGTTCGCAGGAGATGGTTTCTTGTGTTGTTGACCAAGGCGAAGGCAGAGCTCCTCTGGACTGGATGGTTTAAGTAGGCAGGGCTGACGAGCAGGATATGATCAACAGCTGAGTAACTGTGAAGAGACATGGGAGCCGGCAATTAGTTGATGGCTAAGTGGCCAGCTCAGAGAAGGAAGGGCTGAGCCCAGCCCTGACATGCGGGAATAGTCTTGAAAGTCCTAGAGATATGGGCAGCCTATCTTGCCTTGGGGACCGGGGAGTTTAAAGATACCCTCTAGCGCAACTAATTGCTTAAACTGATACATAGAATCAAAACATGAATTCCTCAGATTGGAACTTTAAACCAGCCACAAACAGTTTGATGGTAAAAATATTCAAAATGTATTACACATTGAAAATATATGACAACATGAACATGGGGAAATACACAACAAACACAAATATTGGGAGCAGAAATTGAAACCAGCTGCATAGAAAAGCTTTGTCAGACAAACAGAACGTCCAACGTGTTTCGAAAAACATAATGCAGATCTTTTTCAGGGAGAGAGAGCTTGCAGGTTCTAAATATGTAGCTTATATCCCAAATGTTGATGCCCCACTCATAAAGATAAAGAACATAACTCAGAAATGAAAAGAAAGCTATGTTCCTCAGAGCAGCGCACAAACAACAGAAAACGTGAATGACATCAGCCAGGGGTCCGTATATTATGGGATGGTCTTATTATATAACTTAGTGGTATAAGTCTATATAGACTGTAGCTATAGAGGAGAGGTAGAGTAGTACTTTCCCCTTGATGCAGGTCCGGTTGATAGAGAGTGTATATCAACAATTATTAAACCATCCAGAACATTAAGAGTTAAAGATGGTTGTATCCATCAGCCAGATATATGGATGTGCCTTATGGATCTTAAATTTGGAGTCAAAATGATGTGGCTGGAGATGTGGCTGGTGGTGTCTGGCAAGGTAGTGAACCTGGGAGATCATCTGCAACAAAAATCTGTCCTGTTACAGGACAACAAAGTGGCAGTGTCATATATCCAACAGCAGGGGGGAACTCAAAGCATCCCTTTATTGAGGGAAGTGGAGCTCATTAAGTTGTTGGAAGAAAGGAACCTGCTGGATCTGAAGTCAGTCTACCTTTCGGGCCACGTGATAGAGGAGGCAGATCACCTGTCCCAGAACTTTCAAGACAGCAACTTCACCCCTCAATATTCAACTGGATCATGAGTCTCCAGAATCCCCTGGAATTAGTTCTCTTTGCCTCATCAGTGAATGCCAAATTACTGAAATTCCTCTCCTGTCTGCCTCATCCCCAGGCAGAAGCAGTGGATGCCCTTTAGATGTTCTTGGTAATGCAGGACAGCATATGTGTTTCCCCCCAAACCTCTAATCTCGAGGTTCCTTCTCAAATTGCTGAAGGAATCAGAGTGGTGGCAGTTCTACCATACTGGCCGAGGAGGCAGCGGTTCCGCTGGGCAATATACCTCAGTACCTGTCGCCCCATCAAGATTCCGATCTTACCTCGTCTTCTCTCTCAGGGGAGATTTGTACACCCAGAACCTCACAAGCGGAATCTTTATGTTTGGCTGCTGAAAAGCAAAAATTCCATTACCTAGGTTGCTCATCTGAAGTAATTTCAACACTATTAAAGGCTAGTAAACCATCCAAAAATTGTGTATACACAAAAATCTGGAATAAGTTCAAATTGTTTGCAGCCGGCAGGTGTTTGCACCCCGATTTCCCTTCTTTCTCGCTCCTCTTAGATTTCCTACAAGCAGGCCTAAACCTTGGTCTCGGACTAAGTTCTCTAAAGGTTCAAGTGGAAGCTATTTCAGCAGCTACACAAAGGAGATGGGCGGAAGACATGCTTATTATGCAATTCTTCAGGGCGGTTAAGAAGATTTGGCCGCTAGGAAAGTGATCTTTTCCTGCTTGGGATCTGTCCTTTGTCTTGGACTTTCTGACAACTCATCCTTTTTCCCCATCGGAATCTTGTTTATGGAATCTGACTCTCAAAACAGTCTTTTTGATTGCAGTGACTTCAACAAAGTGGTTAATTTGTACCTGGGGTTCTTCGTTCCCCATAAAAAAGATGAAAAAGGTTGGTTTAATCTTGTAAAAAAAAGCACATAGGAAGCCACTGGGGGGAGTGTCTAAATAGATACATACATTTTGGTATCATTTTAATTTTTAAAAGATTGATACGTCCCAATAAAGACAATGGTAGAGACTTCCATACTTTCAATTTTGATCCAATATCTCCTAGAATCGGAGTAAAATTTAGGGGAATAAATTCAGAAGCTTGCCGGGAAATTACAACTCCTAAGTATTCTCTACCCACTGCAATGGAATATCATTTGAAGCCGTACTACGTGCCTCCATATCTATTTGGAACAGCAAGAACTTAGTCCAATAATTTACCTTCAGCCCTGTGACTGTGGAGAAATAGTCCAATATCTTTAAGGCCCCTTGGAGAGAGGATCCAGCATCATTCAAAAATAATAATAAGTCATCTGCGTACAAGGCTACCCTCTCCTCCAACCAACCAATCTGCTATCCCTTAATAGTGGGGGAAGTGTGTAAAGCCTCCGCCACAGGCTCCATAGTAATAGCAAAAAGTGTCAGAGAGAGAGGGCAGACCTGCCGATTTCCCCCAAAACAACGAAAAAGCGTTTTACAGTCCCCCCCCCCCCATCTTCACTGCAGCTTTGGGATTTCTATATAAGAGCTGCAACCATTTATTAAAGTAGAACTTAAGTCAAAACTTTGTTTTATATTGAATAGAGTAAAGGAGTATAACTCCTGTCAGTTTATATTTTGTCATCTGTGTCCCATCCATGTGTCCCATTGGGAAAAGTTACCTTCACTTCCTGCCCCATAACAGGAAGTGAAGGTAATCCCTGCAAATTAAGGGAATTCCTTGGGGACCTCCAGTTCACCAGAACTAGTATCCCCATTGGAGGATTCCCACTCTATTACTTTTATGGTACAACCAAATTTTTTTATTTTTTACTTTGACTTATGATGATAATGGTAAACAAGACAAATAAAGAGAGTGAATCTCCCTAACAGGGACTGCAATAAAAACCTGACCATTTCCACTCTGTCCCCCGGTACACTTTTGGTAAACTATAATATACAACATTTTTGTTTTTGGGTTTAGCCCCAAGATATCACCATTCTCCTCACTTACTGTAACTAGACTTCCAGCACTTGAATTGTTATTTACTTTGGATGTGGCCATTTTTTCTTGGGCCTTGAAGGCTGTATGTATTAGTATTTATTATTATTGGTTCACAATTACAACAAAATATATTATTAATAATAATACTTTGCAGTATCAGCAGTCACAGAAAATTAGCATAAGATTTATTTTGTTAATAGTCAAACCTAAATTTTATTTTTGTTACTTTAACTTGTTTGTATTGCTGATATATTTAAATCCATATTTGTATTGGATTTACATTAAGTTTTTAAATTCTCTTTACATATAACTGATTTTATTAAAAGTCAAATTAGTTTTAACTGATTTAACAAGAGAATAGATGTCCTGGAAAAGACTGTAAGAGATAATGAATGGATTGAGTCTCATTGTTCATACAATGCCCCCCGACACCTCATCAAGGTGCACATCTAGACAAGGGATAATTTCCAGTGTAAGGCTGATGAATAAACAAAAGAGCCTGCCAGTCTCATCGCTGGGAATACTTAGGTGCAAGTGTTTAATGAACTGGCACAGAAATAGCAATTGTAATGTTAGAGATACCCAAGATGATTCATTAGATTCCTCTGGATAAAAAACTAACCAAAATAACCAAAATAATTAAAAGTTCTATCAATATTATCATAATACAATATAGGACAGTAGTGTCAATACAATGCAATACAATGTTTGCTGTCTTTGTACTTCATATTTGTTGAATATTCACAGCAGACATAACTGTATAGATTGACATTAATACAATACCTGCAAACCTTACGTCTTGTAGACTACAGCTGTAACACAATAGAAAAGTTCATTGAGTTAACTGCTATCTAAAAATATATTAAAAGCAATGAAACATTGTGTATAATAATTGTATGCATTTTTAAGAACATGAAGAGATAGGGAGAGATAGAGAAGGAGAAAGAGAGGGAGAAAGAGATAGATTAAGATAAATATAATAGTATAATAGCCTTATACTAGCCTTAAGTATTCTATACTACAGCTACAACACAATAGAAAAACACACAGAGTCAGCTATTATCCTAGAATATGTATACCTTTAAAGAGATAAGGTGTATAATGAAAAAGTTGAGAGATTGATTCAGAGATAGAAAGATAGATAGACAGACAGACAGACAAATACAAATAGGAACATTCAAATAAAAAAGTTAATGTTTACTGTAACTCTTATGCGGTGTACACACGGTCGGAATTTCCGATGGAAACAGTCCGATGGGAGCTTTTCATCGGATTTTCCGACCGTGTGTATGGTTAACGGTCTTTTTCTGTCGGAATTTCTGATGGACTTTGAATTGAGAACCTGTTCTCAATTTTTCCGACGGAAAACCTTTCTATCGGATTTTCCGATCGTGTGTAGGCAATTCCGACACGCAAAATTCCGACGCATGCTCGGAAACAATTCGACGCATGCTCGGACGCATTAAACTTCCCTTTTATAGTGCTGTCGAACGTGTGTTATGCCGCTGTGTTATTGACTGTCGGAATTTGGTGTGATCGTGTGTAGGCAACACAGCTTGAGCGGAATTTCGTCGGAATTCCGTTGGAAAAACCGTCAGAGTTTTTTCTGACGAGAATTCCGATCGTGTGTACGCAGCATTACAATATAAAAAAAAAAATTGTTTCACAAAAAAAGCCTTAAAAGAATAAATAAAAAAAAAGTATAGTTTTACTTATGGATATCAAATGAAGAATTTTTTTTTGTTTTTTTCAAATACTTTTTATTGAACTTTACAAGTTACAAGTCATGTGGTTACAGTAAAACAATGCAATCGATTGTAAGAATTGTAAACAAGCACATATGTATGCAAATGATCCTAGTCAAAATTATGTTAAGTCTAACGTAAAGGAATGGAAACGTGACTAAACTTACAACCTGTAATGTTAGTTTTGGGATACAATTTCAGAACAGAATACAGTCGAGGGAGTATCTTGGTGTAGGACAATCATTGATAAGATAGGAGACGGGGGAGGGGAGGGGGGATGGGGAAAAGAATAGGGGGTAAAGTGGGAGAGATAGAAGAGAGCAGCAGGTTCATCCGAAGAATACACATTTAGACCATCAAAGTTTACATGTTTTCATTGTACCAAGTGGACCAAGGGGTCCAGAGTTGTATAGTTTTGGAATGTTTGTGAGTCTTATTCGTGAGTATAGTCTCATAGGTAAAGTGAGTGTGGACCAGACTAACAATATCTGCTCTAAGTGGGTTATAGTTCGTTTTCCAGTGTCTTGTAAGCATACGTTTTGTGGCTAGTAGGACATGGGTGACTACATGTCTGTGAGCTGGAAGTAAGTCTTCTATAGTGAGGTTAAGCATAGCTAGTTGTGGAGATAGGATGACAGGGAAGTGTAGGATTTCCTGAAGTAAGTCTTGGATGTCATGCCAGAGCTGTTGTATCAGGGGGCAAGACCATAGAATATGTAGCAGAGTACCTGATTGACCGCATTTTCTCCAGCAGTCAGGAGAAGTGGGTGTGTGGAATTTGGCTATTCTGTGAGGAGTCATGTACCATCTCATAAGAGTTTTTTGTGTGAGTTCCCATAGTGAGGTGCAGGAAGTAGCTTTGTATACAGAGTTGATTGCAGAAATCCACTGTTGGTCTGAGAATTGGAGCTGTAGGTCCAACTCCCAATCCAGAAGAGGCTTAAATTTAAAAAATACTTGTTTTTCCTGTAGGGTGGAGTAAATGATGGTTACTCCCTTAGTAGATAGGTTAGTAGAGAAGAAGTATTCCCATAGTTTTAAGGGAAGGTTTCCTTCCATTGAGGAGTATGCCGCAAGGAATTTTTGTAATCTGAGGTAGGTCAGGAAGTCTTTAGTGGGGGCTCCAAATTCAGTTTGTATTTGTTGAAAGGATTTGTTGTTGATCATGGTGCGTAGTTCCCGGGTGGAGGATACCTGGGCTGTTATCCAGTGTGGGAAATTTAGGTCAGGGGTAAGGTGATTTAGAGCATTGAGAGGAACGTGGATCGGTTTTGTCGGGAGATGCGACCATTTGGTGTGATGAAGTGTTTTCCATGCCTTGATGGAAGCTTGCACAGGGGGAGAATAGTGTCGTAAGAAGGGGGTGGGTGAAGTGGTCGTGCTGAGTAGCCAGGGTAGGAGATTCGGACCTGGTGTTTCAGCATTTTCGATAGAACCCCACAGTGTAGTGGGTGTAGGAAGCACCCAATCTTTTAATTGCGACAGAATTGTCGCTAGATAGTAATCTTTTATGTCAGTGTATCCCATCCCTCCACTGGATCTATGTTTTATTAGTTTAGCATGGTTACACCTAGATTTTTTTCTTTGCCAGACATATTGGCTCAAGATGGATTGTAGGGATGCAAGGTATGAAGCTGAGAGTGGGATGGGTAGCACCCTAAAAATGTAAAGTAGCTTTGGTAATACCATCATTTTGAATGCCGCCAGGCGGCCAGCCCATGAGAATTCATGTTTAGCAAGCTTAGAAGATTCAGTAAGTAACATTTGTTTGGCTTCTATGTAGTTAAGCGAGAAAAGGTTGTTTGTGGATTTGGCCAGTGTGATTCCTAAGTAGGGGATACCTTTGTCGGCCCAGGGGTAGGGGTATGTGTTGCGTAAAAAATTGCTCGTGACGGCATCCATGCCCAAATCTAAAATGTAAGACTTGTGTTCGTTAACCTTGTAGTATGACACATTACTAAATCTCTGTAAAAGGAGTTGTACCGAAGCCAGGGAGGAATGGGGATTAGTAATCATCAAAATGACGTCGTCAGCAAAAAGATTTATCTTGTGTTCTATATCGCCTATCTGGAAACCGGAGATGGACTGAGTTTGACGAACGTGTTCCGCCAGGGGTTCCATCACCAGGTTGAAAATGAATGGGGAAAGCGGGCAGCCTTGGCGGGTGCCATTTGTGATGGAAAAGGGTTTGGAGAGCATTTCAGAAGTGTAAACCTGTGCGGAAGGGGAGGAGTACAAGGCCATGATGGCTGAGAGGATTGGGCCCTGGAATCCAAATTTAGATAAGGTGGCTCGGAGATAATGCCAGTGGACTCTATCGAACGCCTTCTCTGCGTCCAAGGAGAGGAGCAGAGAAGGCGTTCTGTTCGTCTCAGCTTTGTGAATAATGTTGACAATTCGCCTAGTGGCATCTGATGCCTGTCTACCTTTGGTGAAACCTGACTGATCTTTATGGATCAATTGGGGTAAAATTTCAAGTAATCTGTTAGCTATTAATTTAGCATAAATTTTCGTGTCTAAATTTAGTAACGAGATGGGTCGGAAGTTTTGTGCTTGGGTTGGTTCCTTACCTGGCTTTGGCAACGTGACAATTAGAGCTTAAAGCATTTCTGGAGGGAGAGAGGAGGAAGAGGCAGCGTCATTACATACTGGAGTCAAGAATCGAGCTAAATTGTTTGTAATAGTTACTAGTAAGGCCGTCTGGGCCGGGAGATTTGTTGGATGGAAGAGACTTAATCGTTGTTACAACTTCCTGGTCAGTAAATGGGGTGTTGAGTGAGGCCAATTGGTCTTGCGACAATTTTGGTAGGTCAATTTCCTGAAGGAACGAGTCTATGTCTTGAGGGGAGGGTTGGGAAACAGATGTGTCGTCTTTTAGATTGTATAAAGAGTTGTAATAGTGACTAAATGCATCAGCAATGCTTTGGGGATCTAGCAATTTTTGTTTGGTGGCTGGGTGGAAGAGATGTGCAATTTTAGATTTAGCATAATGGCCTTTAATTCTATTTGCCATAAGTTTGCCTGCCTTGTTTCCTGTTGAGTAGTGTTGTGCTTTGAAATATTTGTGGGCCTTTTCATAGGATTGTAGGAGGTGAGATCTGAGTTCTAGCCTGAGGGAGTCTAATTTAGCTTTAGTCGTCTGGGTAGGAGAGGACTGGTTTAACTGTTCTAACGTTTTGATTTCAGAGGTCAGTAGGTTTAGACGCTGTGATCTCTTTCTCCTCTCTCTGGCACTGAGCTGTATAAGGATCCCCCTAATGAATGCCTTATGGGCATTCCAAAGAACGGTACTATCTTGAACAGAGCAAACATTGTTAGTAAAAAATTCTACCAAACAGTCTTTGATATATGAGGAGTGGGTTGTAGAAGCGATGATCGAAGCATCGGCCCTCCAGAGCCGTGTTCGGGAGAGTGCTGGTGAGTCTTCCAAGGTAATGGTGACAGGTGCGTGATCCGACCATGTAATGGTGTCCAGGGTGGAGGAGGAAATTTTTGGCAGAGTCCATTTATCCACAAGGAAGTAGTCAATGCGGGTATAGGAGTTATGTTGGGGGGAAAAAAACGAGTAGTCTCTTTCCGTGGTGTGGTGGCATCTCCAGACGTCGAACAGGTCTTGAGATCTGATGAAGGATCCCATAGGGGAAGACAGTCTTTTGGAGCTTGAGGATGAGTCTATGGAGCAGTCAGGTACTATATTAAAATCGCCACAAATGATAAGTTGGCCGCGTTTAAATCTGTCGATTTTTTTCATGAGTTTGGAAAGGAAGTGAATTTGCCTTTTATTTGGAGCGTAGAGGTTCACTATAGTGTATCGGACATTGTTTAGGTCACAAACAATGGCCAGGTACCTGCCGTCTGTATCGTAGAGGCTGTCATGGAGGGTGAAGGAGCAGGTGTTTTTGAAGGCTATCATGACTCCTCCTTTCTTATCAGGACCTGAAGCCTTAAACACATGGGTAAACTGTTTGTGGGAGCAAGTGGGTTCGGCGGCATGTTTGAAGTGCGTTTCTTGGACGCAGAGGACATCACAGTGGGAGTCACGAGCCGTACGCCACAGGGATGTTCTCTTAGCTGGGTGGTTTAACCCTTTCGCATTGAGTGAGAGGAACTTGGGCATTGCGTGTACGGGGAGTGGTGGATCAAGAAGAAAAGGAGGTACTCACAGTTTCTGGTATGGTTGAACGGAAGATGGAGGCGATCCTTGGTTCTTTAGATCGTGGAGAGTTGACGATGTAGAGTCTGTGTCTGAGGTTCCTGTGCTCTCAGGAGTCAAGGTATGCGTAGGGGGAAAAAAAAAAGGGTTAGAAGAAGAAATAAGAAACAGTACGGTAAGTTGGGGAGGGAGTAGGGAGGGACCAGCAGTGTATCAGACAACTGCCAAGTAGTCAATGCGGGTATAGGAGTTATGTCGGGGGGAAAAAAACGAGTAGTCTCTTTCCGTGGTGTGGTGGCATCTCCAGACGTCGAACAGGTCTTGAGATCTGATGAAGGATCCCATAGGGGAAGTCAGTCTTTTGGAGCTTGAGGATGAGTCTATGGAGCAGTCAGGTACTATATTAAAATCGCCACAAATGATAAGTTGGCCGCGTTTAAATCTGTCGATTTTTTTCATGAGTTTGGAAAGGAAGTGAATTTGCCTTTTATTTGGAGCGTAGAGGTTCACTATAGTGTATCGGACATTGTTTAGGTCACAAACAATGGCCAGGTACCTGCCGTCTGTATCGTAGAGGCTGTCATGGAGGGTGAAGGAGCAGGTGTTTTTGAAGGCTATCATGACTCCTCCTTTCTTATCAGGACCTGAAGCCTTAAACACATGGGTAAACTGTTTGTGGGAGCAAGTGGGTTCGGCGGCATGTTTGAAGTGCGTTTCTTGGACGCAGAGGACATCACAGTGGGAGTCACGAGCCGTACGCCACAGGGATGTTCTCTTAGCTGGGTGGTTTAACCCTTTCGCATTGAGTGAGAGGAACTTGGGCATTGCGTGTACGGGGAGTGGTGGATCAAGAAGAAAAGGAGGTACTCACAGTTTCTGGTATGGTTGAACGGAAGATGGAGGCGATCCTTGGTTCTTTAGATCGTGGAGAGTTGACGATGTAGAGTCTGTGTCTGAGGTTCCTGTGCTCTCAGGAGTCAAGGTATGCGTAGGGGGAAAAAAAAAAGGGTTAGAAGAAGAAATAAGAAACAGTACGGTAAGTTGGGGAGGGAGTAGGGAGGGACCAGCAGTGTATCAGACAACTGCCAATCAAGATCTGGGGGTAAGTCCGTGAACTAGCTGCAACGAGCAGGCACCGAGCGGAATGCGGTGTAACTATTGCTTTGGGTCAGCACTGTCCCAGGATCAGTTGTTGGAGGTAGAGCGTTGGTGATTTGCGAACGCTGGAGGGTTGGAAGTGGACGTTTGTGGATCAGTAGAGACAGTCTCCGGGATGATACCCCAGGTTCTGAGCATTTTTATGCCTTCCTCCACTGTGTGGATGTTGTGGCGGGTACCGTTTCTGGTGATTATCAACTTGGTCGGAAAGCCCCATTGATACGGGATTTTGTGGTTGTTGAGAGGTTTAGTGATGGTTTGAAGTTGTCGCCTCTGTTGACGCGTGTACTGAGAGATATCAGCGAAAAGTTGGAGCTGAGCATAGGGTGGCGGGAGTTGGCCTATGCGTCTAGATTGAGCCAGCAGCATGTCTTTGGTATGGAAAAAGTGGATCCTCATCAGGGTATCTCGAGGTACCTCAGGGGGTAGGTGTGGGGGTTTCGGTAGGCGATGAATGCGATCGACTATGGTTTCGATTTGTGGCAGTTCTGGTAGAATTGCGGAGATGAGTTGTCTGGCGTACGAATTTAAGTCTGAGGGGAGGATTGATTCAGGGATTCCTCTGATTTTCACATTGTTTCGTCTCGAGCGGTCCTCAAGGTCCGCCATTTTGGCCCTCATCCATTGTTGTTCATCACGTGTGTGGTCATGAGCGTCTACTAGGTCATTAACTGTTTCAGTCATGGCACCCATCTGTGATTCAACTCGGCCTAGCTTGCGGCTCGTATGTGTCAGCTCAATCTGAAATGCTGCAAACATTGAGGAGATGTCATGCTGGAGAGAGCTGTGCAGGGAGATCAGCATCTCCTTTAACATGGTGTCAATGACTGGTTGATTTGATGTGGGGAATGCTGCTATGGGGGAGGCAGAGGGCGTTTGAGAGGGCAGTAGGTCTAATGCAGGCCTTACCTCAGGGTGATGGTCGGCGCTGTCTAATCGCATCCGCGATTTAGCAGGGCTGTTGGAAGTGGATGATGCTCCAGATGAAGGAAGGGATCTTGGTTGGTCTCCTTGTGGCAGTGAGGAATCCCCAATTTCATCAGGGAGATCGGTATAGGGGAGAGCAGTGTGCGGCGTCCCTGTGTGCTGTGAGGCGCTGCGGGCGCCATCTTGGATTTTTCCTCCCTGAGGTGAGGGGAAGAAATCGTCAATCCTTTTGGGCTGTTTGAATTCCTTCCTCTTCCTGGACCCTCCGGTCTGGTTCCCCCTGGTGTGGGGGTCTGCTGGATGCATTTTTCTAGTGTGGATCGGTGCCGTGGAGTTCCGTGAGATCCGCTCGGTGCAGGAGCTCAGAGACTAAGCGTCCATTCCGCTCGGCAGTTAACCACGCCCCCATATCCAACCTGAAGCCCCCTAATACATGTAATAGCTGGGATCTCTGGGATTTTACCTGGCCCCCTGACATTCTTGTGTGTCCAGTGCCCCTGTAGTGGGCCGACCCACCCCTCGTAGATGGGGTGCATCGCCTGTTGAACTTATTGCACCCTGGTTTGAAGATTTGACCTTCCATATGTTTTCTGTTCTGTATACCAGGCTTTATAATCCGGAGGTCGATGGGGGACTTTCCCTCCCCATTTTTGGAGACCCTCATGCTCCCCTTCCTAGCCCAAGGCTTTGACCTGGGCTTCCTGGAGGCACTCCACCTTCCAGGTTTCATTTTGGATAAAATTATGTTTTTTTTGTTGTTTATAATCTTTTTTTTTTTGCTTTGTTTTTACTTTCCTGTTTTTTTTTTGTTTTTTTTTTTTCTGACCTGTGGTTGCTACACCTCATAGATCTAAAGTATTCATGTTACAATGCTACTGTTCTTCATAGTTTCATTATGTTATCTTATATTCTCTATATGCCCTGCACACTATGGAACTCTTCATCCAATGTTTATTATGCAGTTTATCATATGCCTTTTCAACAGACTAAACCACTTTGGCGCTGAAATTTCTTACTTCTAATGTCAAAGGTTTAAACTCTATTCAAAAGAGATGGCTGACTTTGAAAAAGTTTAAATCTTTCAAGGCTGATATAATTATGATCCAGGAGACTCATTTCCACCCTGGGGGATCCTTTAAATTTGCTAGCAAAAACTTCTGACAACTTTCATTTTAATCAATAACTCATGTCCCCTAAGCATCAAATCCTCACACCTGGACCCCCATGGCAGATTTATTATCCTTGATTGTTTATTTCTCACCCACTCTCTTACTATAATTAATGTCTATGCTCCTAACTCTGGCCAAGTTCAGTTTCTATCCACCGTGTTTGACACATTCAACAAATTCTCTCAACCCTTTACGGTTATTGGTGGGGATTTTAACATGACCATGTCCCCAGCAAAGACAGTCATGTACTATTCCCCTCCACGACACCCACCAAAGCCGACCAACTTTCAAAATCCTTCCGTAAACTCATAAGAGCTTGCAATCTCCTGGATATCTGGAGGATTAAACATCCCATGCACAAGCAATACACATTCTATTCCCACCCCCACAAGCTTTACTCCAGACTAGACCATTTCTTTGTCTCTTCTTCCCTTATGACTTCCACGGTCTCCTCAGAAATTAACCCCTTAACATGGTCAGATCACCCTTCTGTATACTTAGACATTGTCCTATCCTCCGCCTCCCCCAGAACGTGTCACTGGCACCTCAACAAATCCCTACTTCGTATCCCAGAAACTAGAGACCACCTATCCAACAGCTTATCTGATTATTTCCAACTCAGCACAAGTACGGTCTCGGGGGCCTCCAGCTTGTGGGAAGCACATAAAGCCGTCTTCCGGGGGCACTGTATTTCTACGGACTTCCGCTTATTTTAGATCTCTTCACAGACTCACAGGTGAGATAATTATCTCACCTTTGAGTCTGTGAAGAGATCTAAAATACATGGACTGTGGGCATTTTGAGAACCAGAGTTCAGTAATCACCAATCACACTTCAGTAATTTGTCACCGCTGAAATCAGCTGTATACAATCTACGGCCAACTGTATAATGTGGAGTAGGAGTGGAATGTATAGCTGATGGATTTATTATAACTAAGAGAACTTGGGGAGCAGTTCCCCTTCCACCACCTGGATTTTGTTTATGACCCACACTCTGTGCTATCCTCCAATTTGCTTGCAATGATAAGTCTTCCTGGAAGGATGGTGATATCATGCCCATTGATGAAAAAGATACGCCTCTTTTTCATCTTTATGAACCTATGACTGATGTGTGTTCCGTGCGGCTGCTGTTGTCCCTGGTTTACCACTGATGCTTGGTTGAGGAGAAGTGACGCTACTGATTTGATACCCGGAAGGTCTCTTGCTACATCAGGCTATACCAAGGTGGTCCGCGGAGGTGCCGTTGCTGGGGTGATACCTATCATACAGGCTTTACCAAAGCTTGCCCTCTGGTAAGCGCAACATCTATGTGGTGGTGGATCACGCGTTGGTGGTGTTTGTGCATTCATAATTTCCATCCACTTTCTACTTATTTGGACTTCATTGGACTTTAAAAATAATTTTTTATGTATTGTCTTTGTTTAAATGTATGCATGAGGAATAGGGGTTATATATAATATATCACATATATATATATAATTTAGCGCAGCTTTTTTCCGTTACCATAAACCACATATAATGCTGGTAAATAGACTGAAACCCTGCCCCTTCCACTCCTTCCCAGATTTTCTCATAAAAACCAATGGTACCTCCACTTATTGCCCTCTCACTATGTCCAAAGTATTTGGAGATTTCTATCATAAACTATACAACTGTCTACAAACAGACCCCAATTGCCAATTCACACAAGAAAAAGTTGACTTTTTTTTTACTCCCTACATTTACCTAAACTCTCCCCAGACCACCTTCGCTCCCTGAACTCTGTTATCACCCCTGAGGAACTAGCCGAAGTAGTCAAAAATCTCCAGACTCATAAATCATCTTCCCCAGATGGTCTGCCTTACTCATATTATAAAACTTTCCTCCCGATTTTAAGCCCACACCTGATATCACTATACGCCTTGTTTCTCAAAGGCACTGAACCCCATCCCCAATTTCTTCATGCCCATATTTCCGTAATTCCTAAACCTGGTAAGGATCTCTCCCTCCCTGACAATTATAGACCCATTGCTTTACTTAATTCCGATTAAAAGATATTCACAAAAATGTTGGCCAACAGACTATCCCACATAATCCCCACACTCATACACAAAGACCAAGTAGGCTTTGTACCTGCCAGGCATGCCGGCGACAACACAAGACACACCATTGACCTCATTGACCTGTTAAATTAAACAACCTGCCCAGCTCTAATACTGAGCCTTGATGCACAAAAAGCCTTTGATCGGCTCAGCTGGCCTTTTATGTTTGCTACCCTCTCCAATCATGTATTTCCAGGGCCCCTTCATGGCAGCACTACACACCCTATATTCCCGACCTTCCTCCCAAGTCCAACTATGATCCTATTTGTCGCCATCATTCCCCTTGAGTAATGGTACATGGCAAGGATGTCTGTTATCTCCCCTACTCTTTATTCTTCTGAAGCCATTTGCACTCATCCTGACATTCATGGGGTCTTGTTACGCCAAAGGGAATATAAATTATCTTTATTTGCTGACAACATTCTACTGACATTGACCAACCCCCATACCTCCATTCCGAACCTCCACGACATGTTAAAGACATTTAGCTCAATCTCTGGGTACAAAATCAACACGAGCAAGACAGAAGCCCTGCCACTACACATTCCGCCCTCAGTCCAACACTCTTCAACAAAACTACTCCTATCATTGATGCCCACACTCCCTCAAGTACTTTGGGATAAACCTAACCGCCTCCTATCTCTCCCTTTATCAGGCCAACTACCCTCCACTCTTCTGTGACATTGATCAACTCCTTATTTCTCAGTTCGGACACCCTGGGTACCCCACTGACAATGGATCCAGAGAGCGTTAACTCTCATTTGTGTGATATACTAAGTCCTGTTGGTGTCGCTTGCTCTCTCGACCCCCCAACCAGCTAGGTTGAAGTTTCATGATATTGCAATATAGGTAGAATTGTACACCCGTTTCTATGTTCTATGCCTATGATTTATGCCTTTTTGAGCACTGTATTTTTTACAATCTACTATTTGTTCTTTTGTTCTCTTTATCTTCTGTATCTCTATAACATTTTTATAAATACACAATAAAAAAAAACACTAAATCATTTCATTCATTTAGATAACTTCAAGATGGAATCCTTACAAATGATAATCCAGATGGTGCAGCCAGGAGATTGGATGATTTCAGTGGATCTCCAAGATGCCTATTTCCAGGTACCCATTCTTCCCGTTTTCCAAAAATATCTAAGAGTGGCAGCCGGTCACACACATCTCCAATTCCAGTGTCTCCCCTTCAGCCTCTGCACCTCCCCAAAGGGTTTAAAAGGTCCTGAATTCAGTTCTAGTCCCTCTAAGAGAGAGAGAGGACTGAGGGTATTTCACTACCTGGGTGACATCCTGTTGCTAGCTCCCAATCCAGAGCAGCTTCTGGATCACAAAGAGATCTTGCTATCCACCCTTACAGAATTTGGTTGTCTAGTGAATTGGGAGAAGAGTCTTCTCACCCCAACCCAGACAATTATCTACCTAGGAGCCTTATTCAACACGTCAATCGGAACAGTGCGTCTCCCTCCCCAGAAAGTAAAAGCTATTTCCCAGAAGATGAGTCATGTCAGGTCACTATCCCACCTCTCTGCGTCAGGTTGCCTGAGTTTAATATGGACCATGTCATCCTGTATCCCGATGCTGCCTTGGGCTTGCACCTGAGATTTTTTCAAGTAGGCTTCCTGTCACAGTTTAAGAAACAGATGCTGTGTCAGCGGATATTCATCTTGAACCCCATGAAGAGGAGTCTTCTATGGTGGACGAAGAAAGATCTAATCTCCAAGCCGCGATGCCTGCAGTGCCTCTCCTGGACCATACTTACTACCGATGCAAGTTAAAGGGGCTGGGGAGCGCACTGCAATCAACTCACAGTTTAAGGGAAATGGGACTTTCCCACTGTGGTGTCAAACCATAAAATCAGACCGA
The DNA here is from genome assembly GCA_028564925.1 of Lithobates sylvaticus. Classification (NCBI taxonomy): domain Eukaryota; kingdom Metazoa; phylum Chordata; class Amphibia; order Anura; family Ranidae; genus Lithobates; species Lithobates sylvaticus. The sequence continues at coordinate 42,027,382 of CM053029.1, forward strand.
GACAGAAGTACAGTTAAATCACACTTGTTTAATAATAAAAGTAAAAAGAACAGACATAGTCAAAACATAGCCAAATTTCAGTAACTGGAATGGATATTAAGCCAAGCCAGAAGTCAGGGATCAATGTAAAGGAACAGCAAGCAGGATCTGGAGCCAGAAGGGATGTCAGTAAAGCCAGTCTTTAAACAGGAACGCAGGAGATGGTTTCTTGTGATGTTGACCAAGGCGAAGGCAGAGCTCCTCTGGACTGGATGGTTTAAGTAGGCAGGGCTGACGAGCAGGATATGATCTACAGCTAAGTAACTGTGAAGAGACATGGGAGCTGGCAATTAGCTGATGGCTAAGTGGCCAGCTCAGAGAAGGAAGGGCTGAGCCCAGCCCTGACATGCGGGAATAGTCTTGAAAGTCCTAGAGATATGGGCAGCCTATCTAGCCTTGGGGACCGGGGAGTTTGAAGATACCCTCTAGCGCAACTAATTGCTTAAACTGATACATAGAATCAAAACATGAATTCCTCAGATTGGAACTTTAAACCAGCCACAAACAGTTTGATGGTAAAAATATTCAAAATGTATTACACATTGATAATATATGACAACATGAACATGGGGAAATACACAACAAACACAAATATTGGGAGCAGAAATTTAAACCAGCTACAAGGAAAAGCTTTGTCAGACAAACAGAACGTCCAACGTGTTTCGAAAAACATAATGCAGATCTTCTTCAGGGAGAGAGAGCTTGCAGGTTCTAAATATGTAGCTTATATCCCAAATGTTGATGCCCCACTCATAAAGATAAAGAACATAACTCAGAAATGAAAAGAAAGCTATGTTCCTCAGAGCAGCGCACAAACAACAGAAAACGTGAATGACATCAGCCAGGGGTCTGTATATTGTGGGATGGTCTTATTATATAACTTAGTGGTATAAGTCTATATAGACTGTAGCTATAGAGGAGAGGTAGAGTAGTACTTTCCCCTTGATGCAGGTCCGGTTGATAGAGAGTGTATATCAACAATTATTAAACCATCCAGAACATTAATAGTTAAAGATGGTTGTATCCATCAGCCAGATATATGGATGTGCCTTATGGATCTTAAATTTGGAGTCAAAATGATGTGGCTGGAGATGTGGCTGGTGGTGTCTGGCAAGGTAGTGAACCTGGGAGATCATCTGCAACAAAAACCTGTCCTGTTACAGGACAACAAAGTGGCAGTGTCATATATCCAACAGCAGGGGGGAACTCACAGCATCCCTTTATTGAGGGAAGTGGAGCTCATTAAGTTGTTGGAAGAAAGGAACCTGCTGGATCTGAAGTTAGTCTACCTTCCGGGCCACGTGAATGAGGAGGCAGATCACCTGTCCCAGAACTTTCAAGACAGCAACTTCACCCCTCAATATTCAACTGGATCATGAGTCTCCAGAATCCCCTGGAATTAGATCTCTTCGCCTCATCAGTGAATGCCAAATTACTGAGATTCCTCTCCTGTCTGCCTCATTCCCAGGCAGAAGCAGTGGATGCCCTTTAGAGTTCTTGGTAATGCAGGACAGCATATGTGTTTCCCCCCAAACCTCTAATCTCGAGGTTCCTTCTCAAATTGCTGAAGGAATCAGAGTGGTGGCAGTTCTACCATACTGGCCGAGGAGGCCGCGGTTCCGCTGGGCAATATACCTCAGTACCTGTCGCCCCATCAAGATTCCGATCTTACCTCGTCTTCTCTCTCAGGGGAGATTTGTACACCCAGAACCTCACAAGCGGAATCTTCATGTTTGGCTGCTGAGAAGCAAAAATTCCATTACCTAGGTTGCCTATCTGAAGTAATTTCAACACTATTAAAGGCTAGTAAACCATTCAAAAATTGTGTATACACAAAAATCTGGAATAAGTTCAAATTGTTTGCAGCCGGCAGGTGTTTGCATCCCGCTTTCCCTTCTTTCTCGCTCCTCTTAGATTTCCTACAAGCAGGCCTAAACCTTGGTCTCGGACTAAGTTCTCTAAAGGTTCAAGTGGCAGCTATTTCAGCAGCTACACAAAGGAGATGGGCGGAAGACATGCTTATTATGCAATTCTTCAGGGAGGTTAAGAAGATTTGGCCGCTAGGAAAGTGATCTTTTCCTGCTTGGGATCTGTCCTTTGTCTTGGACTTTCTGACAACTCATCCTTTTTCCCCATCGGAATCTTCTTTATGGAATCTGACTCTCAAAACAGTCTTTTTGATTGCAGTGACTTCAACAAAGTGGTTAATTTGTACCTGGGGTTCTTCGTTCCCCATAAAAAAGATGAAAAAAGTTGGTTTAATCTTGTAAAAAAAGCACATAGGAAGCCACTGGGGGGAGTGTCTAAATAGATACATACATTTTGGTATAATTTTAATTTTTAAAAGATTGATACGTCCCAATAAAGACAATGGTAGAGACTTCCATACTTTCAATTTTGATCCAATATCTCCTATAATCGGAGTCAAATTTAGGGGAATAAATTCAGAAGCTTGCCGGGAAATTACAACTCCTAAGTATTCTCTACCCACTGCAATGGAATATCATTTGAAGCCGTACTACGTGCCTCCATATCTATTTGGAACAGCAAGAACTTAGTCCAATAATTTACCTTCAACCCTGTGACTGTGGAGAAATAGTCCATTATCTTTAAGGCCCCTTGGAGAGAGGATCCAGCATCATTCAAAAATAATAATAAGTCATCTGCGTACAAGGCTACCCTCTCCTCCAACCAACCAATCTGCAATCCCTTAATAGTGGGGGAGGTGTGTAAAGCCTCCGCCACAGGCTCCATAGTAATAGCAAAAAGTGTCAGAGAGAGAGGGCAGACCTGCCAATTTCCCCCAAAACAACGAAAAAGCGTTTTACAGTCCTCCCCCCATCTTCACTGCAGCTTTGGGATTTCTATATAAGACCTGCAACCATTTATTAAAGTAGAACTTAAGTCAAAACTTTTTTTTATATTGAATAGAGTAAAGGAGTATAACTCCTGTCAGTTTATATTTTGTCATCTGTGTCCCATCCATGTGTCCCATTGGGGAAAGTTACCTTCACTTCCTGCCCCATAACAGGAAGTGAAGGTAATCCCTGCAAATTAAGGGAATTTGTTGGGGACCTCCAGTTCACCAGAACTAGTATCCCCATTGGAGGATTCCCACTCTATTACTTTTCTGGTACAACCAAATTTTTTTATTTTTTACTTTGACTTATGATGATAATGGTAAACAAGACAAATAAAGAAAGTGAATCTCCCTAACAGGGACTGCAATAAAAACCTGACCATTTCCACTCTGTCCAAAACAGAGAAAAAGTTTTGTCTTTAGGTACACTTTTGGTAAACTATAATATACAACATTTTTGTTTTTGGGTTTAGCCCCAATATATCACCATTCTCCTCACTTACTGTATCTAGACTTCCAGCACTTGAATTGTTATTTACTTTGGATGTGGCCACTTTTTCTTGGGCCTTGAAGGCTGTATGTATTAGTATTTATTATTATTGGTTCACAATTACAACAAAATATATTATTAATAATAATACTTTGCAGTATCAGCAGTCACAGAAAATTAGCATAAGATTTATTTTGTTAATAGTCAAACCTAAATTTTATTTTTGTTACTTTAACTTGTTTGTATTGCTGATATATTTAAATCCATATTTGTATTGGATTTACATTAAGTTTTTAAATTCTCTTTACATATAAATGATTTTATTAAAAGTCAAATTTGTTTTAACTGATTTAACAAGAGAATAGATGTCCTGGAAAAGACTGTAAGAGATAATGAATGGATTGAGTCTCATTGTTCATACAATGCCCCCCGACACCTCATCAAGGTGCACATCTAGACAAGGGAGAATTTCCAGTGTAAGGCTGATGAATAAACAAGAGAGCCTGCCAGTCTCATCGCTGGGAATACTTAGGTGCAAGAGTTTAACCACCTCACTACAGTGCATTTTCACCCCCTTCCTGACCAAGCCATTTTTCAGCTTTCAGCGCTGACGCACTTTGAATGACAATTGCGCAGTCATACAACACTGTACCCAAATTAAATTGTTATATTTTTTTCCCCACAAATAGAGCTTTCTTTTGGTGGTATTTGATCACCTTTGCGTTTTTTCTTTTTTGCGCAATAAACAAAAGAAGAGCGACAAATTTAAAAAAAAAAAAAAAATTTTTTGCTTTTTGCTATACTAAATATCCCCAAAAAATATATAAAAAAACATTTTTTTTTCCTCAGTTTCGGCCGATACGTATTCTTCTACATATTTTTGGTAAAAAAAAATTGCAATTAGCGATCATTGATTAGTTTGCGCAAAAGTTATAGCGTTTACAAAATAGGGGATAGTTTTATAGCATTTTTATTAATATTTTTTTTTTTACTAGTAATGGCGGTGATCAGCGATTTTTATTGTGACTGCGACATTATGGCGGACACATCGGACATTTTTGACACATTTTTGGCACTATTGTCATTTATACAGCAATCAATGCTATTTAAATGCATTGATTCATGTATAAATGACACTGGCAGTGAAGGGGTTAACCACTAGGGGCGGGGAGGGGTTAATTATGTTCCCTAAGAGTGTTTCTTACTGTGGGGGAAGGGGACTCACAAGGGGAGGAGACCGATCGGTGTTTCTCTGTACAGAGAACACACCATCGGCTCCTCTCCTCTGACAGGACCGTTGATCTGTGTGTTTACACACACAGATCAACGGTCCTGCTGTGTTACCGGGCAATCGCGGGTGCCCAGCGGACATCGCGGCCGC
>CM053029.1:42032622-42056238 GCA_028564925.1 Lithobates sylvaticus
CAGTGTGCAGAATGTGGAGTGCAGGACATTAGACATGTGCGGTTAGTTTCGTACGAATCGTAAATTCGTACGAATTTTTCTAAATTCGTACATTCGTACGGAACCGAATTACGAATTTTTTTGGATACGAATTCTGTACGGAATACGAAATTCCGTTTACGAATTTCGGATCCAAATTATTCTAAATTTATTCGAATCCGGCAACTACCAAATATATCGAATTTCAATTTCAACTAATACTAAAGAAATTATTATAGCGGATATAACGAGTGATTCGAAATTCGGCTCCAAACTATTCGAATTCAACTACCAAATATATCGAATTTCAATTTCAACTAATACTAAAGAAATTATTATAGCGGATATAACGAGTGATTCGAAATTCGGCTCCAAACTAATCGAATTCAACTACCAAATATATCAAATTTCAATTTCAACTAATACTAAAGAAATTATTATAGCGGATATAACGAGTGATTCGAAATTCGGCTCCAAACTATTCGAATTCAACTACCAAATATATCGAATTTCAATTTCAACTAATACTAAAGAAATTATTATAGCGGATATAACGAGTGATTCGAAATTCGGCTCCAAACTATTCGAATTCAACTACCAAATATATCGAATTTCTAATTTTCAACTAATACGAAAGAAATTATTATAGCGGATATAACGAATGATTAGAATTTCGGCTCCAACTACCAAATAATATCTAATTTCAACTAATACAAAATAAATTATTATAGCGGATATAACGAATGATTTGAATGGATTCGATATTCAGTATAACGAATATCGACAGTGTACGAATACTAACGAATTCTTTGTTGGTCCAAATTTCTTTACTACAGAAACATGTGACTGTTGGTTGACCAATCACATCAGAGGTTTTCTTGTGATGCTGAGGCCTACAGGGCAGGGCAGAGGGCACGCCCTGATCATATGACTTCTCTTTGTGGAGCTGATCATACAGTCAACTATTTGTGCCAGTGCATCTGCTCAAATATCGTTGCGATCCTTGGATTTTTGATATTCATTTGCCCTGATATCTGTTCGAGTCTGCAAGAGTATTATCCTTGATAGCTTATTTTGCTATTGGATTTCTTCTTTTGCTCCAGATTTTTGTTTTAGTCTGCTCATCTTTTTTTTTTTGTCTTTTTTTGACTTGGAAGGCAAAATGAGCAGCAAACAAGGAGATCGAGGCAGAAAGAGTGCTGCTGCTGGGAGAGGGAGAGCTTCGAGCCGGCGTCAAGTAGAACAGCAGCAGGTGGGACGTTCTGTCTCTGCGGCCCCTGAGCTCAGCTCACCTCCCATGAAGTTGAGGCGACCAGGAGGAGTGAAAGAGCCTGCCAAACCGCAGACATCACGTCGCCAGCTGTTCCAGGAGGACTTACCTTGTACAAGCACTGCTGCTGGTAGCACTAGCATGCCCACTCGTACCTTTTATGGAAGAGGACGAGGGCAGACCAAAGGGAAACTTCCCAGTGCACACACCTTTGTGCAGCCAAAGATGGAGATCTTGGACAGCATGCTGCATGAAACATGTGAGAAGGCCCAGGCTGAACAAGCTCATCATGATGATGTTATCACTATCAGCACTCCAGGGAGCTTCGAGATAAGCAAGCAGGAGCCTGAGGAGAGTCAGCTTACAACACATTGTAAAGATCATCAGTCTTCCCCTGGCAATGTAGAAGAAGAGAAAGAGATGGAAACAAGTTTTCACATGGAGAACTTTGATTACCAACCATCGGCATCTACCCATGTTGGCCCCAGCGACAGCCCAGGAGAATATATCTCCCCTGACTCCCCACTACTTTTCTCCCCTTCTAAGTCCCCTGCCGTTATTTCAAAGCCTCCAGCATCATCGGCCAATGCAACCACAGCAACAGCACCCAAAATACCCGTGATGTTCCGATCTCATTCTCTTCTTCATCCTGCTCCTCCTGCTGAACCTCAGAAAGACAGTCCAACCACTGCAGTGGATGTGAGTCCATCACCAGGCACTGCGGGCAGTGTCATTGGTGCTGGCTGCCGTTCCAGCGTTTGGCTGCATTTCACCAAAATTGGCGTTGGTCAGAAGGCCAAATGCAAGCATTGTGGCAAGGACATCAGCCGGGGCCGAGACATAGGGCATCTCAGCAACAGCGGGATGAACCAGCACATGCGTGTGCACCACCAGGCTGTGCTGTTAGGGGAGAAAATTGTGTCCCCTCCAAACACCAAAAGAGGAACCAATACCAATAGTGGCACCACCACAGCCACCACCATAAGTACCAGCACCACCACCCCACATCCAACCCATACCAGCCACCAGGCCACCCTGGAAGATTTTGGTGGCTTTCACAGTGCAAAAGGAATGTCTCAGGCACAGGTTAGGAAGATTACACGCCTGATCGGCCAGCTTATTGCAGTTGGAGGAGCACCATTCAATATGGTAGAAGGTGAGCCCTTCAGGCAGTTGATGCAGGCTGTTGCACCACAGTACCGTGTGCCATCACGAAAGACCTTTAGCCAAACTGTGGTGCCAGCCTTATACAGGTCTTGTGTTGGGGTGCTGAAGGACGAGATTAGAAAGGCAGGTGGACAGGCAGTGCACCTGACCACTGACCTGTGGAGTGCATCTAGTGCCCGACACGCCTTCCTGTCCCTGACGGCACATTGGTGGCAGGGCAAGGTGTCATCTGGATCCTCGTCATCAGCACTTGTCAAAGAGGGGCACCGTTCTTTTCTGCTGCACGCTGAGGTGCTTGATGAGAAGCATACAGCGCAAAATATCCTGCAAGCCCTGCAGAAAATGTTGTTGCAGTGGTTTCAGGCAGACACTGACAGCAACAGCTACAGGATTGGCTATATTGTGACAGACGGAGGCAGCAACATGGTGAAGGCTGTAAGGGATGGCAGATTTGTGGGTGTGCGCTGCTCAGCCCACCTTCTCCACCAGGTGGTAACCGAAAGCTTCCGATTGGTGGAGGCTAATTCTGGCGGCGATGGAAGGCTGTCCAAAGTGGTGGACTCTTGCCGGAAGATGGCTGGCCACTTCCATCGAAGTGTGAGGGACAGCCACCTCCTCAGGTTGGAACAGAGGAAGGCAGGCCTTCCAGAACACTGCCTAAAACAGGATGTGGGGACTAGGTGGAATTCAACCCTAGCAATGCTGGAACGCATCCTTGAGCAGCAGAAGGCTCTCCATGCCATGGCCTGTGAACATAATATCGGCATAGAGAGACCTTTAGGCAGGGAGGACTGGGCCATAATTGGGCAGATTGTGGCAGTCCTCAAACCATTCCTCTCTGTGACAGAACATCTGAGCCGCGAGGATGCCAGCATTGCTAATGTGCTGCCGCTTTTTAACCATCTTCAGACTAAATTGGAGCGGTTCATGTCAGCTCAGGAACCTTTGCCTGGTGGTGTCCCTCAACCTGATGTGTTGGCTCTGCTCAAGACATTTCTCTTGGAATTGGGCAGGCGCACGCAGGATTTGACCGCCTCTTGCCCAGAACTGATGCTGGCTGCCATGTGTGACCCTCGTTGCAAGGGCAAAATGGCTGTGCAGTGCAGTGCTCTCACAACATGGCGGGACAGACTGATTGACAGGGTGCGTCAGAGGGAAAGGCAGATGGTAAGGCCGCAAGAGCTGGGAGAGGAGGAAGAGGAGGAAGAAGATATTGAAAACCCCCTCTCCCATGCAACAGCATCTACTGATTCTGAAGTGAGCAGCAGAGCTCCTGCCAGCGGTCGCGGAGCATCTTCTTCCGTCTTGACTGAGGCATTTGACACCCTAATGGGAACCTCCAGCAGCATAGTGCGCCCCAGGAAACGCATTTCATCAAAGGAGGTTGTCATGACATATTTGTCATCCCCACCAGTGCACCCCACCACAGATCCTATGTCTTTTTGGCAGGAGAAGAGCGAGGAGTGGCCTGCCCTCGCAGATATTGCCAAGGAGCTACTGTCCTGCCCTCCAACAAGTGTCCAGAGTGAGCGGGTGTTTTCTGTGACGGGAAACATCCTGTCACCCCAAAGATCACAGTTGTCCCCCCAGCTAATGGAGCAGTTAGCATTTTTGAAAATAAATTTGCCAAAGCTGGGGTACCCCTCCCTTACTCTGGACATTCCTTGAACTCACTGACTGACTGTCTGCACTCTGCAGCAGAGATGGCCTCTTGGTCTTAGACTCTTTAGTTGGACCCTGTCCCTCCCCACAATCAAAGTTTCTTAAATGCCCAAAAAATATTTATACCCATTCAATTGTTGTTCGATGTGCCAAATGTAATTATACTAATCCACAAGCTGGTAAACGCTGTGGCCTGATGTTCCCCAATGTGCCCCAATAATATGCCATGTGCCCCAGTATGCCCTGATGTGCCCCAATATGCCCTGATGTGCCCCAATATGTTTGGGTGGGGGAAGGGGAGTGTTTTTGTTTTCTGCCATTGCAGAAGGGAACTAACTACTGTTATTAAGTTAAGTTATTAATAATTTATTGTTGGAGTTGCTTTATGCTTTAGAGAGACCTAATAAACATTTCTATGTTCAGTTGTACAGTAGTGTCTGTCACCTTATTCTGTCCTATATGTCTGCCTGGCTACCTTGGATGGGGAATGGGATGGGGTGGGGGACAGAATGTATAGCTCGCTTTGCAACACTCCTTTTGAGTTGCGGAGCAGGCGGAGGAGGGAACTTTTTATTTCTGTGTCAATGTGGCTTATCACAGTGTGTCTATGTGTCTAGTGTGCTGTAAACATAAACACCTCCCTCAACAAAATCAAGCACTAAAGACTGCTGGTTTTATTACTTCAAAACAACTTTATTTTTACACACAAAATAAAAGTATAAAATAATATATTAGATTTGAACAAACAAACAAAATAGCTATGGTCCTGGAGCACGCAGTGGATGCTGGTTTCATCATGATGGAGAGGCTTCTCGGCTGCTCATGGTGGTGGTAGAGCTAGTACCAGGCAATGGAGCATTGTGTCTGGAAATTGCTTCCAGCAAACATAATTTGCAATGCTCCATTGCCTGGTTCTGTTGTAGGTTGAACCGGACCCACATCCTTTCCATATCATCAGTGTGGTTTCTGATGGCACGGTGGAGGGTCCGGTTCAACCTACGATTCTCCCTCTGCATTTTTTTGTTGGCTTTGGCCAGCCTCCGCATCTCTGTCAGCAGGACAGTTGTCTGACTCGGTGTTGGTGGTGGCAACTGCGGCACTGGCTGCTCCTCTGGAGGGTGAGGCAGTGGAGGACGTACAGGGGGGGCAGCTTCCTGTGGCCCTAGAGTCTGCTTCTGGGCCAAAGGGGTCAGCTCGGTCTCATCCCGGAGCGAAATCCCGTCTGACAGGTCTTCTTGTTGATCTGAAATAGACGAGATAGCCAATGTTGATGCTAGCATTCAAAGAAATTGATTTCTAGAGATTATAATAAAAACATATTTTATTCCTTTTTATTTTGACATTGTCCTTTAAAAAATAAATACTATTTGTGTAACATATACATATATTCCTATTACAAGGAATGTATTGTAAACATCCTTTGTAATAGAAAAAAACAATGACAGGTCCTCTTTAATGTGAAATCTGGGGTCAAAAAGACCTCAGATCTCATATATTATCTACACAAAAATACAATAAAAAATTAATATAAAAAGAAATGTCATATTCTTCTCCCCCACCCAAAAAAAAAAACCTTTAAGATTGGAGGGCAGAAGTGGACCTGATCGTCTCCACCGCCTCTTTGGCCCCTGATAAAAGTGAACTTGCGGCAAGTCCGCCGCAGTAACCAATTTTATCTGAAAGAGGACCGCCCGCTGAAGAAGATACCGGGGTTATGGCAGCTATCTGCTGCCATAACAATGGTGGTCCTCTTCAAACAGCCGACATATAACTGCGGCGGGTGGTCCTTCCTTAAGTTTTTAAGGGAACAGTTTTCTTTTTTTTTTTTAAACAAACGCTTTCAATAAAAATAGGTTTGTTTTTCTCTTTATAATATATAGCAAAGAATTTATTTTCACTACTCTTCTAAGTTCCACCCTAGTTACTAACTTACTGTTACTGGTGGCTGTCTGATTGTAGTGGCGTTCAGATACTAAGATCAGATGCATTTCCAAATATTGTAGTAATAGAATAAACAATTATAGGTTACAATACTAACAGTGGGGTCTATTTACTAAAGGAAAATACACTTTCCACTACAAGTGCACTTGGAAGTGCAGTCGCTGTAGATCTGAGGGGGACAGTCATGCAAGGGAAAAAAAACAGAATGTTTGTTTGTACACGATTGGAAGATAAAATCAGCAGAGCTTCCCCTCAATTCAGAGTTTCTCCTCAGATTTACAGCGACTGCACTTCTGGGGAGGACTTCCCCTCCAGCTGTTTGTAATAACAGACAAGCGGCTGCTAGTGCTTAGCCACATTGGTTGTTAAAAAACAGCACCGGACGGGTGATGTCTGCCGCTGCAAGCATCACCCGAGTACAACACCTTGAAGCACTATATTGGTAAGTTTGTCAACGATAATTACAAAAAAAGGGGCCACCATTAATCGGTAGACCCCTAGTTTGGGGTGTGTGCTGTGTGTATGAACTTAAAAATGGATGGTTGTAGCTTTTTTTATGTGTTTGTGAACTTAGTGTGGATGATGGTGCCTTGTGTCCTTTTTTCTTTATATTGGCAGCTTGCGTATTCTAGTACTTACGTCGAGGAGAAATGGGGCGTTGCTTCCTGGCAGAAGGAGCTGATGCTGGAGGGTCTGGGATATGGCAGCTCAGGCTTTCTGTTAAGATAGAATAAAGAGTTATGGTAACCACTTCTGGACCAAGCCTATTTATGACAGTTATTGTTTACAATTTAAAATCAAAACTTTTTTCTAGAAAATTACTGAGAACCACAAACATTATAATTATATATATATATATGTGCACTGTGTGTGTATTTGCACAGCGGCCTTTCAAAAGCAATTTTAGGTGAGAAATTAACTGAATTAAAAACATTTTTTTTTACAGTAAATGTATTTAGCCCAATTTTTGGGGATATTGCGATAGTCGATGTTACTCCAAGTAAAATAGATAGATATCGAACATGTTATGGTTTAAAATTGCAAACGCTCTTGGAATCGCGATAAACTACGGTACTTAACTACTTCCCACCCGGCCACTGTACATAGACGGCCGGGTGGGAGCCGTCTACTTCTGATCTGACGTTCTGGAACGTCCTTCTGAAGTAGAGGGATCGCGCGCGTGCCAGCGCAGTGGCGCGATCCCGATGCGGCCGTGTCACCCGGACACGGCGCATCTCGGATCGGCAGGAGGGGTCGGTGATTGGCCCTCCTGATCACATGACGGCCGTGTCGAATCACAGCCGTCATGTGATGTAAACAAACAGCCGTTTGCTAGGCAATCGGCTCTCCTCTCCTCACACGGAAGTCGTTGGTGAGGAGAGGAGAGCGGATCACTCCAGCCGGCTGGTGATCAGTGAGTATTAGCTGTTTTTACAGCTTTTTACTCACTGATCACCAGTGTAGTGTCCCCACAGTGTAAACACACATGTCCCCACACATGTCCCCAAAACACACATGTCCCCTAATAAAAACACATGTCCCAAAATAATAAAAACACATGTCCCTCACATATGTCCCGGTAAAATAACATGTGTCAATGATTATCTGCACACATATGTCCGTGATCACCTGCACACAGTCATCTGTACATGATCATTTGCGTACATATGTCCGTGATCACGCGAACCAATTATTAATATACACTTAACGTAATTTTTTTGACCAAAAATATGTAGAAGAATACGTAATTTTACGTATCGGCCTAAACTGAGGAAAAAAAATATTTATTTTTATATTTTTGGGGGATAATTTTTATGACAAAGTAAAAAATATTGATTTTTTTTTTAAAAATTGTTGCTCTTTTTTTGTTTATAGCACAAAAAATAAAAACCGCAAAGGTGATCAAATAAATACCACCAAATACCACCCTATTTCTGTTCAAAAAAATATGCCAATTTTGTTTGGGAGCCACGTCGCACGACCGCGCAATTGTCACTTAAAGCGACGCAGTGCCGAATCGCAAAAAGTGCTCTGGTAAGGAAGGGGGGAAAATCATCGGGGGCTGAAGTGGTTAAATACAATAAATAGATGTTTGTTATTATGTTTGCTTTGTGTTGGTTAGGTAGGTAGTAGGTACTCACCACTGCCAGAATATTGAGGGGGGCATGAAGCAGAAGCAGCTGTTCCTGTTCCCTCCTCCACGGATGATGACATTGATCGATCTGGAAAACATGAATGTAAAGCAAAACGTAAGTCTCACATGCCGCAGTCATAAAAAATATAGTGAGCTGCAAACAACAACCATATAACTGCAATATATAATGATAGATTTTATTTTACTCACCAGCTCTCAGTCTCTGGTGCTTGGCGGCGGATCTGGCACTGGCAGTGCTCACTCCAGGGGGCGGGGCATCTTCGTGAAGTAGGAGGCCATCCTTAAGCTCTGCCTCCCACTGTCTAAATAAGACAGTCTTGCCTCCTCCAGTGGCCTGCCTCTCAATTTTTTTATGGACAGAGGCCCGACAATCATAAAATCTGCAAATGAAAATAGTATATTTAGTAAATATACACACGTTAATATTATTTTTATTTTACATGTTACTTTTCTGTGTCTGTCTGTGTCAAATAAATATATTAAATATATTTGTGTTACGTTCAAATCAGTTTATTACTCAAAGCCTACTGTGTGTGTTTTTCACAAATATGGGGTGTGTTCTAAGAGTGATATAAAATTTGAATAATTATTACCTGTGCCTGACACCAGCGGTGGTCCTGCGAACCTTGGACAGGGCATTCACAGAGTCCCGGACTCGATCCCAGGCTGCTGTCTTCTGGGCAGTAGGGACGTTGAGGCTGAACAATGTGGCCTTGTCCCTCCTAACAGCAGCCACCAGAGCAGCGTTTTCCTGGGGGGTAAAGACTGGCCCCCTTGTTGATGACGTCATCGTCTTCTGCTGCTGCTTGCGTTTGGTTCGCTGGTGGTCGCCGGTGTCAGACATTTCATCTTCTGATATGGGGGGGGGCATACGCCTCTTTTTTTGGCCATGCTCCCGCTCCCGCTCCACTCCACTTCCATGGCCATGCTCCCTTCCACTCTTCATCTCCTCTTCACGCCTCCTCTCCCCTCCGCGCTTCCTCTCCCTGTCCCCTCCGCGCTTCCTCTCCCTGTCCCCTCCGCGCTTCCTCTCCCTGTCCCCCCTACTACGCTTCCTCTCCCTGTCCTCTCTACTATGCTTCCTCTTCTCTACTCTTCCCTCCTCTCTCCTCAACCCCCCACTGATCCTCCTCTCACCCCCACTCCAGTCCCCTCCACTCCTGTGCTCCCCTCCACCCCCTGACCCTCCACTCCTCTCTCCTCCACTCTTCTCCCCTCCACTCATCCGATCCCCTCCACTCATCCGGCGCTCCCCTCCACTCATCCGATCCCCTCCACTCATCCGGCGCTCCCCTCCACTCATCCGATCCCCTCCACTCATCCGGCGATCCCCTCCACTCATCCGATCCCCTCCACTCATCCGATCCCCTCCACTCATCCGGCGCTCCCCTCCACTCATCCGATCCCCTGAGTCCTCTCCACTCTCACTCACAACAACAACAACTTTCAAACCAACACTCTCACTCACACATACATTCTCACTCCCAGACATTCTAATTCCACACAAATCACAAATTCAGTCCACACAAAAACAACAACCACAACTCCAACAATACCACTCTCTCTGCTCTCAGTCTCTGCTCTGCTCTCTCTCTGTTCCTCCCTCACTACACTACAGTCACACGGAGTCACACGGTCTCTCTAAATTACATCCAGGGGCCGGCCTCTCAAAACTACATCCAGGGGCGGAGACTATAGGCACATGTCAAAAACGAAAGTAAAGAATAAACGAGATTTCGAATAGTTACGAATAACAGCGATGTATTAGAAAAGTACGAATCCATTCGACGCATGCAGCGCCGCAGCGCCACTGTGTCAGACATGTAAATTTACGAATCAACGACCAAAAAGAAAAAAGTTACGAATGTACGAATCCATTCGAAGCGCGTTAGCCAGCGCCATTGTGAGAGAGTGAGAGACACGTAAAATGACGAATCAGTAAACCAAAAAAAAAAAAAGTTACGAATCCATTCGAAGCACGTTAGACATCGCTATTGTGAGAGAGAGACGCGTAAAATGACAAATCAACAAACCAAAAAAAATAACGAATTTGAGAATCCATTCGAAGCACGTTAGACAGCGCCATTGTGAGAGAGTCAGAGAGACACGTAAAATGACGAATCAACAAACAAATAAAAAAAAGTTACGAATCCATTCGAAGGACGTTAGACAGTCACAGCGCAATTGTGAGAGAGAGACACGTAAAATGACAGATCAACAAACAAAGAAAAGTAACGAATTTAAGAATCCATTCGAAGCACGTTAGGCAGCACCATTGTAGAGACACGAAAAATGACGACTGAACAAACAAAAACAAAAAAAGTTAAGAATGTACGAATCCATTCGAGGCACGTTAGACAGGGCCATTGTGAGAGAGACACGTAAAATGACAAATCAACAAACAATAAAAAGTAACGAATTTAAGAATCCATTCGAAGCACGTTAAGAATAAGCAGCGCCATTTTAAGAGACACGGAAAATTACGAATCAACAAACCAAAAAAAAAGTTACGAATGTACGAATACATTCGAAGCACGTTAGACAGCGCCATTGTAAGAGAAAGAGAGACATGTAAAATGACCAATCAACAAACCAAAAAAAGTAACGAATTTACAAATCCATTAGAATAACGTTAGGCATAGGCAGAGCTATTGTCTACACAGTACACACACACACAATAGACTGTTGTTATGCAACCTTAATACGTTTTCGGATATTATTCGTAGAGTGTCGCTATTCGTTAACCAAATTAACGATTCTTACGATTCGTACGAAATCCGTATTTCGTACGAATCCGAATTAAATTCCGTATACGAAACCCGAATTACGAATTTTTTTGGATACGAAATAAAACGGAACGAAACGAAACGTATTTTTTGACGGATCCCATGTCTAGAACACACTACATGAGGCCGCCGGCGCGGCGGCCTAATATAGTGTGGGGCGTGTACTAAACCCCCTGAGCTATAATTGGCCAAGCATGCGGGGTCACAGTGCATGCTTGGCCAATCATCAGCCAGCAATGCACTGCGACTAGCTCGATGAGTTCTGGGCTTGACGAGCGGACGAACGGCCCATGTTCGATTTGAACATGGGTTCGAATCAAACACCGGGCCCATCCCTAATTATTAGTAATACAGATATGCATGGTACATCTCCTGCTGAAGCCTTTTGCGAGCTTTCCTCGCATCTTCAGGGGCTGATGTGCATATCTAATATCTGTAACAACAAATAGAGTATATATTGGAGTATAGGTTATAATTTAGACACTAGCATGAAGCCTGAACTGATCATCCCATACTTACTTGCCAGGCAATTGGCTTCAAGTTCTGGTCCCAAGGAAGGGTCAGTGGAGGACATCTCCCCCGGGAGCTGAATGGATGGAGACCCCAGCATGGAGGACCAAGGCCAGGCGCAGGGCAGGCACAGCAAAAATTTGAAAAGGAAGGTGTGGACCCAAAACTTCTCCCATAAACTTGCAGGACATACACACTGTATAAAATATATACTAGTATGGATATGTATGCAAGTCTAAAATAACTAAAGTAGCAATGTCCTAAGAGTATAAGATATGTAAACAGTACAAGATATTCAGAGGTGTCCTGCAAAGCATGGGAGAAAGATGATATGAAGTGAAAGAAAGAGCTGTGAAGGAGGAGTAGGAAAAGGTGAAGAAAAGTGAAGGAAGGTGGAGAAATGTATCAAAAGAAACAAGTGAGAGGTGGAAAATGAAAAAACTGAAGTGAAAACAAGGAAAACCAAGGAAGAAGGAGACCATAATTAAGTACAAAGAATGCGATGTGTATGAGATGTAGACGAAATGCCATAAGATGCACATATGAAAGTGGATAAGTGTACTGGTACAATAATTATATAGATATATAAAAGGTATAACAAAGTGCTTACCAGTGTGATTAAACCTCTCAAGTGTGTGTTGGAGGGACAAGATGAAAAGAGAGTTTTCCATGCCAGAGGCCCCCGCCTAAAAACACGGACATCTGCCGCAGCCTCCGCCCATAACGTCATGCATCTGGCGGTCAGGGGGAGGACCGCAACGTGCTTTATATGTGTTGCACGTCTCCATACACATAGCAACATTAAAAAAAAAGCTTTTCTTTTCAGATTTTTTTTTCAACTTCCAACAAGGCGACATTCTACTGGGTTCTCTTTGTCATAAGAGTGTCTGAGAAACTGTGTTTACCATAATTAACCTTATCTGGAGGCAAATATTTCAGATTCCCCACTTGAACACCGTGGGGAAAATATTAAATAACTTGGTGCACTCTGAATCTGATGCAGCTGTGCATGGTAGCCAATCAGCTTCTAATTTCAACTTGTTCAATTAAACTTTCACAATAAAGCTCCATTCACATCTCCGCATTGTGAATCGTGGGTGGAATCGCCGCAATTAAAAATAGTGGCAAATCGCGGGACGTCCGTGCGTTCCCTGTCACTTTCAATAGCACCCCAAATGCATCTCGACAACCGCGGTAAAAATCGCACAAACAGAATCACAGGACGCCTGTCTCCCAAAAGAAGTACAAGAGATTCTTTATGGCAACAGGCATCCCGCAATTCTACTTGCGCAATTTTACCGAGATTGACGCCTGATAAGGCAAGATATGAACAGAGCCTAAAACCTGGAAGCAGAGCTGCACCAGATTTTGGTACGTTCCATTTTTAGTAAATAACCCCCTGACCCAGCTATTGGGACAGCTCACACTGCGCTAGCTAAGAAATGCTTGCAGTCAGCCATGACACCTTCTGCTCAGAAACATCCAAAAGGTAAGGATATATAATGGTCGACCAAAGAAGTTGAGTGTACATGCTCAGCGTCATATACAAATGTTGTTTTTGGGAAATAGACATATGAGTGCTGCCAGCATTGTTGCAGAGGTTGAAGGGGGGGATCAGCCTGTAAGTGCTCAGACCATATACCGCACACTGCATAAAATAGGTCTGCATGGCTGTCATCCCAGAATGAAGCCTCTTCTAAAGATGATGCACAAGAAAGCCCGCAAACAGTTTTCTGAAGACAAGCAGACTAAGGACGTGGGTTACCGAAACCATGTCCTGTGGTCTGATGAGACCAAGACAAACTTATTTGGTTTAGATGGTGTCAAGCGTGTGTGGCGGCAACCAGGTGAGGAGTACAAAGACAAGTCAAGCATGGTGGTGGGAGTCTCATGGTCTGGGGCTGCATGAGTGCTGCCAGCACTGGGGAGCTACAGTTCATTGAGGGAACCATAAATGCCAACATGTACTGTGACATACTGAAGCAGATAGTGATCCCCTCCCTTTGAAGACTGGGGCACAGGGCAGTATTCCAACATGATAATGACCCCAAACACACCTCCAAGACAACTACTGCCTTGCTAAAGAAGCTGAGGGTAAAGGTGATGGACTGGCCAAGCATGTCTCCAGACCTAAACCCTATTGAGCATGTGTGGCGCATCCTCAAATGGAAGGTGGAGGAACGCAAGGTCTCTAACATGCACCAGCTCTGTGATGTTGTCATGGAGGAGTGGAAGAGGACTTCAGTGGCAACCTGTGATGCTCTGGTGAACTCCATGCCTAAGAGGGTTAAGGCAGTGCTGGAAAATAATGGTGGCCACACAAAATATTGACACTTTGGGCCCAATTTGGACATTTTCCCTTAGGGGTGTACTCACTTTTGTTGCCAGCAGTTTAGTACCGTTCATGTACTCCTCTATTTAGCGCTTTTGGGGCGCATTTGGATAGGCTAGAGTCTTGGGAGGATATGCCTCTTTAAGAGCTTGCTGAAGTTGGAGCCGGGACAGGGGATGTCCGTGGGCTGGCAGGTTGGCGTATGAGGCTTTGTAGGCCTCAAGATGGCGGCAGGCCTGGGATTTTTGGAGCAGGCCGGGTGAAGTCTCGGTCGGCCGATCGGGCTGTTCAATAAAGGTGGCGATGGGGTCAAGGGATAGCCAGGGGCTCCCAGGACAGGTTTGGTGGCTCGCCCACGGTGTATGAAGCCTGGATGGCAGCGGATTGCGGTCAGGTATGCTCAGACTGGGTGTAGCAGTATGGCCGTCACTTGTGGCTATGGGATCAAGGCCGATTTAGCTGTATGTGCAACAATGGTGGGACTATATTTAAGTCACCCAATGCCCTGCTCTATCTGGTTGGGGTGTTCTGGTGATGAAATGGGGCCTGGATGGAGCTTTGGAGAAGTGGGGAGGCCTAGAGCTTCTGGTGAGGAGTACCAAGATGGCCGCCGTACCTCTGCTAGGCCTCGGGGGGGGGTTCACCTGGATGGTTGTATGCAGCACCGCTGGATCCCCAGGCAGCTGATGTCCTTCCAAGACGCTCCCCCAGCTCTGAAAGGGGGTAGCTGAGCAGAGGAGAGCTGTGAGGGGGAGATGGTGCCGACCGCAGGTGGAGCAAGATGGCCGCCGCTCCACCGAGCATAGACCGGAGCCGCGGCCTCGATTTGCGGGAGCAAGGAGGGACGGCCTCCGGTGGACGTGGCTATGGGAGCAGGGCCTCTTCCAAGGGGGGGAGTCTATGGTGGTTCTGAGGGCCGATGGCCGGTACTCACTGCGTCCCTGGAGGTAGTAGAGCCTAGGCCTGCAGACCTGAGAGGTGGCGCCGAGATGCTGACGAGCGGAGCCAGATGGAGGCGGCTTCCAATGTCTGGTCAGGTCCTCAAACACCCTGCGATGCTGTGGATGATGGCCAGCCAAGGTATGGTGATGTGGTGGGACCGGGATGGGTGTAGCAGAGAGCAGGGTCGTCGGGCCTGTAGGCCGCAAGATGGCGCCGGGCGCCTCGTGAGTGGTGCCTGCTATAGGGCAGAGTGCGATCTCGGGCTGCCGTAAGCCCCCAAATAATGAGCCCACAGGGTAGGGTAAGAAGTCCTGCAGATCCCCCAGGGTGTATGAAGTTTGATTGGGGTATTTTAAGCTGGTGATGGCGTTGGATGGTGCTTGTCTGTGCGGAGCATAGAAACCACACGTCTTCCCTGCTCAACGTCCGGACACGCCCCTATATATCATGCTGTTTTACCCATATGTTCTCCTTCCCTTTTTCCTCCCCTCCCCCCTTTTTCCTTTTCTTTTTCTTTTTCTCTCTGCTCTCATCTATTTTTCTCCTTTACTTTCGTGGGCATGAATGTTGCTGTGAGCTGGTAGGGCACAATCTGACACTCCGATGGCTGCCTTAATTGTTACATCATATAATGTAAGAGGCTTGAATCATGCTGCCAAACGCCACCAACTGTTGCGAGAACTGAAACAAGCCCCTAGTTCTATAGTGTTTCTCCAAGAAACCCACCTCACCCACACCACTGCGGTGAGGATTCCCTCCCTGTATTTTACGAAATGGTATTATAGTCTTTCTGACACCAATAATGCAAAAGGCATCGCCATTGGATTCCACCGAGATGTGCCCTTTCAGCTTTAGGAAATGTTCTCTGATGATAAGGGTAGATTTCTATTCTTGAGTGGGGCTATAGGTAACACTCAGTGCACTCTGGTAAATGTTTACAGCCCCAACTCTCAACAACCGACCTTTCTATATCAGGTTCTGTCTAAATGATCTACCTTTGCCAAAGGTATTACTATTTTGGCTGGGGACATTAATATGCCCTTAGACCCTGTATTGGATACATCCCAAGGTAGGTCCACTATCTCGTACAAAAGGATAGCTTTTTTTAAGAAAAAACTCCATGACCAGCAACTCATTGATGTATGGCGTACCCTCCATCCCAAGGGTAGAGACTATTCTCTTTATTCCAAAACTCACCACTCTTACTCGAGGATTGATAATATATTCCTCGACCACTTCCACTTACCCCTATTAAAGTCAGCCTCCATAGGGATTGCAACTATATCTGATCATGCCCCGGTCTCTATGCAACTCACCATTCCCTCCCTGACCAAGCGTTCTACCAATTGGAAGCTTAACGAATTCCTATTGAATAACTCATTAGATGTGTCCTTACTGGGCACTGTACTAAAACAATTCTTTTCAGAGAATGGAACTGCTGAGGTCACTCCCCCTTTGTTATGGGAAGCCCATAAGGCCACAATGAGGGGTAAGCTCAAAGAGTTGGGGACCAGGAGGAAAAGGGAACAGTCCAAACAACTCCAAGACCTGACAACACATAAAGCCCATCTAGCAACCCTGACGCAGAAAAGAGAAGAACTTACGGAATTATTAAATTCTCAAACGAAGAGACAATTCCAAATTTTCTCTCAAAAGTGGTATGAGTGGGGGGACAAACCTGGTAAACAACTTGCCCGCTCTATAAGAGCAAAAAAATCAGCTTCATTTATCTCTAAAATTCAAACATCCTCGGGTACCATGGTGCACTCCTCCCCTCAGATTGCCAAAGCTTTCCAGGACTATTATGCAGAACTCTATCACGTAAAGGGCGATCTAGATGGGCTTACACCTGCAGCTAAGCGCTCCCGTATTTTAACTTACCTGAAACAGGCCAACCTGCCCAGATTGTCCAGACAGTCTCTTAAACAGCTGGAAACAGAGTTTACGACAGAGGAATTTCAGACCGCGTTAAAAAATACCCCCTCTGACAAAGCACCTGGGCCTGACGGTTTTACCGCAAAGTATTATAAAACCTTTAGCGAGACCTTAATACTCAGACTTACAGCCTATGCCAATTCAATTTCAAACACTACGAGTTATAGACCTGAATCCCTCTCAGCTCGCATCACAATTACTCCTAAACCAGGTAAAGACCCCACACTTTGCACCAGGTATCGCCCCATTTCCCTATTAAATCTTGACTTAAAACTTATGGCCAAAGTAATGGCAACTAGGCTCCTCCCACTCCTCCCCAACTGGATCTCGGCTGACCAAACAGGTTTTATCCCTACTAGAGAAGCTAGGGACAACTCCCTTCACACAATTTCGCTGATACATCATGTCCGGAGGTGCTCCCAGTCCACCCTTCTTCTTTCGACAGATGCTAAAAAGGCATTTGATAGGGTGGACTGGGACTTCCTCAAGATGACACTACAACATTTCTGTCTGGGACCTAAGATGTTTCACTGTATAGCATCCTTATACTCTTGCCCGACGGCCCAGACCTGTATTAATGGTACGCTAAGTGAGTCCTTCACACTGCATAATGGAACTAGGGAGGGGTGTCCGTTGTCCCCCCTGCTTTTTGCCATTTCCCTTGAACCCTTTTTAGCACACATCAGGCACAATGACAGTATCCAAGGAATCAAGATAAACGCCAAAAGCCACAAATATGCCGCTTACGCGGACGATATCCTTTTCTTTGTCCTGCACACCACCACACATTACTCTACCTAACAGTGGTCTTGCCCTTCCAAACTTCAAAGCCTACTACCTGGCAATTGCGCTCGCCAGGATGGCGGACTGGAAGTATGCACATAAATCTAAACTATGGGTTCAAATAGAGCAGGTTTTAAGTGAAGTAGACCTATCTATCATACCCTGGATCCCTCGTTCTTCCAGGGCTTTACCGCCATATTCATCACCACTAACCATCTCCACCCTGGCTCTCTGGGACTCGCTACACAGGCAGTTCTCCTGGCAATACAACTCCCCTTTGCTACAATTTCTTCTTACCTGGTCGATTGGATAGTGGCTTCAGGATCTGGGAGTCTGGTGTACTCCATCACATTGTGGATTCAAATGGACTCAAGCCTCTAGCAGACATAATGGCACCTAACCCCATCACCTTCATGGACACATGGAGATACAGACAGATCCATGGGTTTGTACGCTCCCTCCCCCAACCAATAAGAAGCATGCAGGATTTAACCCCAGTCGAATATGTATTCTCGCTCAAAGACCCACCACTTCATTGCATCTCACAGTTTTACAAGGCCATTATACAACTGCTAAACCCTGATTATCCGGAATACCTCCAGAAAATGGGAAGTGGACTTGCAAACAACCATCTTGGATACCCAGAAGGATAAAATTTTGAATCTGGCACATGTGTCTTCCATCTCTTCCAAAACTTCAGAACTTAACTATAAGCTACTCACGAGATGGCACTACACCCCAGTCAAACTTCACTCCATGTTCCCCTCCAACTCCCCGTTGTGCTGGAGGAGTTGCGGGAACACAGCCTCCCATGCGCATATCTGGTGGTCATGCCCAATCATTCAACATTTTTGGTCCAGTGTCGTCCAACTGATTAATCAAATATCCTGCTCGTTCCTTCCCATGGAGCCGTGGACCATACTTCTTCACAGTACTGTGGAATCTGTAGGCCCATACAAGCGCTCAATTGTGCCTCACCTCTTGAACGCTGCCAAGGCACTCATTCCAGCAAGATGGGGTCAACGTTCTGCGCCTACTTTGAAGGACTGGATATAAGCGGTAGATCATATCTACCTCATGGAAGAACTCACCCTTTTGGCCAAGGATAACTTTCATCGACATACTATTACTTGGTTGCTATGGACTGAATTCAAGAGCTCCTCAAGCTATAAAGACATTGTTGAGGCCTACTATAGATCTAGCCACCCCCCCCCCTATTCAGTTAATTTGGGTATAGCGAACATGTTCTGGGATACAAACATGCCTGTTATGGGGTTATACCAGTAGGTTACTGCAGCCTGATTCTTTATATGATGTATACATGTCAATTTTTTCATGCCTTGTCATTCGATGCCAGCCCACTCTCAACTCGCTACTCTTTTGTGTGTCATGTTCATTCTTGCTCTTTCTTCTCATCCCCACTCTTTTCTCCCTTCCTTCCTCTCCACCCCCGTACCCCCCTTCCTAAAATGTGTATTGCTATAGGTTAATATTATAAGATTGGATCTATGCTTATTTGTTTCACTCAGATTCTTAGACCCAGGAGAGTCTTTGGACATCAACAACTAATTCAATCTCTGTATTGGTTCTGCTTATATTTGTTTTATTTTATCTGGGAAAATTAGCTATGTATATTCTGTATACTCTGTTTTATAAAACTGTTCAATAAACAAAAATTAAACAAAAAAAAAAAAAAAAACGCCCCTTTCTCCATAACACAAGAGAGTTAGGACATGAGCTGTGTAGTGTTTTTCAATCCTTTCAATTCTTACATTGTAAATCTTTTAATTATGATGAACATTTCAAAGGCGATAAATGGGCTAACCTCGTGTCAGGGTAAGAAACCGATTTTGAGTAGGGGGATCAGAAACCCAATCTCCTCTCTCCTTTATGCATCAGGACAAATCTACTAAAATTCCTGTATTGCAGTATGTCCAAATATTTAAAGTGGAGGGCCACCCTAAAAAAAAAAAAAGAGCATTAATATTATTAAAAAAAAATAAAATAAAACATTTGACATTTTTTTTTTTTTTACCTTACCAGAAAACCCTGTTGCTAGGCAGTCTTCCTAATCTGCCTCCTTCCTTCTCGCAGTGATCTTCAGTCCTCCTCCATTTTATCTTCTGGGTAATGGGGCATGCTGTGTATTCCCTAACACAGCGCGTCCCATTCAGAAAGTGCCGCGCGACTCGCGCATGCGCAGTAGGAAACGGGCAGTGAAGCTGCAAGGCTCCACTGCCTGTTTCCCTTAGTGAGGATGGCAGCGCTGGGACCCAAGAGCCGAGGGACATGTCGGCCTCGGCAGCCGACATCGCAGGCGCCCTGGAAAGGTAAGTCTCATTATTAAAAGTCAGCAGCTACTTTTTTTTTAGCTGCTGACTTTAAAAAACAAATAATTTTACCGCTGAAACACCGCTTTAAAGAATTTTGTTTTGAAATTATACATGTAAAGAGGTGGGGATTGAATCAACACACAGCTCCTGTGTAAAATTAATATATTGGTCATTGCTATTGCATAAGATATGACCCAATTAGCTGAAAAACAAAATGTATAAAGGTATGTTTGATGTCATTATATTATATATACATTATGGATCTATGTCTGTTGCAGATCTCGGTGGGCTTGGGCTGTTCCTGTCAGCCCCTTGTAGATGGGTCTGCGTACCCCTTTTATGCTCTAATCGGCGGCTGAATAAACCTTTTTGGCCACTAGTGTTAGCACTACCTTGCCGGTGGCGTCTCTTGATCATCTCTTGTCTGTTTGCAGTGAAGTGCGCATGCGCAAGCTCTCTTGAGGTGCGCACGGTGCTGTGACGTCACGCAGTTTGCGGCAAAGATGACGTCAGCGGCCTGGGTGTCTGAGCCTTCCGGGATGCCGAGGAAGCCACGCGTGGGCCGCTCATCTAGCGGCCTATACAGCATCATCTCGGGAGGTAGGGAGGCGGCACCTGCATATGAATTCCCTATTTGCCAAACCCCAAAGGCACTATATAATTGCTCGGCTGCATGAGGATCAATTTATGATCCCATGCAAGCCAGGATGGATGGTTACTACACATACTCTCTCTTGGTTATAGAGTCCCTACCTCTCTTGCATAATTGCAGTTAGGTTTCAAACTACATGGAATTTATGGCTCACAAGAGCCATATCAATACTTAAGGTAAATGATATTACTAGATATATAATTTCATATTTTGGTTTTGGCTTGTATGCAACTTTGTTTGTTTTTTGTTTTTACACCAATGTTAGCACACAGTTGGCTGACATAACTTGAATTGTTTCAATATCTCAGCTAGCATACAACAGGCTGATATTATTTGTTTAATCATATAATTTAATCATCTAGGATTTTTAGCACATATCACTTTATTTTCTTGACTATCTGTGACGGAACGTCCCTACACTCCTCTTGAGTGCGTTCGTCATATATCACTTGCTTCCAGTCTGGATATAGGTATAAGATATTCCAACCGCTCCCAAGCACCAAACGAGACAACACTTGCTTAGTTGCTAAAACATGGACTGAAGATTTATTACAAAGATGACATTTATATACAGTAGAAGAGGAGATCCCCCCTCCTGCTCATATTATTCTAACAATACACTTGTAACAACTTAACATAAACTAATTAGCTAATTCCTTTAAGCAGCCGATGTGACTCAGGATTTCACTACAGGCCAGACTTGTGGTCACCGAGCTAAACACAGTTGATTATAAATTAACATAATTACCACCACAAGACATCTCATCACAATAGCAGGAGACCACCAGTAACAGACGGAGCGTCTCCTGCATTGTGCAGAGGACAATGGGATCAACTAACTCAATTAACATCTTGAGTTCATGACACTAGCATCAGAGTGTATGTCCCAACAGCATGAGACACACACATTATATATATATATATACATATATACAGCATTGAATGTTCTCCTTCACCCTGTGCCCCTTAAAATCCAGGGCCCATGATCGGTGGGCAGGAGGCTCGTAGTTAGTCCTCTCAAAAAGCCCGTGTCCTGGCTAGGTCTGTCACATTTCTCCCCTTTCGGCAGGAGACTAACACAGGAGGAGACCCCAGACGGGTTGACTCCAAAGTTAGTCCATAGTTCCAGTCCTCTAATGCCTGTACCCACACAGTACCCCAAACAAATTGTTTCAAACAGAGCACTCACCCAGCCAACCTCTGCCTCTCTCATAGAACATATCTGCCGCTGGGGAGAGGCCTGGACTGGCCCTTCTCCCTGGAGTCTTTTCAGCCGCTGGAGAGAAGATAGGGTGACTGGGCTCACTCCATCATGCTGTTGGGGATCTGGGCCGACAGCCCAGCATCCCTGGGGTATACAAGTGGGGACTGAAGTCCCATCCACCGATATCAGCTCAAGCTGCAGTTGTGAAGTGCAGATTGCATCCTCTCCTTGGGTCCTGAGCTGCTGCTCGGGAGTGACCACCACCTCCTCACCCTGGGCCTCCAGAACTGCCACAAGTGTGGGGCAGAGGTCTTGGACCCTCTGTCCGGTTGCCAGCACTTTAGCTGGGTTGGTGTCATCATTCTGGGGCGCCGTCTGCTGCTGGACAGTGTGACCGATCGCCCCAGCTTCTTGAAGCTGTAGAGACACTGTAGGTGCTAGGCAGAGGCCAGCGGTGCTCTGCCCTGTTGCCAGTGATTCAGCTGGGAGTAGCAGCTTCACTACATCAGCTTGTTGCCGGAGAGAGGGGCCAACTGCCCCGGCTTCCTGGAACTCCACAGATACTGCTGTTGGTGCTGGGCAGAGCTCAATGAAGTTTGGCCCTAATACCAGCTCTTCTGATGGAGGCTCATCAGGCTGTTTTTCCTCAGCGGAAAAGTCTATTAAATCCCCTGTCTCTGTAACTGGTGTCTGGGGATAGAGGTTCACCATCTGTCCGTGGAACCTAGAAGATGCTATCAGTGCTGAGCAGAGGTTGGCAGAGCTCTGGCTGGTTGTCAGCACTTCAGTTTCTGGGGTGGCAATTTCCAGATTTTCCACTGCCGATTCCCTGGCATGCTGCTGGACAGGCACATTCCTCCATCCAAGATCATCCCATGCAGAAACAGGATCATCAAGGTCAGTCAGCACTTGCTGCATCCGCCATAAGACCTCCGCATCCATAGCTGCGGGGGCAGGTTGGCAAAGCACACTGTTACTCTGCCACATTGCTGACTCTTCAGCCAGGATTTCCAAGTTGTCCATTGGTATTTCCTTATAGTCCCAGGCAAAGGGAGCCCAGCCCTGGCACTGAGCAGAGTCTAGCAGCCGTCTGTAGGCAGTTTCCAGTTCCCATTCCTGATCGGCCAGAAACTCCAAATCTTCCAGTGCCCAGTGCACTTCCGAGACGTTCAGTAGCCCTTTTCTGAAATCCATGATTTCATCCAACCGCCACTCCAAATCACTCCCAAAGTTAGAGTCCCCTGTCAGCTTCACATACAACAGGCCCAGGCCGCCGTAGCTTAAGCCTTCCGTTGGGCTGTCATCTGCTATCCAAGGGCATGCTTGGGATACATGCCACCGGAGGGCTCTGTAACTCTCATCCAGCTTCATCTCTGCCCAGATCAGCCTGCTTAATTCAGCTGTCTGCTCCTTGTGCGGTTTTTCTCCCAAAAACAGCACCCGCAATCCATACTGCGACCAGTACCTTTCCTGGATGGAGGGGAGAACTTTTCCCTGGTGACGCCGCTCATGGGCTAGCGCTTCCTTCCAGAGTTCGCAGCGAATAGAATCAAACCATCCCAGCAGGACCTGCTCTGATACTGGTCCTCTGTGCTGTAGCTGCATCTCTCGCAACCTCCTCCTGAATTCCTCTTCCATGGCGGCTGGTATCTGTACCTCTCCTCCTCTCCTGCTATCCGGACCTTGGATCCAGGTGGAGGTTTGGATGTCACAGACTGCAGGAAGTATGGTCCCACTGCTTGCCAACAATGTGACGGAACGTCCCTACACTCCTCTTGAGTGCGTTCGTCATATATCACTTGCTTCCAGTCTGGATATAGGTATAAGATATTCCAACCGCTCCCAAGCACCAAACGAGACAACACTTGCTTAGTTGCTAAAACATGGACTGAAGATTTATTACAAAGATGACATTTATATACAGTA
>CM053029.1:42056738-42081738 GCA_028564925.1 Lithobates sylvaticus
TGTGGGACTACCTATAATCCCCTCAGAGCTGTGTGGGAGGAGCTATAATTTCCCTCAGAGCTTTTGTCACCTCCCACTCTAGTTTTGAACATTTCTCCATTCATTCCTATGGGACAAATTTCGCCGCAAAAATTACGATATTTCGTGAACCATTCGGAAAAACGTTCCACAAAGTAATAGCACACCATTCGGGAACAATCCGCACGTTTTGGTATATATTCGGTATATGTAGCATAAAAACTGTGGGAGGAGTTAGCGTGCAAAATTTGGCTATAAGAATAATAATAATAATAATAATAACTAGAAAAAATAAAATTTCTGGGGAAATTGTGTGACGTGTTCTTGCCTCCACCTACTGGAGTGGGCGGAGAAACTGGGTGGAGTGGCTTGAGTAACTAAACATTTATTTATTTTTTTCAAAAATATTTTTTTTTTTTTTTAATGATTTTTTTTAAATGATTTTTTAGATTTTTATTCAATTTTTTCTAAAAATACATTTTTCAAAATTATTTTTTTCAAAAAAATTTTCACATTTTTTTTTTTCAAATTTCGTAATTTTCATATTTTTTCTAAAATGATTGATTTTTTTTATAAAATTTTTTTTTTTTCAAAAATTATTTTTTTTTTTCAAAAATTATTTTTTTTTTTTTCAAAAATTTTTTTTTTTTTTCAAAAATTATTTTTTTTTTTCAAAAATAATTTTTTTTTAATTATTATTAGTTTTTTTTAAATGATTTTTTTTTCTAAAAATGTTTTTTTTTTTCAAATTTCCTAATTTTCATTTTTTTTTTTCTAAAATTATTTTCTTTTTATTTTTTTTATTATTATTATTTTTTTTTAATTATTTTTTTTTTCAAAAATTATTTTTTTTTTAATTATTATTATTTTTTTTTAAATGATTTTTTTTTCTAAAAATGATTTTTTTTTCTAAAAATGATTTTTTTTTTCTAAAAATGATTTTTTTTTCTAAAAAATGTTTTTTTTTTTCAAATTTCCTAATTTTCATTTTTTTTTCTAAAATTATTTTTTTTTTATTTTTTTTATTATTAT
Organism: Lithobates sylvaticus; assembly: GCA_028564925.1. NCBI lineage: Eukaryota > Metazoa > Chordata > Amphibia > Anura > Ranidae > Lithobates > Lithobates sylvaticus. The sequence goes on from CM053029.1 coordinate 42,057,789, forward strand.
TATTTTTTTTTAATTATTTTTTTTTTTCAAATTTCATAATTCCCCTCAGAGCTGTGTGGGACTACCTACTACCTACTACTTAACTATAATCCCCCTCAGAGCTGTGTGGGACTACCTATAATCGCCCTCAGAGCTGTGTGGGACTACCTATAATCGCCCTCAGAGCTGTGTGGGACTACCTATAATCCACCTCAGATGTGTGGGACTACCTATAATCCCCCTCAGAGCTGTGTGGGACTACCTACAATCCCCCTCAGAGCTGTGTGGGACTACCTATAATTCCCCTCAGCTGTGTGGGACTACCTATAATTCCCCTCTGAGCTTTTGTCACCTCCCACTCTAGTTTTGATCATTTCTCCATTCATTCCTATGGGACAAATTTCGCCGCAAAAATGACGATATTTCGTAAACCATTCGGCGAAACGACGAAGACTACCTATAATTGCCCTCAGAGCTATGTGGGAGGAGCTATAATTCCCCTCAGAGCTTTTGTCACCTCCCACTAGTTTTGAACATTTCTCCATTCATTCCTATGGGACAAATTTCGCCGCAAAAATGACGATATTTCGTGAACCATTCGGAAAAACGTTCCACAAAGTAATAGCACACCATTCGGGAACAATCCGCACGTTTTGGTATATATTCGGTATATGTAGCATAAAAACTGTGGGAGGAGTTAGCGTGCAAAATTTGGCTATAATAAGAATAATAATAATAATAATAATAATAATAATATATATGTGAGATAACAATAAGTGATCTTGCTATGCAAGAACACTTAACTAGAAAAGATACAATTTCTGGGGAAATTGTGTGACGTGTTCTTGCCTCCACCTACTGGAGTGGGCGGAGTAACTGGGTGAAGTGGCTTGAGTAACTAAACGTATTTATTTTTTTCAAAAATGATTATTTTTTTAATGATTTTTTTTTGATATTTTTAAATGATTTTTTTTTGATTTTTTTTTTTTTTATAAAAAAAAAAAATTAATTTTTTTTGGAGTTATTATTTTTTTTTTTAACCACTTCAGCCCCGGACCAATTGTCAGCTTAAGGACCAGAGGTCTTTTTTCAATTTCGCACTGCACTACTTTAACTGGTAATTGTGCGGTCATGCAATTTTGTAACGAAACGAAATTTGCGTCCTTTTCTTCCCACAAATAGAGCTTTCTTTTGATGGTATTTGATTGCCTCTGTGATTTTTATTTTTTGCGATATAAACGGAAAAAGAGCGAAAATTTTGAAAAAAAAAGAGATTTTCTACTTTTTGTTATAAGAAAAATCTAATAAACTCAATTTTAGTCAAACATTTGGGCCAAAATGTATTCAGCCACATGTCTTTAGTAAAAAAAATGCCAATAAGCGTATATTTATTGGTTTGCGCAAAAGTTATAGCGTCTACAAACTAGAGTACATTTTCTGGAATTTACACCGCTTTTAATTTATGACTGCCTATTTCATTTCTTGAGGTGCTAAAATGGCAGAGAAGTACAAAACCCCCCCAAATGACCCCATTTTGGAAAGTAGACACCCCAAGCTATTTGCTGAGAGGCATGTTGAGCCCATTGAATATTTTTTTTTTTAGTCCCAAGTGATTGAATAAAGACAAAAAAAAAAATAATTTTTTTTTTCTTCAAAAAGTTGTCACTAAATGATATATTGCTCACACATGCCATAGTTATATGTGGAATTGCACCCCAAAATACATTTTGCTGCTTCTCCTGAGTATGGGGATACCACATGTGTGGGACTTTTTGGGAGCCTAGCCGCGTACGGGGCCCCGAAACCCAAGCACCGCCTTCAGGATTTCTAAGGGTGCAAATTTTTGATTTCACTCCTCACTACCTATCACAGTTTCGAAGGCCATAAAATGCCAAAATAGCACAAAACCCCCCCAAATGACCCCATTTTGGAAAGTAGACACCCCAAGCTATTTGTTGAGAGGGATGGTGAGTATTTTACAGCTCTCATTTGTTTTTGAAAATGAAGAAAGTAAAGTAAAAAAAAAATTTTTTTTTTTTTCTTTTTTCAATTTTCAAAACTTTGTGACAAAAAGCGACATCTGCAAAATACTCACAATACCTCTCAGCAAATAGCTTGGGGTGTCTACTTTCCAAAATGGGGTCATTTTGGGGGGTTTTATGCCATCTGGGCATTCCATGGCCTCCGAAACTGTGATTGGCAGTGAGAAGTGAAATAAAAAAATTACTCCCTTAGAAAGCCTGAAGGCGGTGCTTGGTTTTTGGGGTTCCGTACGCAGCTAGGCTCCCAAAAAGTCCCACACATGTGGTATCCCCGTACTCAGGAGAAGCAACAGAATGTATTTTGGGGTGTATTTCCACATATGCCCATGACATGTTTGAGCAATATATCATTTAGTGACAACTTTTTGTAAAAAAAATATATATATTTTTTTTTTTTCATTATTCAATCTCTTGGGACAAAAAAAAAAAAATATTTAATGGGCTCAACATTGCTCTCAGCAAATAGCTTGGGGTGTCTACTTTCCAAAATGGGGTCATTTGGGGGGGGTTTGAACTGTCCTGGCATTTTATGCACAACATTTAGAAGCCTATGTCACACGTCACCCACTCTTCTAACCACTTGAAGACAAAGCCCTTTCTGACACTTTTTGTTTACATGAAAACATATTTTTTTTTTTGCAAGAAAATTACGTTGAACCCCCAAACACTATATATATTGTTAAAGCAAAGGCCCTACAGATTAAAATGGTGGGTGTTGCATTTTTTTTTTCCACACAGTATTTGCGCAGCGATTTTTCAAACGCATTTTTTGTGGAAAAAATACACTTTTTTTTATTTTAATGCACTAAAACACACTATATTGCTCAAATTTTTGATGAAATAAAAAATATGATCTTAGGCCGAGTACATGGATACCAAACACGACATGCTTTAAAATTGCGCACAAACACGCAGTGGCGACAAACTACATACATTTTTAAAAGCCTTTAAAAGCCTTTACATGATACCACATTAGATTCACGGAGGAGGTCTACTGCTAAAATTACTGCCCTCGATCTGACCTTCGCGGTGATACCTCACATGCATGCTGCAATTGCTGTTTACATATGACGCCAGACCAACGCTTGTGTACGCCTTTGCGCAAGAGAAGGGGGGGCAGGGGTGCTTTTTTTTTTTTTTTTTTTAGTTTTTTTTTTATTTATTTAGCTTTTTTATTCTATTTTTAAACTGTTCCTTCCATTTTTTTTCTTTGTTATGATTTTTATTGTTATCTCAGGGAATGTAAATATCCCCTATGATAGCAATAGGCAGTGACAGGTACTCTTTTTTTGAAAAAATTGGGGTCTATTAGACCCTAGATCTTTCCTCTGCCCTCAAAGCATCTGACCACACCAAGATTGGTGTGATAAAATGCTTTCCCAATTTCCCAATGGCGCGGTTTATATCCGGGAGGGGGGACATTCCCTCCTACTGCTTGTAAAAGCAGTCTAGAGGCTAATTACCCGCTAGAATTGCTTTTACATGAAAGCCGATCACTGGCTGAAAAGAATGATACCAAGATGATACCTAAACCTGCAGGCATCATTCTGGTATAACCATTCAAAGTCCAGCAACATACTGGACATATATTGTAATCTTTTTTTTTTTCATGCAGCCTCTTGGCTGAACGAAAAAAAAGAGATTGATTGGTGGGTATGCCCACCATTAGAATACCTCCCTTCATCCACCCACTTCTAATGATGGGCATACATGCACCATTTATATATGCCGATGCATGGGGGCATCCTCCCGCAAAAGTTATGCCGTGTACACACGGTCGGAATTTCGACCGTATGTACGTGGCATTAGGAGCCAATCGCTCCTCCGCCCCCCCTGCTGCCCCCATGCTTCGGCACATATGCTCTTTTTTTTAACTGTGGTGGTGAAATCACCTCCTACAGCGTTGGAGTCGCGGCTTTATGTATCGTGGGAGCAAACGCTGTTGCTGTCAAGATAAATAAATCCGCGCTGCAACTGAATGGCGCACCTGAAAACAAAAAAATGCTTAACACTAAAACACAGTAAACAAAATTACATACCTGAAAAGCAAGCATGATAAAACATGATAAAACATAATAAAACATTGCAGAATAGAATGGAGTAAAAAAAGAGCAACAATAGAGAGAGAGAGAGAACAATAAAACGACAACTATTTTTGTTTTTTTTATTTTTTTGAGATTCACAGGTAAAAAAGCTCCTGACTGTTAGCGACTGAATCAAAACGCTACCACAAAAAAAATGTTAGCGATCGCAGGGATCAGGCCTGACTCTGCGAACACTGCAGTTATGTGTGCTTAGTGTTTTGTAAGTGACAGTGATCGATCGATACTGCACTTGGGTGGGCTGGGCTGGGCTGGGCGGAGGGGGAAAACGCAGGTGCTAGCAGGTATCTGGGCTGATCCCGCTAACAATGCGTTTTTTTGGAACCCTAAACTGCTGGGACGCTAGTATAGATCTGATCAGATCAGATATTGATCTGTTCAGATACTATACCACTAAGGGAGGTGTATGCTTTGCGCGTGGGTGTTTGCGGTACTGGCACTAACCTGGGGCGACGCAGACCTTATTTGACCCTAAAACCTAATTGATATCACCCGCCGGGCGATCAGGGGGTTAAACCGTTATTGGGTAATAAATGGCGGGTGCCCTGACAGTATAAAAAACAAGCTAACTAACCAGCGTCACCCGTAACAGTAATACAAAAAAAAACTGGTTACCTAGCGACACTAATGCAGCGATCAGAAAAACGATCGCTTAGTGACACTGGCAAAAGGGGGTGAAAGGGTTAACTAGGGGCAATCAGGGGGTTAAACCTTTATAAGGTAATATATGGGGGTACCTGACGCTATATAAAAACCTGACGGGGAACCTAAATAACGAAATAACTAACTGGCTAACCAGCGTCACCAGTGACATTTTATACGGTGATCACTGGTGAAAGGGTTAACTCTAGGGGCAATCAGGGGGTTAAAACCTTTATTTAGGTTGTAATATGGGGGTACCTGACCTATAAACCTATTTATGAACCTATATAAACATGGCGGTTAACCTAAAAAAAAAACTGGTTACCTAGCGACACTAATGCAGCGATCAGAAAAACGATCGCTTAGTGACACTGGCAAAAGGGGGTGAAAGGGTTAACTAGGGGCAATCAGGGGGTTAAACCTTTATTAGGTAATATATGGGGGTACCTGACGCTATATAAAAACCTGACGGGGAACCTAAATAACGAAATAACTAACTGGCTAACCAGCGTCACCAGTGACAGTTATACGGTGATTACTGGTGAAAGGGTTAACTCTAGGGGCAATCAGGGGGTTAAAACCTTTATTTAGGTTGTAATATGGGGGTACCTGACCTATAAAACTATTTATGAACCTATATAAAACATGGCGGTTAAAAAATAAAAAAAAAATGGTTACCTAGCGACACAATGCAGCGATCAGAAAAACGATCGCTTAGTGACACTGGCAAAAGGGGGTGAAGGGGTTAACTAGGGGCAATCAGGGGGTTAAACCTTTATTAGGGGGGGGTAGGGGGCTACCTAGGACCTAAAACTAACTGCCCTGACAGTTATTACAGTCACACTGACACTAAATGCAGTGATCAGTAAATAAATGATCACTGCAATTAGTGACACTGTGACTGGGGGGGGAGGGGGTGATCTGGGGGGTGATCTGGGGGTGACAGGGGGGTGTTTTGTGTGCCTATGTGTACTGGTGTCAGTGTACTGTTTGTGCACTAACCTTTACATCTTCTCTGCTCGGCGTTCCGGTCACATAGACCGGCGCACCGAGCGTGACATCACTTCCGCCTTCCTGTCTATACAATAGACAGGAAGGGGAAGCTTTTCATTGGCCAGGAGCGATCGCGAGGGGGTGGCCAGAAACCACTGGCCGTCCCCTCGTCCCGGATCGCTCCTGAAGCGATGCCGACCGTCCCCGCCGGCGGAGGGGGGTCCGATCGGACCCCCCAACCGCCTGAAGAATGGCACGTACAGGTACGTGGTTCTGCCTGTACGTGCCATTCTGCCGACGTATATCTACATGGGGCGGTCGGCAAGTGGTTAAATAGGGATGGGCCCGGTGCTCGATGCGAACCCACGTTCGCATCGAGCACCGGGCGTTCGCTCGCTCGGCGAGCCCAGAACTATTTTGGCCGCTCGCATCACGTTCGTGTGATGCGAGCGGCCCCGCAATGCATTGCGGGGCGCGCGGCGCGGCGGCGCGGCCGGCGCAGTGCATTGCTGGCTGATGATTGGCCAAGCATGCACTGTGACCCCGCATGCTTGGCCAATCACAGCCCCGGAAACTCGAAGAGCCATAATTGGCTACAGGCAGGACGCCTGTAGCCAATTACAGCTCAGGGGCTTTAGTACACGCCCCCCCCCTATAAAAGGCCGCCACGCCGTCTGCGCCGGTCACATGCTGTTCCGGCGTAGATAGAGCAGGATAGATCTGTGACACTCTGCTGGATTTAGTTAGTTAGAGAGATTTACTTAGAGAGATTGAGTTAGATAGATTCATTTACAAAGATTGATTTAGAAAGAGGGGCTTGTAGTGTGTTCGTGGCAGGCAGGCAGAGCTCCTATATTTTGTTCCCAGAAGCACCTATAGGACTTGTAGTGTGTTCGTGGCAGGCAGGCAGAGCTCCTATATTTTGTTCCCAGAAGCACCTATAGGACTTGTAGTGTGTTCGTGGCAGGCAGGCAGAGCTCCTATATTTTGTTCCCAGAAGCACCTATAGGACTTGTAGTGTGTTCGTGGCAGGCAGGCAGAGCTCCTATATTTTGTTCCCAGAAGCACCTATAGGACTTGAAGTGTGTTCGTCCCATCACACAGAGCTCATATATTTTGTTCCCAGAAGCACCTATAGGACTTGTAGTGTGTTAGGCCCATCACACAGACCTATATTTTCTTCCCAGAAGCACCTATAGGACTTGAAGTGTGTTAGTCCCATCACACAGAGATCATATATTTTGTTCCCAGAAGCACCTATAGGACTTGAAGTGTGTTAGTCCCATCACACAGAGATCCTATATTTTGTTCCCAGAAGCACCTATAGGACTTGAAGTGTGTTAGTCCCATCACACAGAGATCCTATATTTTGTTCCCAGAAGCACCTATAGGACTTGAAGTGTGTTAGTCCCATCACACAGAGATCATATATTTTGTTCCCAGAAGCACCTATAGGACTTGAAGTGTGTTAGTCCCATCACACAGACCTATATTTTCTTCCCAGAAGCACCTATAGGACTTGAAGTGTGTTAGTCCCATCACACAGAGATCATATATTTTGTTCCCAGAAGCACCTATAGGACTTGAAGTGTGTTAGTCCCATCACACAGACCTATATTTTCTTCCCAGAAGCACCTATAGGACTTGAAGTGTGTTAGTCCCATCACACAGAGATCATATATTTTGTTCCCAGAAGCACCTATAGGACTTGAAGTGTGTTAGTCCCATCACACAGAGATCATATATTTTGTTCCCAGAAGCACCTATAGGACTTGAAGTGTGTTAGTCCCATCACACAGAGATCCTATATTTTGTTCCCAGAAGCACCTATAGGACTTGAAGTGTGTTAGTCCCATCACACAGACCTATATTTTCTTCCCAGAAGCACCTATAGGACTTGAAGTGTGTTAGTCCCATCACACAGAGATCCTATATTTTGTTCCCAGAAGCACCTATAGGACTTGAAGTGTGTTAGTCCCATCACACAGAGATCCTATATTTTGTTCCCAGAAGCACCTATAGGACTTGAAGTGTGTTAGTCCCATCACACAGAGATCATATATTTTGTTCCCAGAAGCACCTATAGGACTTGAAGTGTGTTAGTCCCATCACACAGAGATCATATATTTTGTTCCCAGAAGCACCTATAGGACTTGAAGTGTGTTAGTCCCATCACACAGAGATCATATATTTTGTTCCCAGAAGCACCTATAGGACTTGAAGTGTGTTAGTCCCATCACACAGAGATCATATATTTTGTTCCCAGAAGCACCTATAGGACTTGAAGTGTGTTAGTCCCATCACACAGAGATCATATATTTTGTTCCCAGAAGCACCTATAGGACTTGAAGTGTGTTAGTCCCATCACACAGACCTATATTTTCTTCCCAGAAGCACCTATAGGACTTGAAGTGTGTTAGTCCCATCACACAGAGATCATATATTTTGTTCCCAGAAGCACCTATAGGACTTGAAGTGTGTTAGTCCCATCACACAGACCTATATTTTCTTCCCAGAAGCACCTATAGGACTTGAAGTGTGTTAGTCCCATCACACAGAGATCATATATTTTGTTCCCAGAAGCACCTATAGGACTTGAAGTGTGTTAGTCCCATCACACAGAGATCATATATTTTGTTCCCAGAAGCACCTATATGACTTGAAGTGTGTTAGTCCCATCACACAGAGATCATATATTTTGTTCCCAGAAGCACCTATAGGACTTGAAGTGTGTTAGTCCCATCACACAGAGATCCTATATTTTGTTCCCAGAAGCACCTATAGGACTTGAAGTGTGTTAGTCCCATCACACAGAGATCTATATTTTGTTCCCAGAAGCACCTATAGGACTTGAAGTGTGTTAGTCCCATCACACAGAGATCATATATTTTGTTCCCAGAAGCACCTATAGGACTTGAAGTGTGTTAGTCCCATCACACACAGACCTATATTTTCTTCCCAGAAGCACCTATAGGACTTGAAGTGTGTTAGTCCCATCACACAGAGATCATATATTTTGTTCCCAGAAGCACCTATAGGACTTGAAGTGTGTTAGTCCCATCACACAGACCTATATTTTCTTCCCAGAAGCACCTATAGGACTTGAAGTGTGTTAGTCCCATCACACAGAGATCATATATTTTGTTCCCAGAAGCACCTATAGGACTTGAAGTGTGTTAGTCCCATCACACAGAGATCTATATTTTGTTCCCAGAAGCACCTATAGGACTTGAAGTGTGTTAGTCCCATCACACAGAGATCCTATATTTTGTTCCCAGAAGCACCTATAGGACTTGAAGTGTGTTAGTCCCATCACACAGACCTATATTTTCTTCCCAGAAGCACCTATAGGACTTGAAGTGTGTTAGTCCCATCACACAGAGATCCTATATTTTGTTCCCAGAAGCACCTATAGGACTTGAAGTCTGTTAGTCCCATCACACAGAGATCCTATATTTTGTTCCCAGAAGCACCTATAGGACTTGAAGTGTGTTAGTCCCATCACACAGAGATCATATATTTTGTTCCCAGAAGCACCTATAGGACTTGAAGTGTGTTAGTCCCATCACACAGAGATCATATATTTTGTTCCCAGAAGCACCTATAGGACTTGAAGTGTGTTAGTCCCATCACACAGAGATCTATATTTTGTTCCCAGAAGCACCTATAGGACTTGAAGTGTGTTAGTCCCATCACACAGAGATCATATATTTTGTTCCCAGAAGCACCTATAGGACTTGAAGTGTGTTAGTCCCATCACACAGAGATCATATATTTTGTTCCCAGAAGCACCTATAGGACTTGAAGTGTGTTAGTCCCATCACACAGACCTATATTTTCTTCCCAGAAGCACCTATAGGACTTGAAGTGTGTTAGTCCCATCACACAGAGATCATATATTTTGTTCCCAGAAGCACCTATAGGACTTGAAGTGTGTTAGTCCCATCACACAGAGACCTATATTTTCTTCCCAGAAGCACCTATAGGACTTGAAGTGTGTTAGTCCCATCACACAGAGATCATATATTTTGTTCCCAGAAGCACCTATAGGACTTGAAGTGTGTTAGTCCCATCACACAGAGATCATATATTTTGTTCCCAGAAGCACCTATAGGACTTGAAGTGTGTTAGTCCCATCACACAGAGATCATATATTTTGTTCCCAGAAGCACCTATAGGACTTGAAGTGTGTTAGTCCCATCACACAGAGATCCTATATTTTGTTCCCAGAAGCACCTATAGGACTTGAAGTGTGTTAGTCCCATCACACAGACCTCCTATATTTTCTTCCCAGAAGCACCTATAGGACTTGAAGTGTGTTAGTCCCATCACACAGAGATCCTATATTTTGTTCCCAGAAGCACCTATAGGACTTGAAGTGTGTTAGTCCCATCACACAGACCTATATTTTCTTCCCAGAAGCACCTATAGGACTTGAAGTGTGTTAGTCCCATCACACAGAGATCCTATATATTTTGTTCCCAGAAGCACCTATAGGACTTGAAGTGTGTTAGTCCCATCACACAGAGCTCCTATATTTTCTTCCCAGAAGCACCTATAGGACTTGAAGTGTGTTAGTCCCATCACACAGAGATCATATATTTTGTTCCCAGAAGCACCTATAGGACTTGAAGTGTGTTAGTCCCATCACACAGAGATCTATATTTTCTTCCCAGAAGCACCTATAGGACTTGAAGTGTGTTAGTCCCATCACACAGAGATCCTATATTTTGTTCCCAGAAGCACCTATAGGACTTGAAGTGTGTTAGTCCCATCACACAGACCTCTATTTTCTTCCCAGAAGCACCCATAGGACTTGAAGTGTGTAAGTCCCATCACACAGAGATCCTATATTTTGTTCCCAGAAGCACCTATAGGACTAGAAGTGTGTTAGTCCCATCACACAGAGCTCCTCTATATTTTCTTCCCAGAAGCACCTATAGGACTTCTAGTGTGTTAGTGGCATCACACAGAGCTCCTATATTTTCTTCTCAGCAGCACCCACAGGACTTCTAGTGTGTTAGTGGCATCACACAGAGCTCCTCTATTTTCTTTGCAGAAGCACCCATAGGACTTTTAGTGTGTTAGTGGCATCACACAGAGCTCCTATATTTTCTTCTCAGCAGCACCCACAGGACTTCTAGTGTGTTAGTGGCATCACACAGAGCTCCTCTATTTTCTTCTCAGAAGCACCCACAGGACTTCTAGTGTGTTAGTGGCGTCACACAGAGCTCCTCTATTTTCTTTGCAGAAGCACCCATAGGACTTCTAGTGTGTTAGTGGCATCACACAGAGCTCCTATATTTTCTTCTCAGCAGCACCCACAGGACTTCTAGTGTGTTAGTGGCATCACACAGAGCTCCTCTATTTTCTTCTCAGAAGCACCCACAGGACTTCTAGTGTGTTAGTGGCATCACACAGAGCTCCTCTATTTTCTTTGCAGAAGCACCCATAGGACTTCTAGTGTGTTAGTGGCATCACACAGAGCTCCTATATTTTCTTCTCAGCAGCACCCACAGGACTTCTAGTGTGTTAGTGGCATCACACAGAGCTCCTCTATTTTCTTTGCAGAAGCACCCATAGGACTTCTAGTGTGTTAGTGGCATCACACAGAGCTCCTCTATTTTCTTTGCAGAAGCACCCATAGGACTTCTAGTGTGTTAGTGGCATCACACAGAGCTCCTCTATTTTCTTTGCAGAAGCACCCATAGGACTTCTAGTGTGTTAGTGGCATCACACAGAGCTCCTATATTTTCTTCTCAGCAGCACCCACAGGACTTCTAGTGTGTTAGTGGCATCACACAGAGCTCCTCTATTTTCTTTGCAGAAGCACCCACAGGACTTCTAGTGTGTTAGTGGCATCACACAGAGCTCCTCTATTTTCTTTGCAGAAGCACCCACAGGACTTCTAGTGTGTTAGTGGCATCACACAGAGCTCCTCTATTTTCTTCTCAGAAGCACCCACAGGACTTCTAGTGTGTTAGTGGCATCACACAGAGCTCCTATATTTTCTTTCAGAAGCACCCATAGGACTTCTAGTGTGTTAGTGGCATCACACAGAGCTCCTCTATTTTCTTTGCAGAAGCACCCATAGGACTTCTAGTGTGTTAGTGGCATCACACAGAGCTCCTATATTTTCTTCTCAGCAGCACCCACAGGACTACCGACTACAATGGCTGGAAGACCACCAAGGGGAGGCAGAGCGTGCAGAGCCAAGAACACAGGGCAGGCAGGCTCTGTTTCTAGTGGACGTGGCCGTGGCCGTGGACGTGGTCGTGCATCGTCATCAGCACGTGGCCATGGGACACGCGCGTCTTTGTTTTCGGCAGCTGGACATGTGGAGCCGCATCATGCTGAAGGCTTGGTAGAATGGATGACCAAGCCCCCTCATCCTCCTCATCCTCTCTCACCCAGGCTCAGGGTACTGGCAGAGCATCATCAGGCACCCCTTCCCTAGACCCACCATGTCCTCCTGAGGAGTCCCCCGAACTCTTTGAGCACAGTGTTGGGTACATGCTCCAGGAGGATGCCCAACGATTCGAAGGCTCGGATGATGATACCCAGCTTGAGGAATCTGGCAGTACTGTTCCACCAGCTGCAGCTTACTGCCAGGTTTGCTCTAGTGGTGAAGAGGGAGGGGATGATGAGGTCACTGACTCCACGTGGGTGCCTGAAGGGAGAGAGGATGAGGAGGAGGACGAGGAGGAGGAGGATGCGGCGTCACATGTCCAACGAGGCAGGATGCCCCCTGGAGGCCAGGTAGAGGCCAGCACAGCAACTGTACAACACCGCAGAGCTCCGCCTGTGCAGGGCGCTGCCTCTGCACGTTATCAGAAAAGTTCTTTGGTGTGGGCCTTTTTTGAGACGAGTGCATCAGATCGCACCACTGCTATTTGCAATATTTGTCTCAAGCGTATCTCGCGTGGCCAAAACATCAGCCGCTTGGGCACCACAAGCATGACCAGACATATGGCGACCTGCCATGCAGCTCGTTGGCAGGCACACATAAAAGACCCACACCAAAGAACTAAGCGGACCTCTCCTTGCTCCTCCTCAGCTGGGATCTCCATCCCCACTACACCTTCAGTCCTCTCTGAAAGCTGCTCTGAGAGGACTGAAGGTGTAGAATTAGGTGTGTCACAACCAAGTACTTGCAGTACACCGACGTCCGATTGCAGCAGGCAAATTTCCCTGCCCCAGCTGCTGGACCGTAGAAAGAAGTACACTCCCAGCCATCCACATGCCCAGCGGTTGAATGCTAGCCTGGCTAAATTGCTAGCACTTCAACTGCTGCCTTTTCAGTTGGTAGACTCGCCCCCTTCCGTGAGTTTGTTCAATGTGCGGTTCCTCAGTGGCAGGTTCCCAAACGCCACTTTTTCTCACGGAAGGCGATTCCGTCTCTCTACCGGCATGTGGAGGGCAATGTCCATGCCTCGCTGGACAGGGCGGTCAGCGGTAAGGTGCATATTACCGCTGACTCATGGTCCAGCAGGCATGGACAGGGACGGTACCTTTCTTTCACGGCCCATTGGGTCACTCTATTGGCAGCTGGGAGGGATGCAGGACAAGGTGCAGTAGTGTTGGAGGTTGTTCCGCCACCACGCCTCCAAAACGCTACTACTGCTACTGGTTGTGACACACCTCTCTCCTCCACCCCCTCCTCTTCTTCTTCCTCCAGTGCTCTGTCCTTGGAACCAGCGGTGCTCCGTAGGCGTACAAGGGGCTACGCAAGTACGCAGGCAAAAAGATGCCATGCCGTGCTTGCGCTGGTGTGTTTGGGGGACAGGAGCCACACTGGGCCCGAGGTTCTGGCAGCTCTGCAGGGGCAGGCCGAGAGGTGGTTGACGCCACGTCAGCTTAAGCCAGGAATGGTCGTTTCTGACAATGGCACCAACCTCCTCTCCGCCCTGCGACAGGGGCAGCTCACCCATGTGCCCTGCATGGCTCACGTCCTCAACCTGGTGGTGCAGCGGTTCTTGGGCAGGTTCCCAGGCTTACAGGATGTCCTGAGGCAGGCCAGGAAAGTCTGTGTGCATTTCCGCCGATCTTATAATGCCAGTGCTCGGCTGACTGAGCTGCAAAAGGAGCTGAACCTGCCCAAGAACCGCCTAATATGTGACATGCCCACCAGGTGGAACTCAACGTTGGCCATGCTGCAGCAACTGCACACGCAGCAGAGGGCCATCAATGAGTACCTTTGCGACTATGGCACCAGGACAGGGTCAGGGGAGCTTGGTTTTTTTTTCCCCACGTCAGTGGAGCATGATCAGGGATGCATGCACTGTCCTCTCACCATTTGAGGAGGCCACGAGGATGGTGAGCAGTGACAGTGCATGCATCAGTGACACTGTCCCTCTTGTCCACCTGTTGGAGCATACGCTGCGTGGGATAATGGACAGGGCACTTGAGGCAGAACAGAGGCAGGAAGAGGAGGACTTCCTTGCCTCTCAAGGCCCCCTTTATCCGGACAGTGTTCCTTCTGTCCCACCCATCACACAGGAAGAGGATGAGGAGGAGGAGGAGGAGGAGGAGGAGGATTGTGTGAGCATGGAGGTGGAGCCTGGCACTCAGCATCAGCAGCAGCAGTCTTTTAGGGATGATGTACAGTCCCAACAAACCAGTGGACTTGTACGTGGCTGGGAGGAGGTGGCTGGCGATCATGTCATCCTCAGTGACCCAGAAGACTCCGGACCGAATGCCTCAGCTAACCTACGCTGCATGGCCTCCCTGATCCTGCAAAGCCTGCGGAAGGATCCTCGTGTTCTTCGGATCAAGGAGAGGGACCATTACTGGCTGGCCACTCTCCTTGATCCGCGGTACAAGGGTAAGGTTGCGGACCTTATCTTGCCGTCGCAGAGGGAGCAGAGGATGAGACATCTCAGGGAGGCCTTGCAGAAAGGTCTGTGCAACGCGTTCCCAGAAACTGGGAGGCTACAAACTCCTGGTCCTGGGCGACGAGTTGCTGAGGCTTCGGTCAGTAGCAGAAGGAGCGGTGGGGAAGGTGGACGTCTGACCGATGCGTTCAGACAATTTTTTAGTCCGCAGCCCCAAGGTATGATCGGTTCCAGCAACCATCGCCAGCGTCTGATATACATGGTGCAGGAATACCTTGGGGCAAGGTCAGACTTGGACACCTTTCCCACCGAAAATCCTCTGGCTTACTGGGTCCTGAGGATGGATCACTGGCCAGAGCTTGCACAGTATGCAATTGAGCTACTGGCCTGTCCTGCCTCCAGCGTTCTTTCCGAACTCACATTCAGTGCTGCTGGAGGATTTGTCACCGATCATAGGGTGCGCCTGTCCACCGCCTCGGTTGATCGACTGACCTTCATCAAAATGAATCAGTCTTGGATCACCACCAGCTACCAGGCACCTGAGGCGGATATAACCGAATAATTTTTAATATCACATCCCTTCAAGACTGCCTATGCTGATGCTGAGTGACTGTCCTCTTATGTTCACTGACTATCCTCTTCCTCCTCCTCAATGATCCATGCCACCACACCAGTGCCTAAGGCACAATTTTTCAGCCCCTGTTTAACAGGGGCGTGTACATACAATTTTTATAAAAAAATGCTTCGCAACACGTGTGACTGCTGTGCTCCAAGTACAGTATCTGTGAGGGGTTGCAGTGTTGTGGCACCAGCACCAGTGCCTAAGGCACAATTTTTCAGCCCCTGTTTAACAGGGGCGTGTACTTAAATTTTTTTTAAAAAAATGCTTCGCAACACGTGTGACTGCTGTGCTCCAAGTACAGTATCTGTGAGGGGTTGCAGTGTTGTGGCACCCGCACCAGTGCCTAAGGCACAATTTTTCAGCCCCTGTTTAACAGGGGCGGGTAATTACAATTTTTTTAAAAAAATGCTTCGCAACACGTGTGACTGCTGTGCTCCAAGTACAGTATCTGTGAGGGGTTGCAGTGTTGTGGCACCAGCACCAGTGCCTAAGGCACAATTTTTCAGCCCCTGTTTAACAGGGGCGTGTAATTACAATTTTTTTAAAAAAATGCTTCGCAACACGTGTGACTGCTGTGCTCCAAGTACAGTATCTGTGAGGGGTTGCAGTGTTGTGGCACCAGCACCAGTGCCTAAGGCACAATTTTTCAGCCCCTGTTTAACAGGGGCGGGTAATTACAATTTTTTAAAAAAATGCTTCGCAACACGTGTGACTGCTGTGCTCCAAGTACAGTATCTGTGAGGGGTTGCAGTGTTGTGGCACCAGCACCAGTGCCTAAGGCACAATTTTTCAGCCCCTGTTTAACAGGGGCGTGTAATTACAATTTTTTAAAAAAATGCTTCGCAACACGTGTGACTGCTGTGCTCCAAGTACAGTATCTGTGAGGGGTTGCAGTGTTGTGGCACCAGCACCAGTGCCTAAGGCACAATTTTTCAGCCCCTGTTTAACAGGGGCGGGTAATTACAATTTTTTAAAAAAATGCTTCGCAACACGTGTGACTGCTGTGCTCCAAGTACAGTATCTGTGAGGGGTTGCAGTGTTGTGGCACCAGCACCAGTGCCTAAGGCACAATTTTTCAGCCCCTGTTTAACAGGGGCGGGTAATTACAAATCTTGATCTAATAGTTCACAGCAGGGCCCATTCCTGCGCCCACCAAGAGTAACTATGAGGGCCTACAGTCTTGTGGCAACACCGTCCACCACCACCGCCAAAGGCCCAATTTTTCTGCCCAGTTCATCAGGTGCTTGCAATTACAAATCTTGATCTAATAACACACAGCAGGGCCCATTCCTGCGCCCACCAAGAGTAACTGTGAGAGCTTACAGTCTTGTGGCAACACCGTCCACCACCACCGCCAAAGGCCCAATTTTTCTGCCCTGTTCATCAGGTGCTTGCAATTACAAATCTTGATCTAATAACTCACAGCAGGGCCCATTCTTGCGCCCACCAAGAGTAACTGTGAGAGCTTACAGTCTTGTGGCAACACCGTCCACCACCACCGCCAAAGGCCCAATTTTTCTGCCCTGTTCATCAGGTGCTTGCAATTACAAATCTTGATCTAATAACTCACAGCAGGGCCCATTCTTGCGCCCACCAAGAGTAACTGTGAGAGCTTACAGTCTTGTGGCAACACCGTCCACCACCACCGCCAAAGGCCCAATTTTTCTGCCCTGTTCATCAGGTGCTTGCAATTACAAATCTTGATCTAATAACTCACAGTAGGGCCCATTCCTGCGCCCACCAAGAGTAACTGTGAGAGCTTACAGTCTTGTGGCAACACCGTCCACCACCACCACCACCCCCAATTTTTCTGCCCTGTTCAACAGGTGCATGCAATTACAAATCTTGATCTATTAACTCACAGCAGGGCCCATTCCTGTGCCCACCAGTCTTGTGGCTACACCAACATCTAATAGGGCAAATTTCTGCAGAGTATATACGCCAGGCCCCTACTTTCAAACATCCAACTTACAAACGACTCCTACTTGCAAATGGAAAGAGAAAACAGGAAGTGAGAGGAAATCTACCCCTAGGAAGGGAAATTCTATCCTGTTAGATTTAATTTGGGAAAAAGGTATCTCCTCTCTACTGATACTTTATCACCAATCCTTGTTTCAATTAAAACCCCACTTTTTCCAAAAACATTTGTCATTGGGACGGAAAGTGAGGTGACATGTTCTGAACAGATGTGCAAAGACAGCAAATGTTACAGGGGTGATAACCCCTCCCTATGTTCTCCAAAAAGCTTAAAAATAGATTTTTTTTGGGATGGAGCTACACTTCATAATGTACCTGTTCAGATTCTACTTAAGAACAAACCTAAAGCCGCAAGTGGTTTTAAATGGCTTCTTTTTTTCCTTTAAAAATGTCATTTTGTGCAAGGACAGTTCTAAACACGGGAAACACATGCCACTTCACAGGCATACTTTAGACACCCCCAGGTACCATATTTAAAGGAAAATTTCACTTTTTTTTTTTCACTTTATGCATCATTAAAACGACTGCTCCCGAAAAAACGTTAGTTTTTAAAAGTTCTTTTTGCATTGATATATGTCCCCTGGGGCAGGACCCGGGTCCCCAAACCTGTTTTATGACATTAACATGCATATTGGCCGTTGTACTTAGCACTTTTGATTTCGAACGTTCGCGTCCATTATAACGTATAGGGTTCGAAAATTCGCGCAAACTTTCGGTTGGTTCGAAGGTTCTGGTGCGAACCGAACCCGGGGGTGTTCGGCTCATCCCTAGGGACTACCTATAATCCCCTCAGAGCTGTGTGGGACTACCTATAATCCCCTCAGGGCTGTGTGGGACTACCTATAATCCCCTCAGAGCTGTGTGGGAGGAGCTATAATTCCCCTCAGAGCTTTTGTCACCTCCCACTCTAGTTTTGAACATTTCTCCATTCATTCCTATGGGACAAATTTTGCCGCAAAAATGACAATATTTTGTGAACCATTCGGAAAAACGTTCCACAAAGTAATAGCACACCATTCGGGAACAATCCGCACGTTTTGGTATATATTCGGTATATGTAGCATAAAAACTGTGGGAGGAGTTAGCGTGCAAAATTTGGCTATAAGAATAATAATAATAACTAGAAAATCTACAATTTCTGGGGAAATTGTGTGACGTGTTCTTGCCTCCACCTACTGGAGTGGGCGGAGTAACTGGGTGGAGTGGCTTGAGTAACTAAACTTTTTATTTATTTTTTTCAAAAATGATTATTTTTTTAATGATTTTTTTTTTAAATGATTTTTTTTAAATGATTTTTATTTATTTATTTATTATTTTTTTTAATTTCCTAATTTTCATATATTTTTTCTAACATGATTGATTTTTTTTTGTATAAAAAAATAAAAAAATGTATTATTTTTTTTTAATTTTTTTTTTTATATTTATTTCAAAAAAAAAATTTCTTTCAAAAATTTTTTTTTTCAAATTTCCTAATTTTCATTTTTTTTTTTCTAAAATGATTGATTTCTTTTTTATAAAAAAAAAAATTAATTTTTTTGAATTATTTTTTTTTTTAAATGATTTTTTTTCAAAAAAAATTATTTTTTTTTCAAAAAATTATTTTTTTTGAAAAGAATATTTTTTTTTCAAATTTCCTAATTTTTTTTTCTAAAATTAATATTATTATTTTTTTTTATAAACATTTTTTTTTTTCAAAAATTTTTTTTTTTTTAATGATTTTTTTTAATTATTATTATTTTTTTTTTAATGATATTTTTTTTCTAAAATAATTTTTTTTTTCAAAAAAGATTTTTTTTTTCAAATTTCCTAATTTTCATTTTTTTTTCTAAAATTTTTTTTATTTTTTATTACTATTATTTTTTTTAATTATTTTTTCTTTTCAAATTTCATAATTCCCCTGAGAGCTGTGTTGGACTACCTATAATTCCCCTCAGAGCTGTGTAGGACTACCTATAATTCCCCTCAGAGCTGTGTGGGTCTACCTATAATCCCCCTCAGAGCTGTGTGGGACTACCTATAATTCTCCTCAGAGCTGTGTGGGACTACCTATAATTCTCCTCAGAGCTGTGTGGGACTACCTATAATTCCCTCAGAGCTGTGTTGGAGGAGCTATAATTCCCCTCAGAGATGTGTGGGACTACCTATAATTCCCCTCAGAGATGTGTGGGACTACCTATAATTCCCCTCAGAGATGTGTGGGACTACCTATAATTCCCCTCAGAGCTGTGTGGGACTACCTATAATCCCCCTCAGAGATGTGTGGGACTACCTTTAATCTCCCTCAGAGATGTGTGGGACTACCTATAATCCCCCTCAGCTGTGTGGGACTACCTATAATTCCCCTCAGAGATGTGTGGGACTACCTAGAATTCCCCTCAGAGATGTGTGGGACTACCTATAATTCCCCTCAGCTCTGTGGGACTACCTATAATCCCCCTCAGAGATGTGTGGGACTACCTTTAATCTCCCTCAGAGATGTGTGGGACTACCTTTAATCTCCCTCAGATATGTGTGGGACTACCTATAATCCCCCTCAGAGCTGTGTGGGACTACCTATAATTCCCCTCAGAGCTGTGTGGGACTACCTATAATCCCCCTCAGAGCTGTGTGGGACTACCTATAATCCCCCTCAGAGCTGTGTGGGACTACCTATAATCCCCCTCAGAGCTGTGTGTGGGACTACCTATAATTCCCCTCAGAGCTGTGTGGGACTACCTATAACCCCCCTCAGAGCTGTGTGGGACTACCTATAATTCCCCTCAGAGCTGTGTGGGACTACCTATAATTCCCCTCAGAGCTGTGTGGGACTACCTATAATCCCCCTCAGCTGTGTGGGACTACCTATAATTCCCCTCAGAGCTGTGTGGGACTACCTATAATTGCCCTCAGGGCTGTGTGGGAGGAGCTATAATTCCCCTCAGAGCTTTTGTCACCTCCCACTCTAGTTTTGAACATTTCTCCATTCATTCCTATGGGACAAATTTCGCCGCAAAAATGACGATATTTCGTGAACCATTCAGAAAAATGTTCCACAAAGTAATAGCACACCATTCGGGAACAATCCGCACGTTTTGGTATATATTCGGTATATGTAGCATAAAAACTGTGGGAGGAGTTAGCGTGCAAAATTTGGCTATAAGAATAATAATAATAATAATAATAACTAGAAAAGATACAATTTCTGGGGAAATTGTGTGACGTGTTCTTGCCTCCACCTACTGGAGTGGGCGGAGTAACTGGGTGGAGTGGCTTGAGTAACTAAACTTTTATTTATTTTTTTCAAAAATGATTTTTTTTTTTTAATGATTTTTTTTAAATGTTTTTTTTTTTTGATTTTTATTTAATTATTTTTAAAAAAATATATATTTTTCAAAAATTATTTTTTTTTTCAAAAATTATTTTTCCAAAAAGATATTTTTTTTCAAATTTCCTAATTTTCAGTTTTTTTTTTTCTAAAATGATTGATTTTTTTTTTTTTATAAAAAAAAAATTTTTTTAATTATTTTTTTTTATTATTATTATTTTTTTTTTAAAAGAATTTTTTTTTGAAAATAATATTTTTTTTTCAAAAAATATTTTTTTTCAAAGAATATTTTATTTTTTTTTCAAATTTCCTAATTTTTTTTTTCTAAAATTATTATATTTTTTTTTATAAATTTTTTTTTTTTTTCAAAAATTTTTTTTTTTTTTAATGATTTTTTTTTTTTTTAATTATTATTTTTTTTTAAAAAAATTATATTTTTTTTCTAAAATAATTTTTTTTTTTTTAAATTTCCTAATTTTCATTTTTTTTTCTAAAATTATTTTTTTTTTAATTTTTTTATTATTATTATTTTTTTTTTTTCTTTTAAAATTTAATAATTCGTGAGAGCTGTGTGGGACTACCTATAATATCCCCTCAGAGCTGTGTGGGACTACCTATAATTCCCCTCAGAGCTGTGTGGGACTACCTATAATCCCCCTCAGCTGTGTGGGACTACCTATAATTCCCCTCAGAGCTGTGTGGGACTACCTATAATTGCCCTCAGGGCTGTGTGGGAGGAGCTATAATTCCCCTCAGAGCTTTTGTCACCTCCCACTCTAGTTTTGAACATTTCTCCATTCATTCCTATGGGACAAATTTCGCCGCAAAAATGACGATATTTCGTGAACCATTCAGAAAAATGTTCCACAAAGTAATAGCACACCATTCGGGAACAATCCGCACGTTTTGGTATATATTCGGTATATGTAGCATAAAAACTGTGGGAGGAGTTAGCGTGCAAAATTTGGCTATAAGAATAATAATAAATAATAATAATAACTAGAAAAGATACAATTTCTGGGGAAACTGTGTGACGTGTTCTTGCCTCCACCTACTGGAGTGGGCGGAGTAACTGGGTGGAGTGGCTTGAGTAACTAAACTTTTATTTATTTTTTTCAAAAATGATTTATTTTTTTTTTTAATGATTTTTTTTTTAAATGTTTTTTTTTTTTTTTTATTTTTATTTAATATAAAAAATTTTTTTTTTTTATTTAAAATAAAAAAAAATTTTTCAAAAAAAAAAATTATTTTTTTTTTTTTTCAAAAAAATTATTTTTCCAAAAAGATATTTTTTTTCAAATGTCCTAATTTTTTTTTTTTTTTTCTAAAATTTTTTTTTTTTTTATTACTATTATTTTTATTTAATTATTTTTTTTTTTTTTTCAAATTTCATAATTCCCCTGAGAGCTGTGTTGGACTACCTATAATTCCCCTCAGAGCTGTGTAGGACTACCTATAATTCCCCCTCAGAGCTGTGTGGGTCTACCTATAATCCCCCTCAGAGCTGTGTGGGACTACCTATAATTCCCCTCAGAGCTGTGTGGGACTACCTATAATTCCCCTCAGAGCTGTGTGGGACTACCTATAATTCCCCTCAGAGCTGTGTTGGAGGAGCTATAATTCCCCTCAGAGATGTGTGGGACTACCTATAATTCCCCTCAGAGATGTGTGGGACTACCTATAATTCCCCTCAGAGATGTGTGGGACTACCTATAATACCCCTCAGAGCTGTGTGGGACTACCTATAATCCCCTCAGAGATGTGTGGGACTACCTATAATCCCCCTCAGAGATGTGTGGGACTACCTATAATCCCCCTCAGAGCTGTGTGGGACTACCTATAATTCCCCTCAGAGCTGTGTGGGACTACCTATAATCCCCTCAGAGCTGTGTGGGACTACCTATAATTCCCCTCAGCTGTGTGGGACTACCTATAATCCCCTCAGAGATGTGTGGGACTACCTTTAATCTCCCTCAGAGATGTGTGGGACTACCTTTAATCCCCTCAGAGATGTGTGGGACTACCTATAATCCCCCTCAGAGCTGTGTGGGACTACCTATAATTCCCCTCAGAGCTGTGTGGGACTACCTATAATCCCCTCAGAGCTGTGTGGGACTACCTATAATCTCCCTCAGAGCTGTGTGGGACTACCTATAATCTCCCTCAGAGCTGTGTGGGACTACCTATAATTCTCCTCAGAGCTGTGTGGGACTACCTATAACCCCCCTCAGAGCTGTGTGGGACTACCTATAATTCCCCTCAGAGCTGTGTGGGACTACCTATAATTCCCCTCAGAGCTGTGTGGGACTACCTATAATCCCCCTCAGCTGTGTGGGACTACCTATAATTCCCCTCAGAGCTGTGTGGGACTACCTATAATTGCCCTCAGGGCTGTGTGGGAGGAGCTATAATTCCCCTCAGAGCTTTTGTCACCTCCCACTCTAGTTTTGAACATTTCTCCATTCATTCCTATGGGACAAATTTCGCCGCAAAAATGACGATATTTCGTGAACCATTCAGAAAAATGTTCCACAAAGTAATAGCACACCATTCGGGAACAATCCGCACGTTTTGGTATATATTCGGTATATGTAGCATAAAAACTGTGGGAGGAGTTAGCGTGCAAAATTTGGCTATAAGAATAATAATAATAATAATAACTAGAAAAGATACAATTTCTGGGGAAATTGTGTGACGTGTTCTTGCCTCCACCTACTGGAGTGGGCGGAGTAACTGGGTGGAGTGGCTTGAGTAACTAAACTTTTATTTATTTTTTTTCAAAAATGATTTTTTTTTTTTAATTTTTTTTTTTAAATTTTTTTTTTTTTATTTTTTTTTTTTTTTTAAAAAAAAATATATTTTTTCAAAAATTATTTTTTTTTTTTCAAAAATTATTTTTTTTTTTTTTTTTTTTTCAAATTTCCTAATTTTTTTTTTTTTCTAAAATGATTGATTTTTTTTTTTTTATAAAAAAAAAAAATTTTTTAATTTTTTTTTTTTTTTATTATTTTTATTTTTTTTTTTTTTAAAAAAAATTTTTTTTGAAAATTTATTTTTCAAAAAAAATTTTTTTTTTTTTTTTTTTTTTTTTTTCAAATTTCCTAATTTTTTTTTTTTCTAAAATTTTTTTATTTTTTTTTTTTTAAATTTTTTTTTTTTTTTTTTTTTTTTTTTTTTTTTTTTTTTAATGATTTTTTTTTAATTATTATTTTTTTTTAAATTATATTTTTTTTAAAATAATTTTTTTTTTTTTTTTTTTTTTTTTTTTTTTAAATTTCCTAATTTTCATTTTTTTTTCTAAAATTATTTTTTTTTTAATTTTTTTTTTATTTTTTTTTTTTTTTTTTTTTTTTTTTTTTTTTTTTTTTTTTCAAATTTCATAATTCGTGAGAGCTGTGTGGGACTACCTATAATTCCCCTCAGAGCTGTGTGGGACTACCTATAATCCCCTCAGA
>CM053029.1:42086738-42091007 GCA_028564925.1 Lithobates sylvaticus
TTTAAATTTCCTAATTTTCATTTTTTTTTTCTAAAATTATTTTTTTTATTTTTTTTTTTATTATTTATTTTTTTTTTCTTTTCAAATTTCATAATTCCCCTCAGAGCTGTGTGGGACTAGTTATAATTCCCTTCAGAGTTGTGTAGGACTACCTATAATCCCCCTCAGAGCTGTGTTGGACTACATATAATTCCCCTCAGAGCTGTGTGGGACTACCTATAATCCCCCCCTCAGAGCTGTGTGGGACTACCTATAATCCCCTCAGAGCTGTGTGGGACTACCTATAATCCCCCTCAGAGCTGTGTGGGACTACCTATAATCCCCCTCAGAGCTGTGTGGGACTACCTATAATCCCCCTCAGAGCTAAATTTTTCAAAATTATTTTTTTTCAAAATTTTTTTTTTTCACATTTTTTTTTTCAATTTCCTTATTTTCATTTTTTTCTAAAATGATTGATTTTTTTTTTTTTTTTTTTTTTTTTTCAAAAATTTTTTTTTTTTCAAAAATAATTTTTTTTTCAAAAATAATTTTTTTTTTCAAAAATAATTTTTTTTTTTCAAAAATAATTTTTTTTTTAAAAAATAATTTTTTTTTTGATAAATAATTTTTTTTTTTAAAAATATTTTTTTTTTTTTTTTTAAATAATTTTTTTTTTCAAAATTATTATTATTTTTTTTTAAATGATTTTTTTTTTTTTCTAAAATTTTTTTTTTTCTTCAAATTTCCTAAATTTTCATTTTTTTTTTAAAATGATTTTTTTTTTTTTTATAAAAAATATTTTTTTTTCAAAAAATTATTTTTTTTTTAATGATTTTTTTTAATTATTATTTTTTTTTTTAAAATTATATATTTTTTTCTAAAAATTTTTTTTTTTCAAAAATTTTTTTTTTTTTCAAATTTCCTAATTTTTTTTTTTTTTTTTTTTCTAAATTTATTTTATTTTTTTTTTTTTTTTTATTATTTTTTTTTTTTAATTTTTTTTTTTTTTCAAATTTCATAATTCCCCTCAGAGCTGTGTGGGACTAACTATAATCGCCCTCAGAGCTGTGTGGGACTACCTATAATTCAAATTTCCTAATTTTCATATTTTTTTTCAAATTTCATAATTTCCTTTTTTTTCTAAAATTATTATTATTATTATTATTTTTTCAAATTTCATAATTCCCCTCAAAGCTGTGTGGGACTACCTATAATTCACCTCAGAGCTGTGTGGGAGAAGCTATAATTCCCCTCAGATCTGTGTGGGACTACCTATAATTCTCCTCAGAGCTGTGTGGGACTACCTATAATCCCCTCAGAGCTGTGTGGGACTACCTATAACCCCCCTCAGCTGTGTGGGACTACCTATAACCCCCTCAGCTGTGTGGGAATACCTATAACCCCCCTCAAAGCTGTGTGGGAGGAGCTAAAATTCCCCTCAGAGCTTTTGTCACCTCCCACTCTAGTTTTGAACATTTCTCCATTCATTCCTATGGGACAAATTTTGCCGCAAAAATGACGATATTTCGTGAAACGTTCGGCGAAACGTTCCACAAAGTAATAGCACACCATTCGGGAACAATCCGCACGTTTTGGTATATATTCGGTATATGTAGCGTAAAAACTGTGGGAGGAGTTAGGGTGGTAAATTTGGCTATAAGAATAATAATAATAACTAGAAAAGATACAATTTCTGGGGAAATTGTGTGACGTGTTCTTGCCTCCACCTACTGGAGTGGGCGGAGTAACTGGGTGGAGTGGCTTGAGTAACTAAACTTTTATTTATTTTTTTCAAAAATGATTATTTTTTTTTTTAATGATTTTTTTAAAATGTTTTTTTTTTTATTTTTATTTAATTATTTCTAAAAAAAAATATTTTCAAAAATTATTTTTTTTTTTTCAAAAATTATTTTTTTTTTTTCAAAAAATTATTTTTTTTTTTTTTTTCAAAAATTTTTTTTTTTTCCAAAAAGATATTTTTTTTCAAATTTCCTAATTTTCATTTTTTTTTCTTTTTTATTATTGATTTTTTTTTTTATAAAAAAAAAAAAAAATTAATTTTTTTTTTTGAATTATTTTTATTATTTTTTTTTAAAAGAAAAAAATTTTTTTTTGAAAATAATTTTTTTCAAAAAATATTTTTTTTTCAAAGAATATTTTTTTTTTTCAAATTTCCTAATTTTTTTTTTTCTAAAATTTTATTATTTTTTTTTTTTTATAAATTTTTTTTTTTCAAAAATTTTTTTTTTTTTTAATTATTTTTTTTTATTCCCCTCAGAGATGTGTGGGACTACCTATAATCCCCCTCAGAGCTGTGTGGGACTACCTATAACCCCCCTCAGCTGTGTGGGACTACCTATAACCCCCTCAGCTGTGTGGGACTACCTATAACCCCCCTCAAAGCTGTGTGGGAGGAGCTAAAATTCCCCTCAGAGCTTTTGTCACCTCCCACTCTAGTTTTGAACATTTCTCCATTCATTCCTATGGGACAAATTTCACCGCAAAAATGACGATATTTCGTGAAACGTTCGGCGAAACGTTCCACAAAGTAATAGCACACCATTCGGGAACAATCCGCACGTTTTGGTATATATTCGGTATATGTAGCGTAAAAACTGTGGGAGGAGTTAGCGTGCAAAATTTGGCTATAAGAATAATAATAATAATATTATATATGTGAGATAACAATAAGTGATCTTGCTATGCAAGAACACTTAACTAGAAAAGATACAATTTCTGGGGAAATTGTGTGACGTGTTCTTGCCTCCACCTACTGGAGTGGGCGGAGTAACTGGGTGAAGTGGCTTGAGTAACTAAACGTATTTATTTTTTTCAAAAATGATTATTTTTTTAATGATTTTTTTTAAATGATTGTTTTTGATTTTTATTTAATTATTTAAAAAAAAAAATTTTTCAAAAATTATTTTTTTTTTAAAAAATTATTTTTTTTTTCAAAAATTTTTTTTTTTTCAAAAATTTTTTTTTTTTCAAAAAAGATTTTTTTTTCAAAAAAGATTTTTTTTTCAAAAAAGATTTTTTTTTTCAAAATTTTTTAATTTTAATTTTTTTTTCTAAAATTTTTATTTTTTTTTTTTTTTATAAATTTTTTTTTTTTCAAAAATTTTTTTTTTTTTAATTTTGATTTTTTTTAAAATTATTTTTTTTTTTTTTTAAATGATATTTTTTTTCTAAAATAATTTTTTTTTCAAATTTTTTTTTTTTTTTTAATTTTTTTTTCAAAAAATAATTTTTTTTTTTTAAATTTCCTAATTTTCATTTTTTTTTCTAAAATTATTTTTTTTATTTTTTTTTATTATTTTTTTTTTTTTTTTTTTCAAATTTCATAATTCCCCTCAGAGCTGTGTGGGACTAGTTATAATTCCCTTCAGAGTTCTGTAGGACTACCTATAATCCCCCTCAGAGCTGTGTTGGACTACATATAATTCCCCTCAGAGCTGTGTGGGACTACCTATAATCCCCCTCAGAGCTGTGTGGGACTACCTATAATCCCCCTCAGAGCTGTGTGGGACTACCTATAATCCCCCTCAGAGCTGTGTGGGACTACCTATAATCCCCCTCAGAGCTGTGTGGGACTACCTATAATCCCCTCAGAGCTGTGTGGGACTACCTATAATCCCCTCAGAGCTGTGTGGGACTACCTATAATCCCCCTCAGAGCTGTGTGGGACTACCTATAATCCCCCTCAGAGCTGTGTGGGACTACCTATAATTCCCCTCAGCTGTGTGGGACTACCTATAATTCCCCTCAGAGCTGTGTGGGACTACCTATAATTTCCCTCAGAGCTGTGTGGGACTACCTATAATTCCCCTCAGAGCTGTGTGTGGGACTACCTATAATTCCCCTCAGAGCTGTGTGGGACTACCTATAATCCCCCTCAGAGCTGTGTGGGACTACCTATAACCCCCTCAGCTGTGTGGGACTACCTATAACCCCCTCAGCTGTGTGGGACTACCTATAACCCCCCTCAAAGCTGTGTGGGAGGAGCTAAAATTCCCCTCAGAGCTTTTGTCACCTCCCACTCTAGTTTTGAACATTTCTCCATTCATTCCTATGGGACAAATTTCGCCGCAAAAATGACGATATTTCGTGAAACGTTCGGCGAAACGTTCCACAAAGTAATAGCACACCATTCGGGAACAATCCGCACGTTTTGGTATATATTCGGTATATGTAGCGTAAAAACTGTGGGAGGAGTTAGCGTGCAAAATTTGGCTATAAGAATAATAATAATAACTAGAAAAGATACAATTTCTGGGGAAATTGTGTGAC